>PJEM01003499.1:0-68422 GCA_004023845.1 Helogale parvula
TGAAATATGGCCATTTGTAGCAAAGTGGATGGACCTCGAGGGTGTCATGCTAAGCGAAATAAGTCAGGCAGAGAAGGATAGATACCATATGTTTGCACTCATAGGTCTAACAGGAGAAACCTAACAGAGGACCATAGGGAGAGGAAGGGGGAAAGAGAGCTGGGGAGAGTGAGGGACACAAATCATGAAAGACTATTGAATACTGAAAACGAACCATGGGCTGAAGGGAGGGGAGGGAGGGAAGGGGGTGATGGTCATGGTGGGGGGCACTTGTGGGGAGAGGCATTGGGTGTTATATGGAAACCAATTTGAAGATAAACTATTAAAAAAATAAATGTAAAAAAAGGGTGCTGTATTTTGTCAAATGCTTTTTCTACATCTATCAGCAGGATCATATGGTTTTTATCTTTTCTTTTGTTAACATGATGTATCACATTGATGGATTTGTGCATATTGAACCAGCCCTATAACCCAGGAATGAATCCCTCTTGATCATGATGGATCATTCTTTTTATGTGCTGTTGAATTCTATTTGCTAGTATCTTATTGAGTATTTTTGCATCTGTATTCCTTAAGGATATTGGTCTATAGTCCTCTTTTTTTTTGTTGGGTCTCTGTCTAGTTTGGGAATCAAAGTGATGCAGGCTTCATAGAATGAGTTTGGAAGATTTTCCTTCTATTTCTATTTTTTGGAATAGCTTGAGAAGGATGGGTGTTAACTCTGCTTTAAATGTCTGGCAGAATTCCCCTGGGAAGCCATCCAGCCCTGGGCTTTTATTCATTGGGAGATTTTTGATAACTGATTTGATTTCTTCACTGGTTATAGGTCTGTTCATACTTTCTATCTCTTCCCATTTGAATTTTGGTAGTGCGTATGTGTTTAGGAAGTTGTCCATTTCTTCTAGATTGTCCAGTTTGTTGGCATATAATTTTTCATAGTAATCTCTGATGATTGCTTGTATTTCTGAGGGATCAGTTGTAATAGACCCATTTTCATTCATTATTTTGTCTATTTGGGTGTTGTGTCTTTTCTTTCTGAGGAGCCTAGTTAGAGGTTTATCAATTTTGTTTATTTTTTTCAAAAAACCAACTCTTGGTTTTATTGATCTCTTCAATTGGTTTGTTTTTTTTTTTGGATAGTATATTGTTTATTTATGCCCTGATCTTTATTTTTTCTCTTCTTCTGCTGGGTTTGGGGTGCTCTTGGTGCTCCCCTTCTGGTTTCCTTAGGTGCTCGATTAGATTTCGAATTTGCATTTTTTCTAGTTTGTTGAAATAGGCCTGGATTGCAATAAACCTTTCTCTTAGGACTGCCTTTGCTGCATCCCAGAGAATTTGGATTTTTGTACTTTCATTTTCATTTGTTTCCATATATTTTTAATTTCTTCTCTAATTGCCTGATTGGCCCAATCAATCTTCAGTATGGTGGTTTTTAACCTCCACATTTTTGGAGGTTTTCCAGACTTTTTCCTGTGATTGATTTCAAGTTTCATAGCATTGTGATCTGAAAGTGTGCATGGTATGATCTCAATTCGTTTGTAGTTATGGAGGGCTGTTTTATGACCCGGTTTTGTGATCTATGTTGGAGAATGTACCATGCGCACTTGAGAAGAAAGTGAATTCCCTAGCTTCAGGACACAGAGTTCTAAATATATCTATTAATTCTGTCTGTTCCAATGAGCCGTTCAGGTCCATTGTTTCTTTAGTGATTTTCTGTGTGGTTGACCTATCCATTGTTGTAACTGGGGTATTAAAATCCCCTGTGATATGCACATTCTTGTCAATAAGATTGTTTCTGTTTGTGATTAGTTGTTTTATGTATTTGGGTGCTCCTGAATTTGGCACTTAGATGTTTATAATTGTGAGCTCTTCCTGATGGAGAGACCCTGTAATTATCATATAATGTCCTTCTTCATCATTTGTTACTGCCTTTATTTTAAGTCCAGTTTGTCCGATATAAGTATGGCTCCTCTGGCTTTCTTTTGACTTCCAGCCACATGATAGATATTTCTCCATTCCCTTACTTTCAATCTGAAGGTGTCTTTAGGTCTAAGATGAGTCTCTTGTAGACAGCAAATAGATTGATTTTGGTTTTTTATCCATTCTGCTACTCTGTGTGCCATTTGATTGGAGCAATCAGTCCATTTACATTCATTGTTATTATTGAAAAATGTTGGTTTAAATTTGTTGTGTTCTCTGTAGAATTTATGTTTGTAGAGCTGTCTCTGGTACCTTATATTCCTTGCTACATTTCCCTCATAGAGACCCTCTTAGCATTTCTTGTAGGGCTGGTTTGGTGGTGAAACCTTTATCTCTCCTACGATTTTGAATGACAGGCTCGCTGGATAAAGGATTCTTGGTTGCACATTAAAGATTTCCTGCCATTCCTTTCTGGCCTGTCACATTTCAGTAGATAGGTCTTCACCACTTTAATATTTTTTTCATTTTTAAAAATCTTTATTTATTTTTGAGAGAGAGAGAGAGAGACAGAGTGAAAGCAGAGGAAGGGCAGAGAGAGAGGGAGACAGAATCTGAAGCAGGCTCCAGGCTCTGAGCTGTCAGCACAGACCCCGATGCAGAGCTTGACCTCAGGAGCCATGAGTTACTGACCTCAGCTGAAGTCAGATGCTTAACCACCTGAGCCACCCAGGCACCCTCATTAGTTAATTTTTAAAAATCAGTTCTCACTACAGTATTACAGCATGAAAATTCTCTAGGAGAGGTGCGGGTGCGTCAGCCCCCAGGGCCCTGGGTCTCCAAGTACTCAGTGGATGAAGCGCCACTGAGGGTGAAGCCCAGTGCCATCGCGCCGGAGCCCAGGCACAGACCTGTCCTCTGACTTTCCTCCTGCCCTGCCGTCAACTGTTGGGAAACATGAGAAGATACCACAACAAAAGTTTGTCCAAAAGCCAGGGAAGCAATGAAACGGCCAAACCTTGGTGGCTTTTCACAAGTGTTGGTGCCTTTAATATTGCTGTCGCAGACTCACAGACTGTAACGATCACAAAAATATGCTTTGAAGCCCAAGATCATGATCTTACATAATTGCAGTGCTGCCAGTGTTTAAGAGCCCCTGATATTGAAGTCAGAAGGTTGCCAACAACCCCGGGAAGGTCTCGGCCTCAGGTGTGGTGTTACAGAGCAGAAGTCCCTTTTAGCTGACATCCTTTTTGGGGTGCACAGCCTCCTCCTCTCAGTCTGAGCAGCCGCATTTATATGCAGGGGGATTTCCCAAACAATCCCAGAGGCGACTCGGGTTCGTGTTTCCCTCTGGCTCAGTGTGAGTGTAGAACCGGCACCAACATGACTGCAGCAGGGTGGACATGCCTAGTGACCTCGTTTATCTGTGTCAGCAGAGACTTTAGCTGCTGTTTGGTGGTGTCGCTGCATCAGGAAAATAAACCAGTTCTTTGGGACTTGGAGTAGACAGATCGTAGAAGTCTCAATTGCTATTAGATCTTTGCAGTTCTAAAATTGCAAGCCTGGGATTTTTCAAATACCTAATAATACAGTAGTATTTTACATAATTGCCTTCCCCAACATTCGTAGAAAACTATAAATAGTCCTCTTAATATGCACAGAAGTGCTTATATTCCAGATGTTCCCATGGTGAGGGGACTTGAGCTATAATTTCCACCTATTTCAGAAGCACTGAGACGCGGAGACTTGACAGGCACATTCTTTTCTTGTGCCTCCCACAGACTCTGTGCTCCCATCCTCCATGCCGGATGGAAATGAACTCATCCCCCAGCACTGCCGGGCTCAAGGGTGTCGGCAGGATTCCTGTGTTTTTTTAGCTCCGTCCAATATAAACCTTGCTCGAAAGCTTTCTGGGAGAAGTGCTCTCACCTCTGCTCCAGGAGAGAGAAGTTTAATGCTTGTTTGCTCTTTTGTTTGTTTTTAAAGACTACTGAAGGCGGGTTGGGTGAAGACTGTCCTGTGTCACTTCATTGGGGTTCCATTTTCTTGATGTCTGGGTTTTCATGCCTGGTACCAAACCACTGATGTGTGAATCTAGCAAATGGTCTTACTCCACAATTTGGATTAGAACCTTCACCAGTAAAATTTTGGACTTTCTTCTGAAGGCTGAACTAAAATTTGCAGTGCTATTTCGGTAGTCTTGTCTCCTCGAATCAGAGCCTATTTGAATCATTGGGCCCTAACTTGCACCTCTTGGTACATTGTAATGCATCTTAAAAGGTGCTGTGGACCTGATTGTTCCCTGCCCTGGGCCTGAGGTTGGAGAGGGTGCAGGGCCTGGCAGCACCAGGGGCATCTGGAGCCTCTGGGCCTCATCCACAAACTTTACAGGGTATGTCAGCAGAGGGGCCGCTTTCTGAGCTCTTGCGTGGTATTAAGACACTCTGTTCGGTGCGACAGGACCAGGAAGAGTCCCAAGGAAGCGGGGGATCTGCAGGTGCATTTGTTTTCTTTTTTTAAATGTATATTTGAGAGAGAGAGAAAGAGAACGAGCACGAGTGGGGGAGGAGCAGAAAGAGGGAGACACAGAATCTGAAGCAGGCTCCAGGCTCCAAGGTGCTAGTGCAGAGCCCGACGCGGGGCTCGAACTCAGGAACCGCGAGATCATGACCTGAGCCTCAGTTGGATGCTTAACCAACTGAGCCACCCAGACGCCTCTGGGGGTGCATTTTCTTAATCCAACTCTTGTACCTTTCCCTGGAAGTCTTTGGGCCCCCACAGCAGTAGACAATTGGAATTGGGTTAATGCAAATGGATTCCCAAATCCCCAACGTCCTTGGGAACCTGCCTGAGAAAGGACTAGCTCTCCCTTGCCAGTCTCCCCTTCCAGCTGCCCTTCCTCCTCATTATGGAAGAAAAGAACACTTCTCATGTGCGTCCCAGAATGTAAACACCAGAGCGCTGCACCAAGCCAAAGCCGTCTGACATATTAGCGTTGAATCAGGCATCATTAACATGCTGTCTACGCATATTTCTGTTCAAGGAAACCACAGCTGCAGAGCTGGGGGTTTTAGTCCAGATTCAGTGTTTGGACTATTTTAAGGATGTCTCTCCTCTTTTATCCCCTAACTATTGGCATAGCACTTGCCTCTGGACAGAATGGGACAAGGAGGACGAGTCCGTGGGATCTATGCTTTCTTTCCATTGCTCTCTGTGTTACCCCAGAGACGAATCTGAACACATTCATTTGAATGGGTGAAGGAAGGCAAATTCTTTCTAGCAGAAAGCTGAAGTCTAATTTGGCTGATTGATTGGATAATGAGGACTGACTTTGTCAATTCATTTATATGACAGCTGCTTTTTGTAAATGAAATGAGCTCAATGGTTGCTCCAACGTCCTGAATAAGTAAGTTTAAAGCCCTTGATGAGGTAAGAGCATTCTATCAAAAATATTTTATTGGTAAAGGCATAGTGAAATTAACAATATTTAGATTTTTAAAAATCTTGTTGGTAATATTGGGTGAAATAAAATGCCTAAGTGAAAGAATAATGAGTATAATTAATCATCATTTAGTAAGTCTTAGTAGAACCCGTTTGGTTATATTTTCCCAAAAATGACTCCAATGACTGAATAACAATTTTTTTTTTGGTAAATCAGATGGTTTCTTTTCTTTTTCTTTTTTTGGCTTTTAATAAAACTGGAGGAAGACCTAATTGAGTTGTCAAGTGATAGATTAATAAAAGTAGTTTTTGAAGATGGATTAGTATGTGATTTTTGAAATATCCCTTGGAAGGAGTTCAAAGGATGGAATGTGCCATTGCTGTAACAAAATGCCTGCTATTTATTTATCAGAACTGCGAGTTGTAGAACTTCCGTACGTGAGAATGAAAACCAGGAATGGAATTGAAGCTGCACGGTGGCTTGCTCCAGTCATCGGTCATAGTCACCATGGCTGAATCCGTCTCTTTCAGAGGGACATTTTCAGTGACATTTTACTTTTATATGTAATGATTTCATATCAACATTTGAAATATATTGAACTAATGATACTTGTAGCAATAACTCAACCCAGGTAGAAAGGAATGCTTAGGAACTCATTGTCACTAGACATTTAAAGAGTTTAAAATTCCAATTTTTATGCATACACCCGTGTTAGCGACGCATAGTAGGGTGACCAGTTACTACCCCGAAGCATGCACACATTACCCGGAGGTAAAATTCTGTGGGGGAGGTAGAATGAAAATGTTGGTTCAAGGAGAAAAAGGAGTGATACCGCTGTTCCAAGGGGTAAGCAAGAGGGATTCACATCCTTTTTAAATGAATGATGGAGGCTTTCCACTCTTCTGCTACTTAGACTTTGTTGTGTATATTGAAAAGAGTTCTGTAAGCATTGGTTTTTCAAATGCCAATTTTACCACACACTGGAAGGCACATCTTTTGTGACTCTTGTAACCTATGATGAAAATTTTAAATGTCGGGACGCCTGGCTGGCTCAGTCAGTGGAGAGTCTGAATCTTTATTTTGGCTCAGATCATGATCCCAGAGTAGTGGGTTGAGCCCCACATAGGGATCTGGACTGAGCGTGGAGCTTGCTTAAGATTCTCTCTCTCTCTCTCTCTCTCTCTCTCTCTCTCTCTCTCTCCTCCCTCTTCTTTTTCCTACCCTGCCTCACACGAATGCATGCATGCGCTCACTCACTGTCTCTTTCAAGTAATTTTTGAGAGAGGACACAAGTGAGCGAGGGCAAAGAGAGAGAGAGATTGATTGAGAGAGAGAGAGAAGGGAGGCTCACCCAACGCAGGGCTGAAGCTCACCCAAAGTAGGTCTCCAGCTCATCCAACACGGGGCTCAAACTCATGAACCATGAGATCAGGACCTGAGCCAAAGTCAGGTGCTTAACAATTGATCCACCCAGGTGCCCCTCAGACAATTTTTTTTTTTAAAAAAGAACGTTTTAAATGCCAACTAAAAAATGTGTGAGAGGAATGTTTGGTTTTAATATTATATAAACCAACTAGAGAAAATGTTGAAATCCACGGCTCCAGGAGACCCAGATTTCTTGATATAAGCCAGGACAGTTTTTCTCTCCTCCTCCTGTGTTTCTGTTAATAAGCAGCCTGCCTCTGGGGGCCAATGGGACCAATGTCCCCTTGCCTGCTGAGTGTGTTTAGGCTTGAGCGACATTTGGACCCCTTTTAAAGGGAAATAGCATGTGGATCCCTATTGTCAGGTTAAGTTGTTTCTATAGTAATGTTACTTTCAATTATAAAACACCATTGTAACTCCATGGCTCCCGTATATTGATTCATAAAAACAAATGTACAAATCAAAAATAAACCACAAAACCAACAAAATTGACATTTTAGTTAACACAACTGTTGATATCACCTGCGAAAGCAAAACGCTGCTCTCTGTGGGAATGTAGCGCCGATGGCCGTGGCAGTGGCTTGCTTCCTGGCTCAGCTTTCGTTACAACAAACCGTATTCCTCGGGGCCACAGAATCAGTCACTGATTGCCTCACCTTTTCTTTGTTCAACTACTGTGAAGTCTTTGTGGACAGTCTCACAGGTTAATGTCCCTGGTGATGTCACCAAGTAGTGTCACTGGGCTTCACCTGGTGAGGACCCTCCTTACAGACCCTACTTGTATATCAAGAGCCCACATCACTTAGAATAGGAAGATTCCATTAGACTCAAGAGCTGAACTTGCTCTTTTGGGTCCAGGACTTTCTGATTTCAACACTTCGAATTCTTTCATCCTTTACTAGTTCTTTTTTCACTTTTAAATGGCAAGATTTTACTTTTCAAATTTTTAAAAAATTTATTTGTTTTGAGAGCTAGAGAGCAAGCAGGGGAGGAGCAGAGAGAGGATCCCAACAGGCCCCAGGCTGTCAGCGCAGAGCCCAACACGGGGCTGTTTCCCTCAAACTGCGAGATCATGACCTGAGCCGAAACCAAGAGTCAGACGCTTAACCGACTGAGTCACCAGGTGCCCCCCGACAAGATTTTACTTTATAAGTACAGAACTTCCTAAAGACTCCGGATTGAAATCTCTGAACCTAGAGGGGACAAACTGGATTGAACACAAGGAACACTGAAGAAGACATGGGTTCCAGTTTCAACATTGCACAACTCACTTGTGTGGTCTTCGGTAACCCACCCCCCTCTGAGCCTCAATGTCTCCTTTTATCATGTGAGACGATAGATTCCACGAAATCCAAGGTTCTAAGCTCCCATCATTCTAAAAGTGACAGGCAAAATCAAATCCCAAGGATAAAAGAGTTAAAGTGTTTATAGGGCTCTACAGTTTACAAAGCATCATCTCAATTGGTTCCTGTAACAATTGGAGGTGCTATCAGGTATTACTATTACCATTTTATGGGAATTTTTTTTGCAACATTGAGAGACAAAGTGACAACTAAAGTTACCGAACTAAGTAAGGAGAGATCTGGGAACTTTTGTTTGGGATGTTGGATTTCTAAATTTTCTCTATACGTGTTGCCATTAGATTAGAGGAGAAATTTCTTTATACTTGACATTCAGCTAATGCTCTTTACCCTCACGGGTAGTTCCCTGTTCCCGTGGCTGTGGATTGTATGGGTTAGATCATTCATTCCTTCATTCCTTCACTCATGTGACCAGGATATTTACCGGCCACGACAGCACAGCATTATTCAAAGTGCCGTGTGGGGGTAGAAGAGAACCCATGAGCAGCTGGGCAAAACAGCACACAGCATCTAGGTCTCCTTTTCAAAAAATTTTTTAATGTTTATTTATTTTAGACAGGGTGCAAGTGGGTCAGGGCAGAGAGAGAGAGAGAGGGAGACACAGAATTCAAAGCAGGCTTCAGACTCTGAGCTGTCAGCACAGAGCCCGATGCGGGGCTCAAACTCATGAACCGTGAGATCATGACCTGAGCTGAAGTCGGATGTGTAACCTACTGAGTCACCCAGGCACCACTCTGTCTCTTTTGTTTTAATGTTTATTTGTTTTTCAGAGAGTGCAAGCCAGGGACAGGCAAATAGAAGGGGACAGAGGATTGGAAATGGGCTTCACACTGACAGCAGCAAGCCCAATGTGGGGCTCAAACTCATGAACCGTGAGATCATGACTTGAACAAGGTCAGACCCTCAACCAATGGAGCCACCCAGGGGCCCCACATCTAGATCTCTTATTCACACAGATGTAGGACTTAGAACAGTGCCTGGAGCATGGTGGGTAAATGGTAAATGAGTGAATGAAACAGGCTTTCAATTCTGGGATCACTTAATTGTGACCAACTTCTAGGAAATTTTCCCTGCTGACGCCCCACTCAAGGCTCTGTGCTTCCTCTCCACTCTGTCTCCTAGCACTTACCACACCGTGCTTGTTCTCCTTTAGTTTAATATTTGTGATCAAAGTCATATATACACAGAGTTGAAAATCAAATAGTTCCCAGAGGTTGGTAATAAATCACTGCAATCCTTAACCCCTTCTTGCCCCCTCGTGCGCACTCGAGTTCTGACACCTGGAGGCAAACACTTTGAACTCCTGGACCTGTTGCTTCTGGCAACTGGCCTCACATTACTAGGTAATATGCATACATGGCGTGTTCTTGACTTACCCGTTTTAGATGAATCTGTTATGATGGATCACTATTTTAAATTAAATCGTATGATTATGACTATGTGGGTTTCAAACACTCCATCAATTCTGTCATCCATCTGCTGTTTATCTTGCCCTAGTGACCGACCGGCTCGGGTATCTTAAGGAGTCCCCCTTTCTCAGTCTTCTCTTCCCAAATTCTCCATCCTCCTGTTCCAGGTTGGTCACAATGCCCTTCTGTCTCTCTGAAATTCCTTCTCACTCATCTCCTGGGTTACATCCACTCCTTCCTGGATCCACTTCTTTGTCTTTCTTGGTTTACTCCTTCTTTTTTCCAGAGCATAAAGCCCACTCACTTCCTATTACAGGAGAAATGGAGGGTAGAGATTCTGAGTCCTGTCGTATGTCTGGAAATCCGTTTTGTCTCATATCTGAGTGAGGCTAGTAGAGAGCCAAGGTCTAGATTGAAACCATTTTTCGCAGGATTTAGAAGGCATTGCCCATTCCCACCCCCTGGTCCCATCTTCTGCATCAAATGTTGAGAAGCCTGATGCCAAGCTATTTTTTTTTTCCTCCTTGATGAATTTTTGGGAACATTCCTGTTCTGTTGTCAACAGCAATATATCTTGGTGTGGATCTTTTCCCTCTATTGTGCTGGTTGCTTCATCAGCTCTTTCAATCTGTGTCCCAGTTCTAGAAAAATGCTCAATAATTATTTTCTTGTCCATCATCTCTGTTCTCTCATTCTGAAACTCCTCTTAGTCAGGTGTTGGACCTTCCGGAATAATCGTCCATGCTTCTTATCTTTTCTCTCATATTTGTCATCTGTTTAGCATTTGTATTAATTTATTCAAGATTACCTACCAACCCCTGTGTTAAATATTTTCATTTTGTCTGTGTTTTAAATATCCAAGAGCTTATTCTTTAAAAATCTTGTTTTAAGTGTTTATTTATTTTTGAGGAGGGGTGACAGGACAGAGGATCCAAGGCAGGCTCTGCACTAGTAACTCAGCCTGATGCAAGGCTTGAATTTACAATCTGTGATGTGACCTGAGCTGAAGTCAGACACTTAACTGACTGATCCACCCAAGCGCCCCTCTAAGACCTTATTCTTAACCCTTATTGTTACCATTGTATGGTGCCTTACCTCGCTTTGAAGTTGCAGTGTTTTCTCCTAAGAATATTATTTGGGGCTATTTTTCAATGTTCCCTCTTCCCTGATTAGTTCCATTTCCTCTGGTTTCTTTTTTGCAGTTTTTACTTCGGCCTTCTTCACATTAGAGGTTCTCCTCGTGTGTTTGAGGATCCTCGGTTGTATAAAGCCCTAGAAGGCTGATTGGAAGCTCTAGGATTTGGCGGTGGTTCCTCAGAAGGAACTAACCTTGCGGACATCTTGATCTTGAACTTCTAGCCACAAGGACTGTGAGAAAGTACATTTCTGTTGTTTGAGCCCACTAGTTTGTGGTACTTTGTGTCATCCCTAGGAAATGAATACAGCGACCGTGCATCTTAATGTCTGTGTTATATTAAATGCATGCATGACAATATATTTTTTTCGCATTAGAAGGGGAAGGTTTCACATGTAGTCATTCTACCACCTTAACCAGAAGTCTATCGCATGACCTGGTTTACTTGTCTGTGTGCCTATATTGTACTCTTTGGGCTTAGGGCTTCTGTTAAATTCCCCTTCGAAACTACAATGCCTGGTCTCTAGAAATTGTTCAATAAGTTTATTTTTTGTTTGTTTGTTTTTATGTTTATTTATTTTTGAGAGAGAGCGAGCATGCAAGTGGGGGAGGGGCAGAGAAAGAGAAACCCAAGCAGGTTCTGTGTTGTCAGCACAGAGCCTGACACGAGGCTCAAACCCACAAACTGTGAGATCATAACCTGAGCTGAAGTCGGATGCTTAACTGACTGAGCCATCCAGGTGCCCTGTAAATGTTTTGTCAATAAATAACTGAGGGAAAGGTACGGTGAGAATAAGCAATTATATAGGCAAGTAAAGTGAGGTACTGACCAATAACATGGATGGTTCTTCAGGGAAGGCTTCTAGAAAGAAGTAAAAACATACTGAACAGTTGGCTCTGATACATATTTTCATAATTTTGTTTTCTAATTTAATACCCTAGTAAACAATTTCTTACCCAAAGATTCACCAACCATATTAACTAGGCTATCCCTTTCCCCCGACAGTAGACAGTCCTAGACTAGGCTTATGTCATAATTCTGATCTTTTGGATGACCTCACAGGTGACCTTTCTGTTATTCTACAAATTCTTGTTTATTCACAGCGTACTGAATTCTTTCAACAGGTGGCTGTGAAACAATGAGTCACAGGTATTTTCTGAGCACAAACTATGCATCAGGAACTGTCTGGTCACAGGATATGACTGAACAAGAGACACAGGTTCTCCCCTCTCATGGACCCTGAAAAGAACAACACCTGATTATGTGTAAAAGGCTTCAGTGATTAGATCATTTAACACCTAAAGACCATACCTCTGGGATTGGTACTAGATTTAGTCCCTAGGTGTGATGAGAAAGTGTGACTTTCATCCAGTTTCCTGGCACCTGTAAGGGACAGATCCCCCTCTGAGTAGCTGTGTTACATTACTGCACGAAGGGCAACGTAGTTGAGCAGACGGTCCATGAGTTCTGGAGCCTGAACACCTCAGGATGAATGGAGGAGCTGACCCAATCTCGGGTCTTGTCTAGGCATCAGGGTGCTCCCCTGTAAAAGGGTGGGAGCAAGCCTACCTCATGGATAGTCAGGAGAATCTCATGAGGACGGACCTTTGCATGATTTTTCTGGGTTCCAATTCTTTTTCTAATGTTTATTTATTTATTTTGAGAGAGTAGGGGAGGGGCAGAAATAGAGGGAGAGAGAATCCCAAGCAGGTTCCCCACTGTCAGTGCAGAGCCCGACACGGGACTCAAACCGATAAACCATGAGATCATGACCTGAGTTGAAATTAAGAGTTGGATGCTTAACTGACTGAGCCACCCAAGTGCCCTTGGGTTATAATTCTTAAACCAGATATGGAAAAAGTCTCTGTTACTAGATATTAGACTAACTTCCTTGGGAGAGCTTATCGAGAGGTTTAAAAACTGTACTAGGTTTTTGAAAACACAGCCTTGAGAAATGATTTGTCTGTTTGCATGGAAGGCAGTTTCCCACTTACCCTGTGTCCAACAAGGCCTTCATCACAAATGTCTCGGTGGCCTAGGCCGTGGGTCTTTCACTCAGATTATCTAGTGCTTGGTGTCTTCGAATCATGTATATGACTTGTATCATGAATCATGTATATAACAAGCACCTTGGGTGCTTGAAATTTGTAAATAGCCTTCTTGGGTCTAGAATGAGGGCCTGTTACTTGTAACGCTTCAGCGGTAGTCCTGACCTCTATCAAATGTCTTCCCCGCCCCCACCGTTCAGCCCTGGCCTATGGCTGGAACGAGGACATCGTGGAGAGTGCCAGCAGCAACAAGAACAGGGACACCACAGGGCGATGGTCACACGAGTGACAAAGGCATGCTTTTATTAAAAAGCGTATACATTTTCGAGGACAGCCAGAGCAACCTGCTTTATTTTTCTACTTGGTTCCAGGTATTTGGGAACAGATGAGTCATGTTTGCCAGGCTGTACATACATGTGCATAAATATCTTTTCCCCTCCAGCCTTGAGCTTAAATATTAAAGATGACAACCCTTATTATTTTAGAAACTGCAAATAAAAGAAAATTCTCATTGTGTGTACTCAAGCAAAATGACTTCATCCATTTCTCCTTGACTTACACAAAGGGAATCTCAAGTTAAAGTTCATGCTTTAGAAAGCATTATGCAGGACCGTTTTTTTTTCTCCCACACTGCACATCAAACTGACTTTTTATTCAACTGCGAATGATATTGGGATAATTAAGATAAGCCTCTGAAACACTGTATGAAGACAAACAGAGATTCCACTTACATAATTAGAAGAGAATTTTTCACAATGTTTATTGTCAATGAATACATTATACAGATCTGAGTCATTACAAGGAAATTATTGGCACGCATCATGGCTGTATCGCACTTTCAGTTCACCCATTTCCCATAATACAGAGTAAATTGGTTCATCTAAACAGAGCAAAACAAAAACCACAAGAAAAAAGTGGGTTTAATTGCAGGTGTCCTCACTTAGCAATGCAGTCCTTTTAGTTACAACTCGTAGTAAAATTAGAGGGTACTGCGCTTGCTTTATGGTTTTTTCTCCCTGCTTCTTCAAGGTTATTTAAGGTTTCAAAAGATGAATCTAAGCTTTACTATATCTGGGTGGCACGGGAAGGAGTTGGGAGTTTGGGAGTGAGTGTTGAAAAGAGGCAGCACAGAACACAAGATAGAATTTGTCAACAAAGACCATTAAGACCAGTGTACAAGGTGATAATGCCTTAGGGGCCCCCTACCCAAATATGGACCAGCACATCTACATCATTTAGGGAGTTTACTAGAAATGTAGATTCTCAGACCTATTGAATCAGAATCTGCATTTTAACAAAAGGCCCATTAACTGGTGAGAAGCACTGCTTTACGGAATATTTGAGCAGCTAATTCAAACATTTTATTTAGAAAGGAATGGACTGGGGTGCTTGTGTAGTAAGTGACTCCTGTTCTCTGGGTTGTGAGTTTTAGTTCCAGGTTGGGTGTGGAGATTACTTAACAATCAATCTTTAAAAAAAAAATCACAGAAAACCTCCTTTAAAAAAAAAAAAGGAATGGAGTTTGCCAAGGTGATTAATTGGCAACATGACCACTCACTATCACTTATAATATCGATTTAATGTCTGTAGCACCTTTGAAATTCCTATTACTGTTATAATCCTTTTAAACTTTCTATTACTGTTTGTGCTTCCCCCTCCCCCAGTTAATATTACTATATTCTTCCCCCCAAAAACAGCATTTGGTTTTGTTGATCCTCTCTAATATATATTTTCTATTTCATCAACTTCTGCTTTTCCCTGTATTATCTTTCTTCCTTTTTGGGGCTTATGCTCTTTTTTTTTTAATTCTTTTTTATGTTTTTTTTTAAATTTATTTTTGAGAAACAGAGAGAGAGAGCGCAAACAGGGGAGGGTCAGAGAGAGAGAGGGAGACACAGAATCCGAAGCAGGCTCCAGGCTCTGAGCTGTCAGCACAGAGCCTGATGCGGGGCCTGAATCCACGAACTGTGAGATCATGACCTGAGCTGAAGCCGGACGCTTAACCAACTGAGCCACCCAGGCGCCCCTTTTTCTTGTTCTTAAGTTGGCTCTTTGGTTTATTAAGTTTTGGATCTTGGTCTTTTCTAATATAAACATCCAAGGCTATAAACTCTTCTCTAAGTACCATTTTAGCTGCACTGGACACATTTTGTACATTATTTTTAGTTACTGTGTAGTTCTGAGTACTTTCTAATTTCAATTATAATTTTGTTTTTAGTGCATGAACAGATTTTAAATGTTTTATGTATGCTTCCAAACCCATGGGGCTTTTTAGTTCTCTTTTTTTATTTCTAACTTGTTTTTAAGTTATGGTCTTTATATCAGCCCTTTGAAATACTTACCAAAGAGGTGTGTTAAAATTTCTAAGAGAGATGGTGAATTTGGTAATGTTTCTCATAGAGCTATCAATTTTTGTTCTATACATATTTGAGGTTCTGTTATTGAGTTCAAATTTGTAATTGTTCTATATTTCTGGGAAATTGGACTTTCTGCCATTCATTGTGTTATGACTTTTTTCTCCAGTAATTCTTTTCATATTAAAGTTTACTTAGTCTGATGTTAATATTACTACTCGATTTCTCTTTTGGTCAATTATTTTTCTTGGTTTGTTATTTTTTCATCTTATGACTTTTTAATCTACTCTTACATTTAAGTATCTTTGATTTATTTATTTTCTAAGTTTATTTATTCATTTTTGAGAGAGAGAAAATGAGTAGAGGAGGAGCAGACAGAGAGGAGAACAAAGGATCCAAAGCAGGTTCTGTGTTGACAGCAGAGAGCCTGATGTGGGGCTCAAACTCACCAACAGGGAGATCATGACCTGAACTGAAGTCAGAAGCTTAACCAACTGAGCCACCCAGGTGCCCCAATTTTTTTTAATGTTTATGTATTTTTGAAAGGAGGGGAAGGGCAGAGAGAGAGGGAGACAGAATCCAAAGCAGGCTCCAGGCTTCGTGCTGACAGCAATAAGCCCGATGTGGGGCTCCAACCCAGGAACCGTGAAAACATGATCTGAGCCGAAGTCGGAAACTTAACTGACTGAGTCACCCAGGTGCCCCAAGAAGTAGCATTTAAACAGCATATATAGGACTTTGGTTTTTGTCCAGTCTGACAATCTTTGTATTGGAGTCCTTAGTCCTTTTACATTTATAGTGATTACTGATAGATTTATTTGGATCTCTGTGCTATTTGTTTGTTCTACTACGTTCTTGGTTTTGTTCTTTTTTATTTTTTTAAGAATGTTTTCTTCTTTTTGTCATTTTATTTCTCCATTTAGTTGGGAAGAATGTGCACTAGATCTTTATTTGGTGGTTACCGCAGTGTCAGCATGCGTACCTAACAAAACTTAGTAACTCTGAGGTACTACTGAGAGATGTAGAAAGCTTAAACTCCAGTCGTCCCGCCCCCTATTGGTACGCTCTTACTGCCTATTATTTAATCCTAGTCTTCCCCCCACAAATTAGATGTTAATATTATCAGTCAACGGAAATCATCTGTCTGTGGGTGGACAGAATGTAGAGACGGGTTCAGAAACAATGAAGAAACGGTAAACATGAGGAATTGGGGGCAGTCTCAGTAAGTTGAGACTTATTAAGGGCTTTGAACTTTATCTTAAAACTAGGAAGCCCTGAAGGGTCGTCACTGGCCACATGGTCACACTGGACTTTGAAACAGCTACTCCAGCTGGAATATGACAAATGGAACATGAAGACCTGAATAAGAAAACCAACAGGTGCTGTAACCCCTGGGATGAATCAGCAAGGTGACGTCAGGACGGAGAGGGTGACCACGCGCAGAAACCCCTGGCTGCCCCACGGCCTGGATCTCAGGAGTGGCTGGACGCGGCGGGTGCACGCGACCAGGAAGTCAAGGACTTGGCGAGATTTCGCATTCGGGTGGAAATCATGAAATTCGGTGAGAAGATGAAGAGTTGACTAGATCGGATCTCCTTAGACTTGTGATGAAAGCGAGGAGATTCATGGGTCACCGTAGAGGCTCTTACGAAGCCCTTTCAAAACTGGGAGATCCCCGCCAGGGAACGTGTTATGTCCGGATCTCTAGGCGTCAAAGCAAAATCCTTCGCTCCCAGACCGCCTCGGCCGCAAGGCAGCGGACGCGCAAGGGCCGGAGTCCGGCGACTGCGCCTGCTCCGCGCCGCCCGTCGCACCTTCTGCTGGGACCTCCGGCTTTTGGAGGCGGGGCCGGGCTCACGGGGCGGGGGCTGGAGCGCGCCGCGTCTGCGCAGAGCGCGGGCGGGGCTCCGGCGGCGGCGGCGGCGCGGGCTGAGCGCCGTGGACGCGCCCCGTGCGCGCCCCGTGCGCGCCCCCCTCCGTCCCGGGCTACCGCCGCGCATTCCGCCAGTGCAGTCTTTGTTGCTCTTTGCGAAAACGCGCGTCCGGGAAGAAGAGAGGGCTGCAGGCCCGAGTTCTGTTAGACGCAGCCCTTGGAGGGCTTGCAGCGCACTGAGAGCTGTAAGTACCAGGATCTTTGCTCAAGTGGCACCGCGTCCTGAAAAGGCCGAGAGGTCTCAGTGTCAGAGAGGGCAGAGTGGGCATGCGGAAAACTACCGCCGATGACGTAGATGAGTGGATTTCAACTCTCAGGCTCCACACCACTTTGTAAAATAAACCATTGTCAGCTTCACTGAGGTATAATTGACCAAAGATACATGTGTGTGTTTAAGGAGTACCGCGTGATGGCTTAACGTGCCACACGGTGTGAAGCGATGACCACGTGAAGCTGATTCACGTGTATTACCTCGCAGGTTGCCGTTCTTGTGGTGCGGGGAGAACGCTGGAAACGCCCTCTCCTAGCAAGTTTAAAATATACAATACAGTGGTATTAGCTGTCATCACCAGATATACATTAGAGTCCCTGGAACCCGTTCACCCGGTGTCCAAACCTCTGTAACCCAAAGACCAACTTCTCCCCTCTCCACCCGGTCCCTGGCCCCCGGCCTCCTCCATTCCTCTCTCAGCATCTCTGACTTATAATGTTTATGGCTGAATAATATTCTGGGACAGGTAGAGAGATCATATATTTTTACCCACTCATCTACTGGTGGACAGACCCACTGTTACTATTCATTGACTACTCAGGATAATGCTGCAGTGACTACGGAGTGCAGAGATCTCTTAGATCCTGATTTCACGTCCTTTGGGTAAATACCCAGAAGTAGGATGGCTGAAGCCTCTAGGCAGATCGATTTTTAATTTTTTGAGGAACTTCATACTGTTTTTCCTAAAGGCTGTATCAATTTACACTTCCACCAACAAAGCTCACGTTTTTCCTTGTCTCCATATCGTTGCCAGCACTTTCAACGCTACTTCATTATAGTGATAAATATTTCACAATACCCCCTTTGGTCACCCCAAATTAAATGTATAGGTAATATATTTATCCAAGTGCTTGTTTTTTTAAATCGAAGAGTAATTGACATTAACAGTGTATTCGTTTTGGGTGTACCGCAGAATGATTCAGTATTTGTATATATTGCAAAATGATTACTATGATAACTACTTGACATTCATTACCTTACGTGCTTGCAAAACAAAATTTTTTTCCATGCGATGAGAGCGTTACATCTCTACTTTCTTAGCAACCTTCAAATATGTAATACAATATTAACTACAGTCATGCTGTATACCTCCCCATTATGACTTATTTATTTTATAACTGGAAGTTTGTACCCTTTCACCCTCAAATGCACAATTAAAAAAAAAAAAGATACGATGGCCTGACTATAATATAAACAAGTTAAATAGAATCAAGTGCTAAGTGTTTTTTATCCTTTTTGTGTCCAGTCAGAAAACAAACCACTCTAAGTATTTCAAAAGCAGCAAGGTAATCTAGGGAACTAGTTATAACGGTTTGACCAGGGCCAGAGGAGCGCACAGAGGAAGGTAGGGTTACCCAGGATTAGTAACTACAGGAACTCCCCACTCCCTAGAGCTGGAGACGCAAAGGGGAAAATGATGTCACCCAGAGCCTCCAATTTCAAGGCCACCATGGCTGCCACTGTGCTAACCACCCCAGGCCCACCACACAACCTAGAAGACGGCGAAATGGTGTCTCCCTGATCTCTTCCATTCCTCAGTGCCTCCCATTGGCAGACTCTCAGAGAAGCCAGATGGGAAGGAATCTGGAAGCTGTAACTTGGAAGTTTCTAGCCCCAGAGGTGGAGTGCAGGGCTCAGAAGGGATGTACAGAGCCAACAGATAATAGTTCCAATTTGCAAATTTTTAGGCACAACTACATTTGAAGATATAATGAAGAAGCCAGATGCTTGAATCTGCATTTAAATAAGTTAGGATTGAATAGAAGTAAGACAAACGTTCTAGTAAATGTTACAAACACTTTCTGTATCTGACTTGTGGAAAGAAAAGGCTAAACAAGTATATTCCCATATATGTATAATCACTATGAATGCAAGGACTACAATACCGATCCAGGTGTCTGTAGTGATGACTCAAATGTTAGGTGTGGCTTTGCCATTACTGATGAGATTTTGAAATGGTTGAGTTGACAATTCATAGTAAAAAGTGTAAACAAAACAAAACTCAATAGTTGCATTGTTACAAAATTCAGTGTATACGATACTAAAATCATGCCATAAAGCCTCGTGTTTATATGTCAAATGGAGTTAGATCTTGAGCTGAAATCATTATGAATAGTTTTTCCCCCCCATCTTCATGAATGTCTGTCAGGACATTCAAAATTTGAGCTGGGCCAAGGATTATAGAACATCCAATTTCCTGGTCTCTTCCCTTCTCAGTGCCCTTTGCATACCCCCGCCCCTCCCCACTTCATCCTCATTATTATAACAACTAAAAATGCCTCCACAGATTTTCAGCCCTCTCTTGAGCAGCAGTGCGGCCATTAAGAACACAGATGTAGTTATGCATTTTTGATACAGAAGAATTATGAGATGTTAAATAGAAATTAGGTTATAGAATGGTATTATATAGTTGTCTTTTATTATTTTATTATCTCATACCTCTGAGAAAAGGATTTGGGCATATATAAACCAAAGTGTTAACAGTGGTTATTCCTTTTGCTGGAATTTGGGGAATAATTTTTTTTTGTTTTTATCTGTTTTTAAAATTTTTTCTACTTGAGAAATTTTAGAAGGCATTCCAGGTAGGGGAAAAAAGGTTAGGTCAGGCAGGTGTGTCAGTAAGAATCCTTCTGTGCTCATAGGATCAATCAGACAGAACCTAAATCGGTCAGTGGGGACTGGCCCAAGCACCGGCTCTAAGCACTTGCTCAGACAAACTCTGATCCTACAAGAAATGCCACCTCCTTCCTGGACACACACCACTCTTTGGTGCTCACTGTTCCTTCGGGATGGCGAACAGAGCATGTCCTTCTGACGTTGGTCCAAATTAGATCATACTAGATTTTTGGCTTCATAGCAGAGCATTTTCTTTAAGAATAGGAGCCCCCTGAACTCACCCCCCATGCCTGCCCCATAAATCTCAGGTATAAATCCCCAAACTGGGAGACGGAGTCCCAAGCTTGAACAACATTTTCCATCTTTGGGCCAAAATGAGGGCATCAGCAAGATGTAGAACATTCAGTGGGTTGCAAGCTGGAAACTAATGGCAGGCCTGGCACTGTGGGCCCTGCCAAGAAAACCAAAGAAGGACAATAGGATAGGGGCACCCACGTGTTGGCAGGTCCCAACATTTTCCAAATGACTTCCCATTGGGATTTAACCCAACACACTGTCTCCGGTCCAAACTCCCAGCCTCCAAGACCTCTGTCCTGCACAGGACTTTGTGTGGGGATCTCCAGGCAGGGCGTGGGTGTGCCCGGCACACACACGTCTCCCAGACCTGAACGCCTGGGCCAAGACAAGGGATAGTTTCCAGATGTGGGCTTCACATCTGGGCCAGCCATCAGAAGGCTGCTTATTTGAACAAAGACTGTAAGTACTCAGAGAGCCCCAAGGTCCAGAGAAGGCTGCCAAGAGCTGGCGAGCAGATGAGTGTGGAACAGACCTTAATTTATGGTTCCAAGAGAGGAAGAAAGCCGTGCTTTGTGGTCCTGCATGGATACGTGTGAAGCAAGGCACTCTGCTCCTTCAGGATGGGCAATGGCTCTGTTCGCAGGATTAAAATCAGGGGCTTGGATTCTAGGATAAGCAGAATTCTGGACTGAGGGTGGACTTCCATTTCCAGTGTGGCCCCTTGACCTTCCCCCAACCCCCTTCACATGTCACTTCATAGCTGGTATTTTGTGGAAATACTTTAGAAAGAAAAATCTTACAATTTTATAGCTTGGTGGGCCCTTTCAGCCCATCGTCCCCACCAAACACCACTTTCTTAAAAAAAAATTGTTTTTTAATGTTTATTTATTTTTGAGAGACAGAGACAACGCCTGAGCGAGGGGGATGCAGAGAGAGAGAGGGAGACAGAGAATCTGAAGCAGCCTCCAGGCTCTGAGCTGTCAGCACAGGGAATGATGCGGGACTCAAACTCACGCATCTTGAGATCATGACCTGAGCTGAAGTCAGGTGTGTAACCGACTGAGTCACCCGGATGCCTCATTTCCTTTTATCTGTAACTCTGTGACTTGGGCATATTCCCCACTGATGGGAGGAGCTGAGAAGACTAAGTCTGTTACCAGTCCTCTTTGGAAGATGTCAGCGAGATTGGCACAACCCGGAACAGAGTCTTACGCTCCTACAAAGTGCAGAAGTGTTCTCCTTGGGCTGAGTCCTGTTGGGCTGGATGGTCTGCCCCGCCCCCATTCCTACGTTGAGGTCCTAACCCCTCAGCACCTCGGAATGTGACTGTATATGGAGATAGGGGCTTTAAAGAGATCATTAAGTTAAAGTGACGTCGGTTGGATGGGCTCTCGTCCGATCTGAGTGGTGTTCTCATGAGAAGAGACTGTGCGCAGACACGCACAGAGGGAAGACTGTGTGAGGACCCAGGGAGAACATGGCCATCTGGAAGCCCAGAAGAAAGTCCACAGACGAAACCAACCCTGATGATACCTTGATCTCAGACTTTCAGCCTCCAGGAACGTGAGCGAATCCATTTCCGTTAAGCCACCCAGTCTGCGATGCTTTGTTATGGCAGCTGGACCAAACCAACATGGAGGTGGGGGGGATGCCCGGCCCATGATGGTGGCCCCCAGCCGCCTGGCTCGGTGGGGAACCAGGGACCAGGCCAGCAGAGAGGCCGGGCAGGATGACAAGGAGGCCTGGGCACAGGGCTGAGCCTGAGGATGTTGCTAATTTATTTTCCTGATGGTGCTTTCGTTATCCCCACTGTCAGGAAAGTTCTATTAACTGTCACTGCCTGAACTCTGCTTTGTGTGGGGCGTTAAGAAGGTCCTCGCTGAGGGTCTGGAGGACAATTATGCCGCAGGTCTTCAAGTCCAGACTCAGGAAGGAGCAGGCGCATGCCCACCGGCAGGGGCGGCATCCTCAGGGCCTCAAGACTAGCTTGTGGGTCGTTTGAGGAGAACTAGTTTCCTTCACGACGCTGGTGCACTCTTGCACCATTGTCACTTGGATTACAGGTAGAATATAAATTTCACCAGTGATGCTAACCTCAGGGAAGTTATTTACACTCTCTGGCCCTGTGGTTTTGGCCCAGGGATAAGTGTGCCTTCATAGAGTGTTATAAGGATTAAATGATGCGACGAGTACAAAAGGCTATAGAAACACACAGCACTTTCTCTTCGGTGCCAAATATTTCTTGAGTACCTGCTATGTGCCAGGTACCACCTTCTGCTTTGAGGGTAGAACAGAAAATAAGAGGAAAAAAAATGTCCCTGCTCCACAGAACTTACACTGTAGAGAGGGAGCAACTATAAAGGAAACGGACGTGCAGAGTGACTCTAGAAAGAAGGAGAGTCAGCTGGGCGGGTTAGAGGCCGTTTCAAAGTCAAGGTCAGGAGAGGAAAGGACCGTGCACAGGTGATTGCATTCCACTCACGGGGCTCCTGTGAAGAGGAAGGTAGAGCTGAGCTCTGCACCAACGAGACACTGGAAGGGCGGCTGCTTCCTGGAGAAGGGGCTGGAAAACTCTGCCTGTGGGCCCCAGGAAATAATTAGAAAGTCTATTTATGTCCAGGATCCTGAGTGAAGGGAAAAAAAAATCTCCTGTGTAAAACTAAAATGAGTTTGGCGGCTCCTCAAAATGTTAAACATAGGCTTCCATATGGCCTGGCAATTCTCTTGTGAGGTGTAGACGCCAAGACACCGAAAGCAGGGTCTCAGGCTGATCCTTGTAGAACGAACTTCATGGCGGCACCGTCCACAACGGCCCAGAGGCGTGGCCCATCCACGTACGGCTGAGTGAGCGAAGTGTAGTAAATGCACACAGTGCATTTGAACTTGAACGCACACAGTGCATTCTTGAACTTCAGTAAGGAGGGAAGCCCTGACGCGTCCTCAGTGTGAAGGAGCCTTGCAAACATTATGCTCAACAGCACAAGCCAGACACGAAAGGGCAAGTAACCGCATGATTCCGCGCCCGTGAGGGACATGGGGCAGTCGGATTTGCAGCCAGAGAAAGTCGAACAGGTGTTCCCAAGGCCTGGGGGCGGGTAAACAGAGTCACTGGTTACCAGGTACAGAATTTCTATTTGGGATGAGGGAAAGTTCTGGAAATGGACCGTGGCGGTGGTTACACAACGTTGTGAATGCTCTTCCGGCTGCTAATGTGTGCACCTTAAACAAAAGTAGTAAATGTTATGTTAGGTGTATTTTGCCACAAGAAAAAAAAAAAAGAAAGGAAAAGAAAGTTCTTTGCCCCAGGTCGCAGAGCTAGGGGAGCTCAGCGCTGAGCCGGGCCTCCAGGGGTCGCTTTCCCGGCCCACTTGCTCTCCCAGCAGAAAGCCAGCTGCTCACGGTGGCCGAGGATTGACAGGAGCAGCAGGCCTCCCGGAAGAGGGCGTGGCCTTCCTCGCCTGTCGCTTGCACCTGTGTTTCTTTGCGACCACCCTTCCGTCTTCCCTTGAAATCATATTCTCTCTTCTTGGGCTTTGAGTCATCATTAACCGAGCTGCCCTGCGTGCTGACGTGCCCCCCGAGCCAGGCTGCACCCACTTCGGACCTCAGCCCCGCCGCTCCCTGGGGTGTATTGTGGGGCAAGTTTCTTAAACTCTCCGTCCCTTGTTTCTCCACCTCTGGGGAACGCTAAGAGCAGGGGGTGTTGGGGAAATAAAATGAAGTCACACATGCAAGGTGCTTGGAGCCAAGTGCTTTCAGTGTTGGGTCTTTTCACGGGTAGCACACTACCCGGTGGGGGAAGCTGAGTGTCTGTGGCCAGCATTCAGGCTTCTCGAACTCTTAGAGTCGTTTTGCAAGATTCTTAACCCCTCACCCCACCCCTCACCCTCCCGGACTCTTCTAGAACGCTGCCTCAGAGCCAGGAAGAAAGGCAGAGATCCACAGGGAATGTTGCCCACACACATCCTTACTTACTCGGCGATGTGGAATGATCTCTGCATTTCTGTAGGACGTGGCTTATAAATTACGGGCTTGTGGTCAGGGCAGTCTAAAATCACTTGAAGTCACTCACTCGGCTCCCCACGCAGAATCTAAGCATGTCTGCTTTCATCAGCAGTGCTGCCCCCTGTGGGCGGTCCGCGCACTGCAGCCCGAGTCCCTCCAGCCGGCGGGGGGCGGGGAGGACTGCGGAGGCCTGACGGTGTTAGGTTTCCCCTGACAGAAGCCCAGTCCCGATTCTGTTCGCTCTGTTCTCTCTAAATGGATTGGTGAGATCCTTACAGCGCGCCTGTTCCCATGAAATGAGGCTTAACAAAAAGAAAAGAAAAAGGCAGCCACCTCCGCTAACCCGCTAACCCGAGGAGAGGCCGCCCCCATGTGTGACTTGGGGCAGGTTGTGGGTCTCCGCCAGCAAATGGGCTCTCAGAGACTCTTGAGAGAACCATGTGCTCTCTGCTGAAGAACATCCCACTTTCACATTTTTTGAACCAAGACTCAAAATCCAGGGGCACAGTGAGAGTAATATCCTCTATATTTAAAAAAAATTGTTTAATGTTTATTTACTTTTGAGAGAGAGAGACAGACAGAGCACAAGCTAGGAAGGGGCAGAGAGGAAAGGAGACACGGAATCTGAAGCAGGCTCCAGGCTCTGAGCTGTCAGCACAGAGTCCATGCAGGACTCAAACTTACCAACCATGAGATCATGACCTAAGTGGAAGTCAGACACTTAACTCACTAGACCACCCAGGTGCCCTGAGACTAATATGTTCTGTATTTTTAAAACCTTGTGCACAGAAAGGAAAAAAATACCATATGCAAAATTTTAGAAAATGAAAAATGTAAAGAATAGTTTTGTAATTCATATAATAAAAGAAGGCCTACTCTTCCTGATACATAAGGAGCTCTTAGAAGTGGAAGGAAGGGAGGGAGGAAAGTAGGAAGGAAGGAAAAGGAGAGAACTAGAAAATGTGGGCCACATTCACAGAAAGCAACCCTGAAATACCGCTGAATTGGCAAAAATCCTCTTGTTTAATACCACACTCCACAGGCACCTGGAACATTGCTAGTGGGGACATAAGGGCATATCCATTGTGGAAGGGGGTGTGGCCTATCAGTCAACAATTACAAATACATGATTCCACTTCTGAGAATCTATCCTATAGCTGCACGTGTGCACAGGGAATATACATTGGATTGAGATTGTTCATTGCAACATTGTTTGTGACAGAAAACAATGGAAGGGACAGGTGGCTCCTACCATTTTTACTGCCTCCCCTGGGTCAACTCTATGCTGTGAAAAAAAAGAGGAGATGTGCTCTCAGTATTGACATGGAAAGAACTCTATCATGTTTCATAAAGAAAAACAAGGAAGGTTCAGATGGTGTATTTAATCCGCTGCCTTTTTATCCAAAGGGGTGGAAGATAAGAATTTATATTTGTATTTCCTTGTTTTGCCTTCACAAGGTTACCTGTGGAGCGCCTAGACTGATGGGGATGAGGCTTGGAGTTATCTACTCTTCTTTCTGCTCCTTCCAGACTTTCCAAACTCCTCTTTCTGTATATTTATTGTTGAAAGGATGAAGGCGTTAGCGGTGTACAGTTAAATGAATATATTCTTATTCTCGGGAGAATATATATATCCTTATAGGGAGGATTCTCCTATACTACAGTAAGAGAATAAATAGTCCAATCTTCCTGAGATGCAGTTCGGCCATGTGTATGGGCACAGAGGTTTAACTGCTAGGGTCTTGATTACACACTGTTTAAAGGGAAAAATTCCAGACATTTGGAAGATGAACATGTTAAATGTCCAACATCAGGGGGTGACGACAGGCCCATAAGACAGGGATACATCCACAGGACAGAATACTCACAGCTAGTTCAAGTGTCATGAAGTGTATGCACGGACATGGGAAGCTGGCCATGTATTATACAATGGGGAAGAAGTAACATGTTTGTATATAAGGTCTGATATGATACTTATAAAATATAGAAATATAAAAATAAGTAAACTCTGTAAGGATAATGCACCAAAATATCATCAGTGATCATAGCTAGATAGGAGATCAGGATCCATTTTTGTCTTTTATTCATCTGATTTTTCTGATATTATGTATTAACATTAAAAGTTAATACCTTCCAGCTCCGTGTATACAGACAAAAATACAGGTTTTAATACAGGATCAGTAACATCTATCCTGGAACAGCACCCGGTCTTTCATCTTGAACACTCATCGTCCTTATCTTTCGCAGTCAACAAATGGATCTCAGGGAAATTGAGTGGCCGGACTAAAATGATTTCATGATTGTTTTAGGGTTTTTTTTCCTCAGTTAGATCTGCTTTTTCTACTGTGAACCTTTATTATTTATCTAATTAAGAAATAATAAGCACTCTTCAAAGGAAATACTTCTATCTAATAGTTGGTGGTTTTGAAAGCTCTTTTTACAGACTGTTTGCACACAATGTGTGTAAAACACGGCGGAGCCATGATAACTCTATATGGAGAAACAGGGACCGAGGAGGTCATGAGGCTTTCTGGGAGCTACCAAGCCAAGAAAGTGAAGCTGGGCCACATTGACTAACACGCGGCCAGGAATGCTCATTCTGCCTGCCATGCACATCCCCAGAATCCTCCTAGACATCTGGGAGGCTTGGACTCATTTCCTACCACCAGAAAAGTGGACAGGGTCATCAACAAAACCCAATAAAAGTCCACAAAAGGAGGCGCTAACCAACACGAAAAAGCATTCCTGGAAAGACACTTGCTCGAGGGCTCCACACGGAATTGCAATGAAAGCCTCAAGAATCCTCTTTCCACTTTTCTGTGAATATCCTTACCACCGAGTGTGGGAAGATTCACATGTATTTCTAGAGGAAATGATTTCCATTAAAATAAAAAGAAAAACAGATTATCCCCATTTATAGGTTGTTTAAAAGTGTTATTCAAGGATAAACTTACTGAGGATAAAATTATTTTTACTTCTGTATTTCAGTGCTTAGTTATCCCAGAGATACTCAGTAGGTCTTGGATGATTGTGATAAATGGATGGATGGATAGATGGATGGGTAACTGTTTGAGATACATTAGTTGAAAGAGGGAGGAAGGAAGAAAGGAAGGGAGGGAGGGAGGATGGAAGGAAGGAGGAAAGGAATAAAGAAAGAAGGAAGAGAGGCTGTTTGGGTTGGTTGGATAGATGAATGGAAGGTTGTTGGGATGGAAGAGAAGGGGGCTGGCTGGCTGGTGTGACGGAATAATGGGTGGGTAGATGAAAAGATGGACTGACGGACGGAATGGATGGAGAAAGCTGCAGTTGATGTTAAAGTCTAACAAACACTCACGTACTGTGCGCTGCTTCAGCTTAGGGACAGAGAAGTTGCTGACATAATTTTCTTCTCTTTTAGGAAGGATGGAAATATCTCAGCTTTTTTTTTTTTTTTGCCAGTCTCATTAACAGCTGCCCAGACAGATGTGGGCTCTCAACCACAGTCCTTCCTCCTCACGTGCGCAGAATGGCGGAGAAAGTTAAGAGGCTGAAATGAGGAGGCACAAGAATTAGCATCTTTATTTTACAGGTGAGGTAACTAACTGAACCCCCTCCCCTTGCAAATAATGAATGTCCAAGCCATTAGAGACCTTACAAAATAGCGGGCATTTAAAATAAAATTGTAAACCATAGAAATGAACAAAAGAAGAGAAAGAGCAGGGTCATTAAAGCCCTTCAGTGGGACGGGACAGGTGTCCCCGCTGCGGTTCCTGCCAGGGCTAAATTGCAGTGTGTAATGCCATCTGCCCCGGTGTTCTTCCTGTCGCTCCCGAGAGCTTTTTATTCCACTTTATTTTAGGAGTGCCAAAAGGTGGGTTTCTAATTCTGTTCCTCTCTAGTTCTTTTTATAGTACTCAGATCTGGGCAAATATCGATAATATGAAATGTGTCTTTTTTTTTTTTTTGCACTTTAAATCAGGCAGAAGGTTAATATCTTGAATTTCCTGCTTCTTTGGAATTCCTCACCTGCTGTGTGCATCGCAGCTGCGCCTGCACAGTTTTCTGAGCACGTGTCTACCTGCCGGACCGCCCGCCAGGCCATTAGCAAGGCCAGTGGGGGAATCACACACTTGGGTGTTCTTAGATTCTGTCACTTTAATGCTAGTGAAAAGCTCCAGGCTGCCTGCCACCCCACCCCCCACCCTCAGCGTTTGCAAGACAACTCAGAGAATGCCAAAGACAACTCAGAAAATGCCAATGAGCAAGAGAAAGCTCTCAAACACCTTCTACCTCTGAGGACAACAGTCATGGCCCTGAGTTTGTTGGGGTCTTTTATTTCTGCCTGTAAAAAAAAAAGTGCATTTTCCTAAAGGCATTGACTTAAAGTGCTACAGCAGGTGTGCCTGACCCTGCCCACATGCTTGTCTTTCCCCTTCAGTGCTAACAGGCTCGGATTTCAACTGCCGACACCTCATTTTGTGTCCTGAGCACTTTCTCTTGGCCTGGAGCGCCCCTTTTCCACCTGTGCAACAGGCCAGAGTGCTAGGACATCGATGCCCCGGGAGCAGACTCCCAACAATGGTGAATGGAGGTCGGTGTATAAATACCCCAGCTCCCTCGCCCCTCATGTGAGCTTACTCTGAGGTGTATGTTCCTTGCCTGCTTCCAGAATTTTCTGAGCAGATTTAAGCTTCAGTCACCCCCCAGTGGTGGCTGGTTTGCTACCACATGCTGTCTCTGCTGCCTCCTCTTCTTTGTCTCATGTCCCCATGTCCCTGCCCTGCCAGGGTCACCTTTCAAATAAACTACTCCGTCTGGAATCTCTGTCTTGGGATCAGATTCTGAGAGACCCCCCCAAAGGCCCACCTCCACCAGCGGGGTGCTGTTGCAGGAGCTGGAGGAGCACAGACTGCACATCCGGGAGATTCCATCACAAAACCAGGAAGTGCAGCCCCTTCTAGAAGCCTGAGCTCTAGTATACAGTTTGGGGGCCCTCTGATGCACTTTGGGGTTCCCCTGGCTATCGCCTCCTGTCCCAGGAGGGGTGAGCTGGTAGAGAAGCCCAGTCAGAGACACTCAGAATGGGTGTGTAGATGGACAGAGTCCATTTAATCTGTGGGCATCCTCACCAGTCCCCCACCTGGGAGCAAGGAGGCCCGGAGGCACTAGAGGAAGTGGATTCAGGAAGAATGAGCGGGAAAAGCAGAGTCCTTTCCATGTCCTTCTCATTTTGTTTAGAGTCAACTTACTGTTTTTTCCTCCGAAGTATATTCTTCAGTGTTTCATTCAGGGAGGAGTTGCTAGGGGCGAACCTTCCATTTTTACTGAGTAAAGTTGTCTCTATTTTGTCTTTGCTCTTGCACAGTTTAGCTAGACTCTGAAGTCTGTATTTTCTGTCGGCGTGTGCGTTATCTTCCGGCTTCTCTCGCTGATACCGAGAAGGCTGTTTTCAATTGGACTGTTGTTGTTTTGCAGGTAAACCCGTTTCTTTGTGTTTTAATTTCTGGTTTCTTAATCCAGAGAGATTAAATCGCTTATTCCCACGCTAATTTCTGCAGTTTCATTTTCATCTGTCTGGGGCGTGCTTTTATTTTTATTTATATTGCTCAGGGTTCCCTATCCTGAGAAACCTAAAAAAAGATTCTACTCTGAAAAAGAATCTCAGCCAGTTTCTCCTCAAGGTTTGCCACTCTCTCGTTCTTTCTAGCCTGGCCTGAGATGTCTGTTAAGGATATGACCGCTCTTGTTATTTTGTCCTCCGTATTTCTTACGCTTTCTTTAATATTCTCTCTCCTGTTGACTCCTTCTTCCAATTTACAAACTCTCTCTTTAGCTGTGTCCCAAGCTACTGCTTAGCCCCATTCACCAGTGTTTCATTGAAATGATCCCATGTTTCATTGCTAGAAGTTCTCCTTGGCTCTTTTTCAAATCCATTGGTCATTCTTATCCTTATTGGTTACTCTCTCTTCTGTGGTTTTTGTTTTAAACATATTACTTTATGCACTCCATCTGAACATTGTATTATGTGAAAGCTATTTTTAGTGTGGACATTTACCTTTACTCATGGTGACTGGTCCTTTAGTGCTTTGTGATTTTTTATTTTTATTGTAAGCCACCTGCCACAGGGAAGATGTTGTTTTGTTCTGTCTTGTTCTCTGTGGGAATCCTGTGCAGGTCGGAACACCCGAGTGTCCCTCCATGGTGGTTTTATTTTTGCTATTGCCAAAGTGGCTGTGGGATAGTCAAATCAGCTAAAAACATCATCACCTCTACATAGCCTCCTTGGGTCCCTTTGTCTCAGCTGAGGCCTGGGACTTCTCCTCTCTGCTTACATAGCTCCCTGTACACATCTCCATGGCATCTCAAACGGCACCCTGAGACCATGTGCTAGCTCTCAGTTACTCTCGAAGCCCTTCGAGCACTCATCAGGTCTGGCCCCTCGAGCTCATAAAGATTTTCTGAATGAATGAATGTGGAGAAATAAGTCCTCAGAACCTCAGCGTCTTTCAGGGGGATGTTGTCTTTTGTCCTGACCTCATGGGATTTGGGGAGATCATAGACCCTCTATGATAGATTATAGATCTAACCCGTAGACCTCATGGGATTTGGAAAGATGCTTTAATTCAATCCAGAAGATCACCTCATCAAATCCTTAATTCCCTACCTAAGATGACTAGCAAGGGGCCCTCACAAGCTGTGAAGCATGGACGTCGGTACCTGTCGGTGCTTTGCCGCTGTGCCTGGCGGCTGGCTCCCGCTGGTTATCACCTGCTTCCATGTGCTTCGTGAACCAGGAATGGTTGCCACGGAAAAGACCCATCGTGTAGTAACAATTTCAAAGACTTCTCTAAGACTAAAACAAGGCTGTACCTGAGGCCGATTGCCTTGGGCACATGCTGGACTCGGAATCCTTCAAAACCAAATGGCAGCAGCCAAGAAAGCAGCCGGGTCAACCCTAAGTGTCCACCGCCTGTTCCTCCCTTTCCCAGCGTCACTGAGTTCTCTGTAGAGCATGGATCACACACATCCGCTTGGGTGTTCTCATGGCAAAGCCAGAAGCATGGCGCTGAATTGTGGGCATTGTTGAATTTTGACTGGTCGAGTTGCAGCTAACAGTAGAGTCGACATTCTGTACGTGAAATAGAAGTTACCTCAGAATCCTGGAAATTCTTAATAATAGCAAAGCCAGCTTTGGTTCGTACCATACTTTTCCTTTTCCACTCAAGCATTTTGTGGTGGGGAAAAAAGGATTGGGATTGCAGTGTTTTTTAGTGGCTGCAAATAGCTATCTTCCTCTGCCCCCTAGTGGCCTCATGACAAATTGCAAGAACCTTTGTGATTCTTCCCAATTTCCCTGGTTGCTTCTCTTCTTACTGCTTTTGTTATTGCTCATGAAAAAAAAAAAAGATTTTCTTAAGCTTGCCACAGCCTCAAAGTTCCCCATGTTAAAAATTAAATGAATGAAATATAATTTTACTAGAAAATATGTGCCGTCAGGGGCGTCGAGAATCTAGAATTTAGGAAGTGATTCTCTCTCATTCTCCAATGGGCTCTACCCGTGGCCGCCCAGTCTTTGGTGTTAATACTTTCCGGGCTAGTTGTTTGCCACTCTGGGACCCCTTATCTGACAGCTCCATTTGACAGCATGAAATGTCCCTCCCCAGCTGTATTCTAGAACCTAGAGCCTCCGAAGTCAGACCGAAGCCCGCCTTCACGTGGTGGGACAATCTGCTTCCCTGCCCGGACTCCTGTCCAGACCAAGGGCAGCACCTTCCTCATGGGCCTCGGCTCCCAGCACCCAGTCCCTCCTGCCTGTGCTCTCAACAGAGCCCTAGTGTGGTGGGCCCCCAAGAGAATTGGGCTCTCAACGCCAAGCCTAGTTATTTCTGGTCAAGTACAGACCACGCAAACCGTGTCTTTGTTTATGCCGCCGAACCTGCGTTAGTTCCCTGACCAGACACAGAATGTGACTGGCTCATTGAGCAAGCCACCTCCCAATGTCCCTGGTCATCTTCGCATGTACAGTGGCCAAGGACAGCTTTTCTCATTCTGCCGTTGGAACAGTGGCTTCTTTGTTCAGTATAGCTATGGGAACTTTATTTTCGTCTCTGTGTTTTTGCCAGGAGACTGGATCATAATCTGACAATAAAGAGGAATTCCAACCTGAAGGATTTTGACTACCGAGGAAAGAACTTCCTGAAAGTTCTCTTTCAGGAAGAATGATGGGATGTCCCCGGGGCCAAGAATCAGAAGTTGTGTTCTTGGCCCCAACCCTGTCTGGATGCCAAGCTCCTTGTCAGCAACATGGGATTTACCGCACTACGGTCTTATAAGGATCACAGGAGGTGAGAAGGTTTTCTAGAGAAGAGAAAGCCTCCTCTCCTTACAATCCTGAATGGACAGCTGATTTGAGGAGCTTTGTCCGTCAAACCACATTGACTTTCAGGAAATTAGCTCCCCTGTCACTAGCCGGTGGGAATCTCAGTTCGTAAACTCACTGGCGTGTAACAAATACTATGTTTTTAATTTTCCCTAAATCCAATTCTGAATCTCTGGTAGTTTTCTAGGGCTGACGTAATGGATACCACAAGCTGAGTGGCTCATACAAGAGAAATGTCTCACGGTTCTGGAGTTCATAGTGTTCTTGTGCACCTGATTCTGTGGCCAAATTTCCGTTCTTACAAGGATGCAGCCATGTTGGCTTAGGACTCGCCCTAGTGATCTCGTTTTAACTTGTAATTTATTTTTTTTCTGAGAGAGAGAACGCATGAACTGGGGAGAAGCACAGAGGGGGAGGGAGGGAGAGGAGGAGGAGAAGAGACAGAGAGAGAGAGAGAGAGAGACGGAGAGACAGAGAGAGGCAGGCTCCATGCTCAGTGTGGAGCCTGACATGGGGCTCAACCCCACAACCTTAGGATCATGACCTGAGTTGAAATCAAGAGGTGGTTACTCAACCAACTTAGCCCTCCAGGCACCTCTGTAACTTAACTTTTTTAAACAACATTTTTAATGTTTATTTTTGAGAGAGAGAGAAAGAGAGACAGAGAAAGACCGCAAGCAGGGGAGGGGCAGACAGAGGGAGGGAGGCAGAGAATCTGAAGCAGGCTTCATGCTGCCAGCGAAAAGCCTGACGTGGGGCTTGAACCCACGAACTGTGAGATCCTGAGCTGAGCAGAGGTCGGACACTGAACCGACTGAACCACCCAGGCATGCCACTTAACTTGTTTAACTTCACTTTGTAAAGACTCTATTTCCAAATAAGGTCGCATTCTGAAGTACTAGAGGTTAGGACTTCAAAATATCTTCTGAATTGTGAAGGGACACAGTTGAAACCATAACAATCTCCATCCTGCCAAGCTCATGGGAAACCCAGCCTTGACCACAGTTAGCTCCCTCTTCACCACACCCACACATTCCCCAGCCCGGGACTGAGCTTCTGGTGTTTTTGGCCAAACCTGAGGACCTGGGAGATCCCTTTGTCTTTCATCTTCTTTGCTGCTGAGTTCCCAAACTTGCATGCTGTCTCCAAGTCAGCTGCTAGCGAGCCACGCTTTGCCCCACAGCCCAAAACTCGCTGTCGTCATTGGCAACTCCACTGGGCAACCTGGCACCCGACACAAGCGTCCTTCCTGACTATTGCCACTTCACCGGGGACCTGGGTGGGGGCTTGCTGGTCTTGGCCCTATTGACCTTTTTCCTTTTCCTTCTTAAAGCCCCTAAGGTGATCTCCTCAAGCAGTTCCAAAAGAAGCAGAGCCACTGACATTAAACAGATTTATCACCAAGCCTTCCCTGAGGAGAGGCCACTCAGAGCCTGCTTGCTTCCATGAAATGGAGGGAGAGAAAAATATTAGATGAGTAAGAAAGCTTGTATACCAATGCCTTGTCCTGCTGTGCTTCTGACACGTGTGCCCGGCCCACGGATAAGCCACAGGCCAGTTCACCAGGAGAGGCCACGCTGGCTGGGAACCTCAGACCTCAACATGGCCTCCTTCTCTTCCACACTCACTTCTAAGACACTTGCCTACCCGAGCAGATGTCGCTGGGCCCTGCAGGTGGCTAAGTGTGAATGAGTTTTCCTGGGATTGAGATGACATTGGGAATGAGATGACAAAGTCGGCGTCATCTCCTGGGACTTGGACAAGAGTCAAGAAGCCCAGGGCAAGAACCGGAAGGGGGATAGTTTGAGAAGATATCGAGGGGTCCATAGTCTCTCCTGAAGGAGAAAGAAAGTGGCCACATGCTTGGGCAGAGGCTCTGTGGTGTAAGAAATATATTTGGTCTTTGTCTCAGGTCCTGGCACAGAGCTCCTAAAATCCTGGAATTTCCTGAGTGATAGGGATGTCTTTTGCTGTTCCTAAAGAGCGCCTTCTGCTCACACCTTGGTTTATGCTTATAAGGTGACTTGGAATGCAGTTCCTAGATAGCCAAAGGATGTTTGGGGTCCTAGAAAGACTCTGGATGGGGCTGGTCACTAGAAAAACCAAGTGGTTAGATAGTTGGAACTCCCAGACCCAGCTAGCAGCCACCATGAAGAGTAGTAGGGGCTGAAGATTCAGCCCTGTAAAGACTCCTGATGTGAGTGAGAGATTTGGAGGACTTCTGGATTGGCGCGCACACATACACAAGGAGTGCTGGGTGGGGGGGCATGCGCAGAGGGGCCCAGAAGCCCCACCCCTGCCCCCGCACCTTGCTCTGTGTGTCTCCTCTACCTGGCTGTTCCTGAGCTTTATCCTTTACAATAAATCTGGTGAACAGAAGCGTCTCCCTGAGATCCATGAACAGGTCTAGCAAACCAACCTGAGGAGGGGCTGCAGGAACCCCTGACTCACAGCTGGTTGGCCAGAAGTGTGGGTGGTCTAGGACTTTTGACTGGTGTCTGAAGTGGGACAGTCTTGGGACCGAGCCCTTAAATCTGTAGAATCGGACACAAACTTCGGGTAGTCGGTGTCAGACGTGAATTCAATGTTAGAGCTCTCATTTGGTGTCCAGAGATTTGAGGAAATTGTTGGTAGGGAAAAGAAAAACCTCCACATGTGTTGTCAGAGTTCTGAGTACAAATAGTCCAGAGTCATTCTGACCCAAAAAGGACAAGAGGAACAGAGCGATGGATCGAGGGGCCCGTGGGCTAGAGTGAGGATTATCTGGAGGGCAGCCAGGGTTTCCTGGGGCTCCCAGGGCCCTGATGGTCCTTGTCCCTTAGACCCACAGGGCCAAAGACTCCTTTTTCTTTCACCAGGTGTGACATTCCTGTCACTAAGGAGACTCATCAGCGACACCCACAGAGAACGGTAGGTCCGCATGAGGCAGCCGGGTGAGGACAGGATGGAGAGCAGAACCGTAGGGACACTTGTGCAGAGACACTCAACGGCTGAAGGAGACCCCAGAGCGCCCAGGAAGAAGGAGTAAGTAGGACATGCTCACACGGCACGGTCGTGCACACGCACACACGTGTACACGGACATACACATGGCACACTGGTGGAGCTTAGCCGACATGCGTCTCAAAAATGTTGAATGCGGTAGGTGAATTAAAAGAAATTGTAGCCATTGTAAGATTTGAAAGGGAGATCAGGCGCAAGAACTGTCTCGTTGACTGAGCTGCTGGACTCAAAATGCCCAGAGTTACTGTGTTTCTCTGTGCAGCAGAAGTAACTAGAAAATACATATTTTTTTAATGGCGGCTTTTACAGCCAGGTCAAGAAAACATCGGATACCTGGGAAGAAATCCATCCAAGGACGTTCAAACCCTGTACACTGAAAACTATAAGATATTACTGGAAAATGATCAAAGAAGACGTAAGAAAATGGATGGATATGCAAAGGTCATGGAGAGGAAACCTAAATATTGTTAAAATGTCATTTATTCAAAATTGGTTTGTAGATTTAAAGTAATCTCAATTAAGACGCCAGTATTTTTTTTAACTGGCAATCTGATTCTAAAAACTCATTGGGAAATGCACCAGTACTTGAGAATTTTAATTGTTCCAAATTCTCATCAAACCTTGGTATTGAAACATTTTTATTTTATTTTGATTTATTAAAAAAATTTTTAATGTTTATTTATTTTTGAGATAGCGTGTGCACGCGAGTGGGGGAGGGACAGAGAGACGGAGACACAGAATCCAAAGCAGGCTCCAGGCTCTGAGCTGTCGGCACAGAGCCCGACACGGGACTCGAATTCAGGAGGTGTGAGATCATGACCTGAGCTAAAGTCGGACACTTAGCGGACTGAGCCACCCAGGTGCCCTTATTTTCGTCAGTTAATTTTATTTTATATTACAGGAATATTTGTCATTTTATCCGGGGATTCCTAAGGGGGTTCGATCCGGGGGTGGCTAGAGAGGATGCTTGTTCTGAGTGGACATCTTTGCTCCTGTTTCTGCAGACAGAGAAGGGTAGAGTTTAGAGTGAACTGTCCAAGAGACTGTGTGTCACACAGCAGAGTAGAGGGATTTGAGGTGAGGGCTGGGGAGTCCCTCCGAGTGGACGAGAGGGAGTGGAGGGCACAGCTTTGTCCCACAGGCGGGGCCAGGGCGTTGTGTCAGCATGTCCTTCTGCCAAAGGTGCCACCACACACTCAAACCCAGAAAATACTGATGACAGATGTTTCCATCTGTGACTCTCAGCTCGTGAGCGCTGGTGTGGCAAGGGTTAGAGCCCTTCTCCTCACCCCACCCCCAAGATCCCTGAACAGCTACTTGGAATCATCACCCTTTCTTAGAGCCCCAGGATGCCTGGCAGGAGAGCCAAGCCCCTTAGGCATGCTGGGATAACAAAATAATTGAGAAGCAGGGTCCAAATAGGTGATCTCGATGACTTCCAAAATGGACAGGCATCTGGCTTTCCCGATGCTCCAGGAGAATTAGAATCCCAGGAAACCCACCCGTGGCATCCACCGGTCTCGAACCCAACAATGGCTTCCCATCTCTCTAAGAAAGTGCCCTGCTGTGCACTCCAAGAAATTGGGGGGCAAGTATTCTGTGCCAAGGTCTCTGTTGGGTGTGAGTCTTCTGAAACAACTTGAGAGTACTGCATATTCCAAGGGATTAAGTTTAAGGCTACTTAAAAAAAAAAATCTGTAGGTTGCCAGATTTTTCATTGTCCTGTATGTATTTTTCAGAATATTTTATCTCTTCTTAATAACACTTTTTTGTACTAATTTCTAGGAAAATAACTCCAAGGTGACATAAGCAATGCTGCTCAGACTTTCACACGTGTATGAGTCACCTGGGGATGATTGTGATGCTGAAGGTGCAGGCAAGGGCCTGAAATTTTGCATTTTTAAGGCATTCCTGGGCAGGGCTGGTTACAGAATTTGCAGGGCCCTGTGCAAAATAAAAAGGCAAGAGCCCTTGCTTAAAAATTATTAAAAATTTCAAGGTGGGGGTGCCTGGGTGGTGCAGTTGGTTAAACATCCAACTCTTGATTTCTGCTCAGGTCATGATCTCACAGCATGTGGGTTCGAGCCCCATGTCAGGCTAGGAGTGCAGAACCTGCTTGGGATTCTCGGTCTCCCCCTCTCTCTGCCCCTTCTGCTCAAAAATAAACAATAAATATTTTTAAAGTCTTCAAGGTGAAGAGAAAACATCCAACCAGTGGGTGATCCTTCTACGTGCAGAGACTTCCTGAACCTGGGTCCCCATGGCATACTGTCCGGTCACACACCCATGAGGCCGGCACTTTTCCCAGGTGACACTGATGGCTATAAATGAGCAAGGCTGTAAAACTGGACTCTATTGTTTAGACTCCGAGTTCTCAAGATGGCAGCTCTGACTTGAATCCCATCAAGAGGCGTTAGTTCCTCCAGCACCCATTGTAAGGTAGTCTAGAGATGAGAGGCCTCGGGTCCCCAGCAGTGCAGGGCTGGCGCAGGTCCAGGTCTGCTTACATCTGCCTTCAGAACTGAATGACCTGGTGAGACAAGAAATATGTAAGTGATTCATAAACCACAGGGCACTGTATAAATATTGGCCCCTCTCCCATAAGATGCCTTCAACTTGCAATGGGGTGAAAGAAACTAACACGAGACCCTCTGGTGCCTTCCTATGTGTCGGTCTTCAAGTTCAAGCTCGCTCTGCTATTTCAGATCACTGAAATTCAGTGAGAGTATACCAGAGACAGAGGATCCAGGGAGGGCCAAGAAACCGTGGTGAGGATCCTCAGTGCTTCTGGGAGGCACTGAAACGTGAAATAATTAACCTTTGGAAAGCCTGTGAGGTGAGTTGGTATTTTTCCACCCCACTGAGGCTCAAAGGTTAATTAGTTCTCCCTGTATGTAAGAGCCAGACCTACAAGTTAGAAGGGATGGCCGGATGCCCCTGCCTCCTGAGCAGGAGTGGGATGGGGAGTATCCTCTTTGTGGGGTCACCCACCCACAGGGCTGGAGCTCCAGGAGAGGCTCTCGTTCCCTCTCTCTCACCCTCTACCCTCCACGACACCCCCCACGGTGCCTCTGTGGTGTTCTGCCAGCGGTGCCTTCCGGGACCTACTCCAGGGCCCAGCTGTCTTCCTGGCGGTCACTTCGTGGGCACCCCTCTGCAGCTGGTGTCATTTTCTGGCTTGGCCTTGTCAGCGTCACCACCCGCCCTCACAGACATGGACTTCCGGGGAAGAAGTGATGTGGCCTCAGCCTCCAGGTCGGCTGGCTCAGCGCCAGGGCAGCCCTGCCGGGATGGTCCTCTCTGTTCCCAAGGAGACTCCCTTGGGGAATGCAGCTGTCAGAACTTGTTCTTCTGCGGATGATCAGTGCTCTGGTTGTCAGTTGACTGTGAAATGTGGCACCGGAGTCCTGTCCTCACCCGGAGTTGATCAAAGAACTCACCACTTTCTTCTCTTGTCCCTCAATAACTGCAATCGTCCACCCTGACTGCACAACGGAATCACCAGGGTGCTTTAGAAAACACTCATGGGCAGGGCGCCTGGGTGGCGGGCTCCGTGAAGCATCTGACTTCAGCTTAGGGCATGATCTCATGGTTTCGTGGGTTCGAGCCCTGCCTCGGGCTCTGAGAGTGAGATTCTGGCATCTCGGTGTTTTTTAACACTCCAGAAGCAGCTCCCCTGCGGAGCCAGCGCTGAGGGCCACAGGCCCGGGAAATGCACCCGGGGGGGGGGGCTGCCAGCACGGAACCCCATCGGAAATGCGCTCGTCTCACCTGTCCCCAGAGTGCCCGTTCGGAATGTGTTGCAGTTGCCCTCCATTCCCCAGAGTAGCTATTCTCGGCTGCTGTCACTTCATCACACCCCCTAATCCGCCCTGACTTCTGACCTCCCAGGCTCAGATCCGGCCCCCAGTGCAGAGTTCAATGCCAGGTGCCCACGCTGGCCTGGATCCTGCCCCTTGTGCCAGCACTGAACTTGGTTTGTGGAGCTTCAGTAGATGCATGGGGCTCAAGACAGAGCCAGCCCGACGTGTTCCTCATCATGCCCTTCTGGGAGGGGGTCGTCAATCTAAATACACCTTTCCCCTCCCTGCCAGTGTGGACACGCCCAGCGCAGGGTTCTTATCTACCCGTCGCCCCCGCACCCGGTGTCTGCAGCAGCTGAAGCTGTGTTGGCTCGAAGGGCACAAAGAACTTCCAGGGTTTGGCCATGTCCTCCCTTCCTTTGGCCTGCTGGGACCCTATGGCAGGTGGGGGCAGGTGCACATCCTAGTTGTCTCAAGGAGTGGCAGCTGTCATTAGGACACTTTGTTTCCAGCCTCCTGATGACAGCCCCTGGCCCCCAAGGCATCTCCCGCTAGTCCAGTTCATCCCTGGGCTCCGCGGCTCTGTGCATCACTGCCAGTGACAAAGTGACACTAGCATGAATCAGAGCAGGTTCTAGGCTCAATAGTTCATGGTGCAGGCTCGTCAAAGATGGGTCCCTAACATGTAACTGATCAACTCGGGAATCATGGATCCAAATACGCAAGGAGGGTCCTACCATGGCTCAACCTCTTGGCCCCCAACAGAGTTCACCCCGGATGTGTCTGAGAGCAAGCAGGAGTTCCTGGGAGAGACCCTATTATGTGTGCCCCTCATCAAACTCATACATTCAAGGTCTAACCCTCAGGACTTCAGAATGTGACCTTGCTGGGAAATAGGGGCTTTGCAGATGTAATTAGTTAAGATGAAATTGTTACTGGATTAGAATGAACTTCAGTCCAATATAGCTAGTGCCCTTATAAGGAGGGGATTTGGACACAGAGACACAGATACACAGGGAGAAGGACCTGGAACACAGGCAGAGACCAGAGCGCTGCAACCGCAAACCAAGGAACACCAAGGATCACCAGTAACTACCAGGAGCCAGAAGAGGCAGGAAAGGTCTTCCCCTACGTGTTTCAGAGGAAGCATGGCCCTGCCGATGCCTGCTCTCAGATTTCCAGACTCCAGAGCTATGAGAGGATGAGTGTCTGCTGTTTGAGGCCACCTGGGTTGTGGCAGCCCCAGGAAACCGAGACGGGGTAACCCCCACCCAGCTGCGGGTTTCCCGTGAGTGGATTTCTGTAGGTTAGCGTGCTTCCCATCTCAACAACCCAAGTCCCATCTAATTGGTTGGAGCAACGAGGGCATTTTTTCCGTGTCTCAAATTGCTTGATAGAAAGAGATACCCCTGTAGATGGTTACCATCAGATGAGGGTATAAGCACGGAGAATTCTACGCGGTGAACATGTGTGCTGGGGCGGGCGGGAGACGGCTTTAAGATCCCCAGGGGAAGGCTCTGCCTTTCATCGAAACATGTGCGTTCAACTCACTTCCTGGTTTTCCTAGAACAAAATGGTTCTTTACATGTGTGTCCCGGAAGTAGATTTTATATCAGAGTCGGCCTCAGCAATGACGTACCAGGTTTAGCCTCTTGAGGCAAAACACCTCCCAGCAGGTATTTAGAATCCAGTGTATTATCGAGATTTCAAAATTCTTCTTGCTGAGTTGTAGCCAGGGCATCCGGTATGTGTGTGGGGAGTGGAGGGTAGCTGTGGGTATGTGACAGTTTAATATAGCCTTGGTGAAGAGTCTGGAATCTGGTCCTCAGGCAGTGATTCTCCAATTCCTTTTCCAATGTACTTCTGGTCGCTGAGAGCTCTCTAGGTGGACAAGCACCTGGAAGCAGCATTGCTTAGCACTGACCGCCTATGAAGCCAGAAAAAATGACAAGCTCCTGTAGGTTCCAGCACCAGATCTCCAAGCCCGGCACCACACTCTTGCCTGGGTTTCTCCCTCTCAGGGAAAAAAAAAGCCACAAGGAATCTTGGCTCAGTCAAGAATCAGCTCAGTCAAGTTCAGCGGGCATGTGTTCTATGCCAATCAATACTCAATTTGACCACCCGGGAGGGTGCTATTTTGAGCAGCTGTATGTCTATAGGAAATAATAAAGTAATTTATTTTTATGTTGAAAACTTCAATATTTGATATACATTCTATCAATATTGCCTCCCCGCCCACCACGCTTCTGCCTCTAATGTTTAATTGTAATGAATTGTAGTTGCAACAGATTAAATCAATTGAGACTGAAAAATGAGATGTAAAAAAAAAAAAGGTGGACAAGCTTATCCTTTGTGGTCAATGTTAATCTTGCAAAGGATTTTTTTCTGTAAGGAAGTCTGCCAAGAGCAAAGAAGACAATAAGGATAGAAAGTGACTCACTGAATCAGCAGCTTCAGAGAGGTAGGAAAGAGATGGAATTAGCCCTTGTGTTTTTGCCAAGAGAAGAGAATCGAGAGGTTGGCTGGAGGCCCCCGGAAATGTATCCTGTGAGATGTGAGTGTGTGTGTGACCGAGGGGGTCAGGAAAATGGGGGGGCCATGCTGCTTCAGGGGGAAGGTCATCCGGGCCTCCAACAATGTGGCCCCCACCTTCTCACACCTTAGCTCCCGCCAGGGCTCCTTCCTTTTCCTGGATCAGCTTCCTATTCCGGACTCAACATTCAATGCTCCCTTTAAGTCCGTAAACTCTCCAACATAAGACTATGCTCTGCCCACCTCACCTCTGCCTGCGTCACAGACGTGCCCTGTCAGAGCCCGGAAGGCCGTGTGGAGCCTACTTGGTAAGAAGATTGGCTCTGTGGGGTCGCTCACCAGGGACCCCCAGCACTTTGTTCACCAGACTAAGAGAGCTGAGGCTATAGGATGCTGTCCAAACAAAGTCTCGCCAGACTTTCTCAAGTAATCATGGCCTGGAATTATCCCGAGCATTCTGCAACCCCCTTCTGCCACCACTCCTTGACCTTCAAAAAAGGTCCCAGTAATAAGAAGGAAGTCATGTATGTTTCCGTTTGACAGTCGTCACATTCCAGGGATGTGTCCGGTGCGGGTGGTCGTATTCAGGAATCTTCATGAGGACAGACAAGTTCCTAGTCTCATGAAACTACAGCCAATGAGGGAAGGGTTAACGAATAAGGTGGGTCATTTCACATGTTAATAAATTCAAATGCAGTGATGTAGTACAGGGTGACTTCGGAGCGTCCACCTCACTTTGATTGGTCAAGAAGACCCTTCTGCAGAGGTGACATTTAAACTGAGGTCGGAACAGAGAAGGAGGCAGACATGAGACTGTCTAAGCAGGAGTGTGAGGTTAGGGGACAGCGATAATAAGGGGCCTAAATGGGGGGGTGCCTGGTTTGTTCAGTGGGATGTGACTAGTGATTCCCAGCAGGACTGGTTTTGCCCTCCTCCCCCTGGGTGATATTGGCAGTGTCTGGAGACATTTTTTTTGCCACAGTGTGGGAGAGCGCTGCTGGCAGCTCGTGGAGAGGGCCAGAGATGGCTCTAAATGTCCTACGATGTCCTTCACAGATATATATTGGGACCGAAATGTCACTGGTGCTAAAATTGAGAAACCCTGAACTAGAGGCTGTGCATGAAGGCATGGGTGGACAAGCGATGGGGGGAGGTCATAAGGTCACATCGGACCCTTGGGTGCTCATGACAAATTTGGGCTTCATCCCAGGCTGATGGAAGGCCGCTGGAGACTTCTCCTATGGAGCCCTACGTGGTCACCCACATTGTTTCCTTTTACTTAGGCAAATACTACCTTTGGAAAGTGATAGTTGAGGTGGGAAGGAAGTGGCACGTGATTTGCAGTTGTAGTTGTTGAGAATATATACCATGATCACACTCATAAATTTATGCTCATTAAAATCAGAGACATCATCAAGGAGTTGACTGCTTTCAGATGAAGTGTGTCTGTTGCTTGCACAGGGATGTTGAAAGGATTATTTAAGCTTTTGTGGAAACTGCACCCTCTGTATGAGACTTTAAAGTCTACTATAATAAATGTGCTGCATGATTTAAGAGAAAATATTATGCATATCATTTTAAATAGACCATAATTGATCCATAAGCTGTTCTCTGCAGACTGTGTGTGTTGGGGGCTCCCTTATTTCTTCAGGCTCGAAACAGGCATTGGTGTACATTTTCATGTATCCAACTTGAAGTTGAAGACACGGTTTTTTTGAGAAAAGCTCTCAGCTCGATACCAAAAATAAAGGCACAGCTGAAAAAATTGAGGGGCATCGAGGAGACGGCAGTAAAGGCAGATAGACATGCTGAGTGGTGACGGAAAGAAGTAGCGCATGGCAGGGACGCTCAGTAGAGAGCACGGCCAGCTCCCTGGTTTCCCTCCACACTTGATGGCTTTCTTTCTTTTTTCCATGGCATGCTGGTGTCACCGTCACCCTCTCCTCTGTGGCGTTCTGTCTGACCCCTACATCTCCCTTCCCCAAAGTGCCTGTCATGTTTCCCACTTCCTCCTGATCTCTAGTGTAAATAGCAAGCAACTTGAATAAAGAATAAAGTAATGATGATAAGCTAATTTATTTTTTTAGTTTTTAATGTTTTTTATTTATTTTTGAGAGACAGCACAAGCAGGGGAGGGTCAGAGAGAGAGAGAAGGAGACACAGAAGCCGAAGCAGGCTTCAGGCTCTGAGCTAGCGGTTAGCACAGAGCCCAATGCAGGGCTCGAACCCATGAACCATGAGATCATGACCTGAGCCGAAGCCTGAGACGACGCTCAACTGACTGAGCCACCCAGGCGCCTGATGATGAAAAGCTAATTTAATCAAGAGCTGTTCATCTATTACAATTGCCATTATCTTCTATGATCGCACTTCCATTCTTTAAAACGCACCACCTGCTTCATTATTGGTGTATAAAAATGCAACGGATTTCTGCACGTTGATTTTGTCCCGGGGGACTTGACTTTACGGCGTGCATGCAGGCCACGCCCAATAGGCGTGGACTTCCGAGGACAGGTTGAGGCTGGCACCATTTTGACTTCCAGTCTTCGGTTGCTGCTGCTCCTTAGACAAGGGTCACAGATACGCCCGCAGGGGTCAGGCAGAGAGTGTAAGTTAGTGACAGACCACGTGTAAGACGGCAGTAAAAGAAACTGTGCTGAACTGGAGAATCAAGGATCATATAAATGCAGCACCTGCCACTCAGTTTCGACTGTGAGCTTTTTCCAGTGCGGCCAGAGCCTCCAGTTGGTCAACAGCGGTTTCCAATAGAAACTTCCTTGTGTAAAGCCCCCTCAGCTGTAAAATTCAATGCAGGCCACCTGTAGGCCTCCCGAGATTCCCCGGAGATCAGGCTTCTTCCAAGCGAAGAGTGGCGGCAGCTCTGGAGGCCGTGGTGCTCGGAAAATCCCACCGTCCTCTCCCGGCTCCTCCGCATTCACCGCCCCGTACACCCAAGCCATGTGCGTGCACCCCACAGGCTTCATCTGCACCTTGCTCACCTGAGGAGCCCAGCACCAGGACCCAGCCCGTGGGCATCCCCCCATGGTGTTTAAAAGAGGAAGCATTTCCTGCTGGCGGGGCCCAGGTGGAGGGGCCGGGTCCCCGGAGCAGAGCGCTGGGCGTCGGGCCGGGTCAGAGGAGAGAGCTACCGTTGAGGCTGTGCTTCAGGGGAAGGCCCGAGAAACCAGCAGCGTGGGTCTCCTGGGAATCAGCCGCAGCCACGGGGAAGGCCTGGCCTGGAGGAAGCAAGTAAGTGCCTGCATTTTGTGAACAAGCGTGCGTGGTTGGTTGGTTGTATCGGCTTGCTTCCTCGCCCCCGCCCAGGCACCTATTTTGTGAAGTGCACTAAGTTGAGGAAGCCTAGAGTTTTCTGGAGAGTAGTGGCCAAGAGGCCGAGGGGACTAGCTAGAGCCTGGATATCATTAGTCCCCCTGGGTTTCCAGGAGCAGGAGCTGGATTGTCCCCTGGGCCCAAGTTGTGCTGGGAAGGCGTTTCATTCGGTGGGAAAGCTGCTGGGTCTGGTGTGAGACCGTCTTCCCTGCAGGAGGGGGGCGACGGGGCACGGTCTGGGAAGCTTGTGTGTGCCCACGAGCTGTGGGCTGATCTCCTGCCAACACCCCGTGGGTCTAGCTCTGGGTGTGTCTGGACCATGGCAGAGACAGGGTGCCCTCTCCTTTAACTATCGGCGGGGGGAGGGCGCTGCTCAGGCGAGGGTGACCCGGTCGGTGCTTTGCAAGGCTGTAGGCGCAAGTGGTGCTTGGAGGGCCCTGAACTCAGGTCTGGAGGAGGAGGAGAATGGGGGATGGCTGCATTGGGGGTTGAGGGCCACCAGAGCTGATGGCAAATGGGCATATCAGGGGGCACCCCTACAGGCCCCCTGCCCACCTGGTGCACATTATCTTCCGATTAAAAAAAATACAGTCCAAGGGCGCCTGGGTGGCTCTGTTTTGTTAGGCGTCTGACTTCAGCTCAGGTCATGATCTCGCAATTGGTGGGTTTGAGCCCTGCGTGTCTGCTCTGTATTGACAGCGAGGAGCCTGGGGCCTGCTTCAGATTCTGCGTTTTCTTCTTTCTCTGCCCCTCCCCAGCCTGTGCTCTGTCTCTCTCTCAAAAATAACATTAAAAAAAATACAGTCCAAAAGAAATGTGTGTGGGTGGCGGCTTCTTCTACATTTTGAAAGATGGTTCTGCCAGAAGATGGGTGGGGTGTGTAGATTCACAACCCTCTCAGGAGCCTCCCAGTTCTAACCTGACATTGAACCCCATCAACAGAGGGCAGGGAGAGACGGAGGAAAGAAGCAGGCTGGTCTACGTTGGTAGGTGGAGATCTTAACAATAGCAAAGGATGAGGCACCTGGGTGGCTCAGTAGGTTGAGCATCGGCTCAGGTCATGATCTCATGGTCTGTGGGTTCGAGCCCCGCATCGGGTTCTGTGCTGACAGCTCAGAGCCTGGAGCCTGCTTCGGATTCTGTGTCTCCCTCCCTCTCCCTCCCTCCCTCCCTCTCTCTCTCTCTCTCTCTCTCTCTCTCTCTCTCAAAAAATAAGTAAACATTATAAAAAAAAAAAAACAATAGCAAAGGAAACTTACATAGGAGTCTTGTCTTGGGCAACAGCAGGATGAATAGATCCCACACTGCCCTGCGAATCTTGTTTATAAAAGGCCTAACTGGGCTCGGTCACATGTATGTGCAGGTGTTTCCATCATCACCGTCTCAAGGCTGTGTCCTTGGAGCAGCCTGTGGGACCGGAAAGTGGAACCCACACTCCCGAGGAGAGGGGAGGCGGGGAGGAGGCTCTGTGTCCAGGTCCAGCTCACGGGTCAGTCAGCGGTCAGGTCTTTTTGATCGCTTTCCCCAGCGAGGTGGCGGTAGGACAGAGTCCCCAAATGAGTCTGGAGGAGCAGAGGCGATGGATAGGATGCTTGGTGTCTTTTAGATGAAACAGATCTGTTGAATGGGCGGGTGGAGTAGTGAGGGGAAGAGAATTCCAGACAATTCCTGGGCATTTGGCTAGAGCAACTGCATGGATGCTTTTGACATTTTTGCAATAAAAACTAAGAAAAGATTCCTTTGGAGCAGAAGGCCAGAGATTCTGTATTGGCAGGATGTTTCTGATACTTATTAAGTATCCATGTGCAGAGATACTGGGAAGATGCTAAAAACGTAATGGAAAAAAGGATATGGAATATAGCATAATTGCGGTCACACTTAAAAATAGTGCTTAGGAAAAACCTGGAAGGGAATAAAACCGTGTTACTGTGTTAATGAGATCATGGGCCACCTCCGCATTAACATTCCTGTCTTTTCCCAACTTCTGCGCATTATTTTATAGTCGGAGGCAGCGGGGTGGGGTGGGAATCATTATCGGTTACATTTTAAAATGCATCCATGACTTCTGGGACGAGAGAAAGCTCCGTTCCACTTCCAGGACCTTTGTAACGACGTGCTAAATAAGAGTACTCTTTAAAAAGCCAGCACGGTTACGGTGTTTGCGAAATTGGCACATCCTTTTATACATAAAGATATGCTGGAAGGAAGCTTCTAAGGAGCCAGGTGCAGGGCAAGCCCCTGAGATACAAATACTGATAAGTCAGGGTCTCTTCCTCAGTGGGGCTTACAAGATGGGAGGTGCCTGTTTGAAATCTTGGAATGAGGGACACCTGGGTGGCTCAGTCAGTTAAGCGTCTGACTTCAGCTCAGGTTGTGATCTGATGATTTCAGAGGTTCGAGCCCCGTGTCAGGCTCTGTGCACTTACAGTGCGGAGCTTGCTGGGGATTCTCTCTCTCACTCACTCTCTCTCTCTGCCCTTCCCCCACTTGCACTCTCTCTGTAAAGATGTGCTAAATAAGAATAAATTAAAAATAAATAAATAAAGTTTTGGAATTAGAAAAGAATGTTGTAAACAAGAGTGGACCCCAGATCCTTAAAGATGAATACTTTGCTTTTATCACCACTTTAAACTTTTTTCAGGGTTAAACGATCCACCAAATGGAAAAGTTTTCGTAAGTGGGGGTCCCAAGTATTTTTTGCAAACCTGTCCTATACCTTAAATTTTTTTAAAAAATGTTTATTCAAGTATAATTAATACAGTGTTATGTTAGTGTCAGGTGTATACTATTCCACACTTCGGTACATTACTCAGTGCTCAGTGTGTATCTGTACTCTTAATCCTCCTCACCTGTTTCACCCCCTCCCCACCTGCCACCGCTCTGGTAACCATTAGTTTGTTTTCTGTATTTGAGTCCTTTGGTTCTGTTTTTTGCTTTGTTCTCCTTAGATTTCATATCAGAGTGAAATCATGATATTGGTCTTTCTCTGACTTATTTCGCGTGGCGTTATGCCCTCCACATCCATCCACGTTGTTGCAAATGGCCGGAGTTCATTATGTCCCCTGCTTTCTGAAGGTTCTGGCTGTATTCTGTCTCCAGTATGCTCTGCAAGATGGTAGTGGAAGACACCGGAACTTTCCTGAAAATAGTTTGCTCAGTTCTCTTCCCCCTTCTGTAGAAAAGCCACTCCCTCTGCATTAATTGTACAGTCCTTGACCGATCTTTTCTTCCACAGAGAGGACACCTCTTCAGCGCTCTGTAATCTGTTTTGTGGTCTCCCGAATTCTCCCCGAGGACAGAGCACCCCCACCCCACACCCACTTGCCCTCCCGAAGAGGGGGCCTCCCATTCCCTGGATTTCACTATGGCAGCGAGGCCACGACTGTGTCACTAACGAGAACCCCCCCAACCCCAAACTTTCTTCCTGTTCTTTGAAGCTTAATTTTGCAAATCATATCCCTCTAGATTGAAAAGGTCCCAAATTATGAATTTAATCCTCTGAGGCCACCAAGCTCATTGGAAAACCGATACTTACCCTCACTGATGCACTTATTTTTTTCTTTTAAAGTTTATTTTGAGAGCATGGGCAGGGAAGGGACAGAGAGGGACAGAGAGAGAATCTCATGCAGGCTCCACACCATCAACACAAAGCCTGATGTGGGGCTTGAACCCATGAACCATGGGATCCTGACCTGAGCCGAAACCAAGAGTCAGATGCTTAACTGACTGAACCACCCAGGCGCCCACCACTGAAACTCTGGTTTGACCAGATTATTCATGGGGATTAATCCACGACCGCAGTGCTGTCTTGGGAATAGTGACAGCTGGAGATGACCCAAGGTCACTGTGTCCCCAGCCTTCTGTTACAGACTGAAGTCCAAGGGTACCTGGGTGGTTAAACTCTTGATTTCTGCTCAGGTCACGATCTCCTGGTTTGTGAGATCGAGCCCCAAGTTGGGTTCTTAACTGACAGTGCAGAGCCTGCTTGGGATTCTGTCTCTATCTCTGCCTCTCCTCTCCCCCTCCACAGGGCTCACGGGACTTGCCCAGATTCCCACAGTTGGGTCAGAGCCCATGGGGGACCCTGGCTCCTATTCACGCAGAGGGTTCTAACCCAAGAGTTACAAACCTTTACCTCTTAGTTTAAAAAACCAAATTGGAGCCGGTTGTGGTGCATGTGTGTGTGTAGTAATCATGCATGGACCACATACGAAGATTGCCTCCTCCCTGAAATGGTTAAGACCACTCTGGAGCCTGCCAGCCTCGGTTCGAACCCCTGGCCTGACACTTTCCAGCAGTGACCTCGGGCTTCTCATTGGCTCTCTCTGGGCCTCAGCTGTTTCTTGTATAAATAAGTCCTCACCACCAAGTGCTGTCATCAGGATTGAGTGAACTACGTCTGACACTGACTTAGAACCGTGTGTGGGTGTTAACCCTACAACTTCCACAGTATAGACAAACACAGAGGGAAGTTCTGATCGTCCCACACCCAGTGGGCCCTCCGGTGTGTCCTGTGGGCTGACCACCCTGCCTGGGGGGACCACAGCCTTCCCCAGACGTCCTCCTCAGCCAGCGGAGGCCAGCAAGGGGCCCCCTTACGAGGCTTCGTGCTGGTGGGGCGGGGAGCCAGTCTGGGGCCAGCTGTCTCCACTGGCCTCTCCCTGGGCTTGTTACAACCAGGCCACATCCGTTTCATCTGCCCAGAAGACCCCTGCTCGCTGGGCCAACTGCTGGAAGGTGGCTGTTGGGTTTGTCTTCGGCTCCGGGAGAAACGAGCTGAGAGCAGCGAGCTCCTGGGTGCCTGCCCACCGTGGGGACGGCGACAGGTCCATTCAGGGCAGAAATCAGCTAATTACCCATGCCACAGATTCCACTCGTTTTTGCGTGACTTGTTTATTGATCTTGGAGTCTGGGAAATGGCCTGAGCTGGACGCAGTAAGCCAAGCAAAAACTACAGGAAAAGGCCTAACTGGAGTCGTTCACAGCCGATCGGTAAGCACGCCCTGGAGCCCAGGGTGAGGCTGGGAGTGTGGGGTGGCGAGCTGGCTCAGCGGGACGTTGCTCACAGCTCTGAAGGACTATTTGTTCTAAGCTGAACTATTGGGAGTTGTGGATATGCAACCAGTTTCTAGTCTACGAAAGCAACAACTGAACATTTCAACCCAATACGTGTACAGTGCTGTCTGAGGTCCCAACAGCGGGAGAAAACCTCAAGCAGCTGCCTCGTGCCCATCTCTCTGCGAACCACCTGGAAAACACCGGATCTCCTCTAACACCCCTGGCCTTGTCTACATCTGCGGGCTCATGTCACACCCTCTTGCCCTGGACCACTGAGCTTGACCTCCCTGGCTTGAAGCCGGGAGGAGCCTTCTTCCAGCTGTGGCACTCTGTCCCCTTGTACTGCACTCTCCCCTTCCCCTGGGGAGCCCCAGTTCTCAGCTGTCCCCACCAGGGGGCGTTCTCTGCATCAAAGCAAGGAGGAGGTCTACCTCAGCTGTGCCCTCCAGGGGGCGTTTTCTGCCCCAGAGCAAGGAGGAGGTCTACCTCCATCAAGTGCTGCTGGGGGACAGCCATCTGGCTGATGATGGGGCTCAATAATCAGAGGCCACAGTGACATAAACCACATTCTCCGGTATCCCCTTTAACCAATAAAGGTGATCCTTTTTCATTTTCTGCTTATTTCCGCCTTATTTCACCATTGGTCCAGACAGAACGGGGAGGGAGCCTGGAGCCTGCTTCGGATTCTGTGTCTCCCTCTGTTCCTCCCCCACTTGCACTCTGTCTCTCAAAAATAGAGATAAAAAAAAGATTTAAAAAAAAAAGTTAAACACTCAATCAGCTGAGCCATCCTGGGTGTCCCTAACCTAATTATTAGTATATAGTTTTATATAGTTTTTTTTTTCCATTTTGTTCATTGCTTTTTGGTTGTTTCTCAAGTTCTCAGTTTTGTTCTTCTCTCGGTCTCCTTATGATTGGTACCTTCTTGTAGCGGTATGCTGGGCTTTCTTTCCTTTATTTTTCTCGAAGCTATTGTGTTTTTTGGTTTGTGGTTGCCATGAGGTTTATATATAATATCCCAAATGCATAGCAGTCTATATCAAGCTGATAGTCACTTAAGGTTGAAGACCTTAATTTTTACTCCCACCCTCCATGTTTTAAGTATATGTTTTCATATTTTCCATACTTTTTAGTGATTCTCCTTATCTGTTATTTTAGATAGTTGATTTTACTGTGTTTGTCTTTTAATCTTCATAAGTGATTGCACTACTATCTTAATGTTTGTCTGAGTTCACTCATAGACTGTTTTCTTCTTATAATGCTTTTCTAATTACGGCCTTTTCTTTTCCACTTCAAGAACTTTTAACATTCTTGTAAGGCTGGGTTAGTGGCAATGAATTCTTCTAACATGTGTCTGTCTGGGGAACTGTTTCTCTCTCCTTCAATCCTAGTGATAACCTGGCCGGGTAGAGCAGTTTTGGTTGTAGGGATTTTCCTTTCAGCACTTTGCAGGCCAGAAGGACAAGCATGATCTAGTCGGAGTTTCTGCTGAAAAATCAGCTGATAACCTTATGGGGTTTCCTTTTTATGTAACTAGTTATTTCTCTCTTGCTTCCTTAAAAATTCTCTTTATATGTAATCTTTAACATTTTTATTTTTATGTTATGTGTCGAGTTGTATCCCTTTAGGTTCATCTTGTTTGAAAATCTGTTTTCTGAACCTGATGTCTTCCCCCCCTCCCCCCAGGTGAGGGAAATTTTCAGGCTCTTATGTCTGCAAATAATTTTCCTTTCTTCATCTCTTCTTCTGGGACCGCTATAATGCAAACATTTGTTCACTTGATGTTGTTCAAGGGATTTCTTAACCCATTCTCTTTTCTAAAGTTCTTTTTGTTGGGTGCCTGGGCGGCTCAGTCGGTTAAGCCTCCGACTTCGGCTCAGGTCAGATCTCACATCTGTGGGTTCGAGCCCCACGACGGGCTCTGTGCTGACAGCTAGCTCAGAGCCTGGAGCCTGCTTCCGGTTCTGCGTCTCCCTCTCTCTCTGCCCCTCCCCCTCTCATGCTCTGTCTCTCTCTGTATCAAAAATAAATAAAACATTAAAAAAAATTAAAGTTCTTTTTGTTGTTATTGTTGTTGTTCAGCTTGGACGCTTGCCATCACCCTGTCTTCCAGATCACTATCCGTTCTTCTGTATCCTCTGTTATTGTTGATTCCCTCCAGCATATGTTTCATTTCAGTTATTGTGTTCTTTAATTCTGGTTATTTTTTTATATTTTCCATCTCTCTGTTGAAGTTCTCACTGAGATCATGCACTCTTCTCTCCATCCCATGAGCATCCTTATGGACAGTAATTTGAATTCTTTACCATGTAGATCGCGTATCTCCGTTTAAGTTAGCTTCCCCGCCCCCACCCTGAGGTTTGTTTTGGTATTTCATTTGGAGCACAGTCCTCTGTCTCCTCATTTTGTTTAACTTTGTGTTTTTCTATGAATTAGGCAGAATAGCTATTTCTAAGCTTGAAAGAATGGTGTATCAAAGTCCCCTGTGTAGACTGTGGCTTTGGCAGGCTGGAGCTGTGACTGTCCTGGGCTAAGTGTCCTCGGGCACTCCATGCGAGGGCTGACCTAATGGGATGGGTAGGTGCTGATGTGGGCATGGGCCAGGGTGTTCCAGGGCACCCCGGCCAGACAGCTGAAGCTCAAGGGGGTGCCTTGGCTTGGCACCTGGAGTCAAAGTGATGCAGGTCTGGAATGTCCTGGGGTTCTGTGACCCTGCGTCCCCTCGGTAGGATCACTGGTGCCAGAGTGCCTTCTGAGCAGCGGGCTCCTGCATGAGCCGTGCTGGCCTGGCCCTGGTTGAACAGCTGTGGCAGCTGTGGGCGAGGATCTCAGGGTTCACGGACACGGTAGACCAGCCAGGGCCACGAAACTCGCTCCTGTCTGCCCTATGAAGGTGGAGGGGGGAGTGTAAACTGGGTCACTTTCCGGCGCCTTGGACCTGGAGAGAGTTCCAGCAGCTCCCTGCAATTTGCAAGGTTCTAGCAAAGACTAGATTAAGAGTAAGACCAGGAGTTCTGATCCAACGGCAACACGTGAAGACCCTGAACCCCCTCCCTGCAGCTGGAGCGCGTGCACGCTGTTCACAGAGCGACCCCTCCTGGAAAGCGGACGCCTAGCAGTTTCAGCACAGTGACAACCGGACCATATAGAGCACAGCAGGTGAGACCAAGACCCCGCAATGGAGGGACTTCTGCTTCCTATTCTGTGAGCGGCAGCAGGAAGGGACACCGCTGAGGGTCTGTAAACAGACCATCCTTTATGTTTCATTTGCTCTTTGAAACCACACGTGCCCTTCTGCTCCCCAGGGAGTCCAGGGTGGGAGCGGGCTGGGGGCTCCCAGAGGCGCCAGGCTGCAGATGCACCCAGACCCTGCTCCTGTCTGCGCTCTCAGGACGGTCGCCATGATGCTCGCCAGCTTCTCTGGCCTGGAGAGTTCCAGTAGCTTCCCCAGCGCTTGGCAGGGTTATGGGTGTGTACTTTGAAAACACGACTGTTTTCTGTGCCCCACAGCAGGTGAGTCTGCTCACAGACCCTCAGCGATGTCCCTTCCCGCTGTGGCTCACAGAATAGGAGGCAGAGGGTCCCTCCATTAGGGAACCTTGGTCTCACCTGCTGTGCTCTATATGGCCCGGTTGTCACTGTGCTGAAACTGCTAGGAGTCCGCTCTCCAGGAGGGGTCGCTCTGTGAACACCGTGCATGCGCTCCAACTGCAGGGAGGGGGTTCAGGGTCTTCCAGTTTTGCCGTTGGATCAGAACTCCTGGTCTTACTCTTAATCTAGTCTTAGGTCAAATATTCTTTATCCTTTTACCCTCTTCTATTTCCTTTAAGTTCTTTTTTTTTAATCTGAAATAATTGTCTTCATTAAAAAAAAAAAAAAGTATTCCATGTCTGTCTACTCAGGAGGATTTAGGAAAAAGGACAGACAGGACTTGGTGACATGTGACAGGTTCTGCTCTGGGCAGGCTTGCGGGAGGTGCAGCTGTGGGGCACGCTGGGCTCGTGGTGCCTGAGTCCTGGGAGCAGGTGTCCCCGAGGCAGAGAGGAGAGGTTGGCCTCGGGGGACATGAGGCATGTGCTCAGGGCCAGGTTGTGGCGTGAGCCAGAGGCGAAGGGACGGGCGCGGCCAGAACTTAGGGTCCCGCAAGCGTCCTGCTTAGCGGGCAGAGCCGCAGGTTTAAAGCCCGTCCAAAGGCAAAGCGAGAGTGATGGGGGCAAAGCAGAGTTTGATCAAAGGAATGGCCAGCTGCGGGCAGCAAGTGCCACTGAAGGCTGTCACACGCCACTGTCCCTGGGAGTCAGACGCGAGGCCACCAGTGACTCTGCCCAGCAGCCTCCAGGCTGGGGCACTAAATGGCTGGGGAGGGAGGGTGTTGATGGGGGCCATGGAAGCAAGATCTAGGGCAAGAAGGGGGGACAGTGGACCGCAGAAGCAGGACAGGGAAGATGGTGCGTTTTCACACTGTTCAGCGGCAGATGCTGCACACTCTTCGGGGTCGGGAGAAGTGCCAGGGCAGAGACTGAGAAGAGAACCGTGAACTTGCAGAAGCAGCGGACAGGGCGGGCCAGAGGACGACCTCCTCTTTGGAATGGGAGGCTGGGAGCAGAGAAGGAAAAGGCTGGAGACGGCCGGCTGTGGGGGACATGCAGGGAACGGAGGGGCTTGGGGCCGTGATGAAGGTCTAAGATCAGTGCTGCCGGGACGCAGCGGGGCCGAGCAGCTGGAGCTTGGGGGTGTGGAGCTGCGCCCAGGGGGCGCCGTCCGCCCGCATGGACCAGCGCCTTTCCTGCTCTGCAGCCCAGGAGGACGCAAAGGGTGGAGGGTCGTGGGGGGCTCAGTGGAGCATCGGGCTTTAGCTCAGGTCATGATCTCGCGGTTTGTGAGTTTGAGCCCTGCATTGGGCTCTGTGCTGGCTGCGCGGAGCCTGCTTGGGATCCTGTCTCCCTTTCTCTCTGACCCTCCCCTGCTTGCACTCGCTCTGTCTCTCCAAAAAAAAAAAAAAAAAAAAAAAAAGGTAGAGGGCTGGACAGATCTCAAGGTCATGTGCCTTGAGAGCTTGAGGATGTTTCTAGCAAAAGCATGGCCGAGGTAACGGGGCAGTAATTTTTTTTTTAAGTAGAATTTTAATAAATTCATTATTTTGAGAATAATAAAAATAAGTTTATTTATTTTGAAAGAAAAAGAGAGCGGAAGCAGGGGAGGGACAGAGGGAGGGTTTTGAGCAAAAGAACCCCACAAGATATGCTGGATATATAGTATAATTATAAATTTATATAAAAAATACATGCAGGGGTGTCTGGGTGGCTCAGTCAGTTAAGCATCTGGCTTCGATTCATGTCGTGATCTCACAGTTCGTGAGTTCAAGCCCCGCATCAAGCCTTGCATTGTGCTCTCTTCTATCAGTGCAGAACCCATTTCAGATCCTCTGTGTCTCTCTCTCTCTCTTTCTCTCTGACCCTCCCCTGCTCATTCTCTCAAAAATAAACATTAAATATGTGCACACATAGAGAAGAAATATTAAATGAAAATAGACTCAAGTATTAACAGTGCTATTTCTAAGATGTGAGATTGTGGGTGAATTTTTATACTGCGTGTCTAAAATTTTCTCTAAATGAGCATGTTACCTTTTTCTTAAAAAACCGTAAACATAATTTTTTAAATGGCAAGGTGTAGTCATCTTTTATTGGTGTCGTGGTAATACTTCCGATCAAAGAATGCGGTGTCCTTACATTCTTGAGGTGTAGCTAACACACAGTGTTACGCCGGTTTCAGATGTGCAACACGGTGATTGGACGACTGTGTGTTGCGCTGTGCTCCCCACAAGTATGGCTGCCACCTGTCACCATACAGTGCTGGCGTAATGCCACTGACGATGTTCCTGTAGTCCCCAGGCTGTGCCTTTCATCGCTGTCACCTCCTTATGCAGCCGGAAGTCTACACTCCCCACCCCTTCCCCCCTCGTACAGCGCCCGCTCTGGCTCCCCCTGGAAACCGCCAGTTCTCTGCGTTTATGGATCTGTTCCTGCTGCTTTCTTTGTTTCTTCATTTGTTTTGTGTGTTAAGTTCCACATAAAAGTGAATCATATGGTATTTCATCTTTCTCCGCCTGACTTCTTTCTCTTAGCATCCTGCCCTCGGTGGCCTTCCATGTTGTCACCAATGGTGAGATCTCATTCTTTATTATGCCTGAATATTATTCCTGTGTGTGTGTGTGTGTGTGTGTGTACACGTATATATCTTTATCCGTCTGTTAATCGACACTTAAGTTGCTTTTGTAACTTGGGCTATTAGAAATAATGCTGCAATAAAAATAGGGGTGCATAGATCTTTTTGACGCAGTATTCTTATTTTCTTTGGGTAAATAGCCAATACTAGAAGTACTGGATCATGTATTGTTGCTATTTTAATTTTTTGAAGACCCCCCCCCCTTCTGGTTTCCACATTTGCCGCACCAGTTTACATTCCCACCAGAACTACATGAGGGCTTTATTTTCTCCACATCCGCACCAATGCCTTTGCTGGTACTAGCCATTTTGACTGCTGGAAGGTGATACCTAATTGTGGTTTCAATTCACACGACCTGATGATCAGTGAGGTTGAGCATTTCCTGTGCCTCTTGACCATCTGTATGTCTTCTTTGGAGAAGTGTCTGTTCAGGTCCTCTGCCCATTTTCCAATTGGATTTTATTTTTTTAGTGTTGTATGTGTTTTTATATTTTTTTGGATATTAATCCCTTATATATCATTTGCAAATATTTTCTTACATTCAGTAAGTAGGTTGCCCTTTTGTTTTTTGATGGTTTCTTTCACTGTCCAAAAGCTTTTCCTTTTCGTATAGTCTCAACAGGTTATTTTTGCTTTTGCTTCCCTTGCCTGAGATCTGTCTAGAAAAATGTTGCTAAGGCCAAAGTCCATGAGATTAGTTTATGTTTTCTGCTGTGAGTTTTATGGTTTCAGGCCTAACACTTAGGTCTTTAATCCATCTTATTTTTGTGTGTGGTGTAAGCAAGGGGTCCTGTCTCTTCTTCTGCACGTAGCTGTCCTGTTCTCCCAGCACTATCTGTTGAAGAGGTGGTCTTTTACCCGCCGGACATTCTTGCCTCCTTTTGTCATACATGAGTTGACCACAGAAGCCTGGGTTTATCTCTGAGCTCTCACTATATTCCATTGTCATGGTTATTTGTGTGCCAGCACCGTCCAGGTTCGACTGTTGCAGTAGATCTTGAAATGGGGATTGTGACACATCCAGCTTTGTTTTTAAGATTGCTTTGGCTATTCAGGGTCTTCTGTGGTTCTACACAAAATTTTGCATTATTCTAGTTCTGTGAAAAATGCTGTTAGTATTTTGATAGGGATTGCTGTGAGCTTTGGGTAGTGTGGACATTTTAACGACATTTCCAGTCCAGGGCACCTCGGTGGCTCCTTTGGTTGTGTGTCTGACTCTTGATTTCAGCTCAGATCATGATCTCACAGTTTGTGAGTTTGAGCCCCAGTCACGCTGACAGTGTGGAGCCTGTTTGGGATTCTCTCTCATTCCCTCTCATTCTGCCCCTTGCCTGTGCTCCCTCTTGCGCACGCACACGCTCGCTCTCTCTCTCTCTCTCTCTCTCTCTCTCTCTCTCTCTGTCTCCCTCTCTCTCTCTCTTCCTCACTCACTCAAAATAAATAAACTTCTCTTCCAATCCATCAACATGGAATATCTTTCCATTTGTGTTATCTTTAGTTTATCTCATCAGTGTTTATAGTTCTCGGAGTAAAGGTCTTTCACCTCCTTGGTGACGTTTATTTCTAGGTAATTTATTCTTTTTGGTGCAGCTGTAAAGGGAATTAGCATCTCTTTCTGCTACTTTGTTATTTTTATATAAAAACACAGATTTTTGTATGTTAATTCTGTATCCTGCAACTTTACTGAATTCATATATTCTGTTTTTTGGTGGAGTCTTTAGGGTTTTCTGCATATAGAATCATGGCACATGCAATAGCGAAAGTTTTACTTCTTCCTTACCAACTCAGATACCTTTTATTTCTTTTCACTGTCTGATTGCTGTTGGCTAGGACTTCCGGTATTTGAATAAAAGTGGCAAGAGTGGAAATTCTTGTCTTGTTCCTGATCTTAGAGGAAAAGCTCTGTTTTTCCTCATAGAGTTAGCTGGGGTTTGCCATGTTTTGCCTTTATTATATTAAGGTGTCTTCCCACTAAATCTACATTTTGAGAGTGTCTGTCATGAATGGATGGAATTTTGTCAAATGCTTTTTCTGCATCTAATGAGATGATCACATAATTTTCATCTTTCGGTTGTGAATGTGTATCACATTGATTCTGTGGCTATTGAACCATCCTTGTATCCTCAAGATAAATTCCGCTGATTGTGGCAAATGATCTTTTTAATGTATTGGCGAATTGTTGTATTGTGTTAAGGACATTTGAGATGATGTTTATCAGGGATATTGGCCTGTCATTTCCTTTTTTTTGTGGTCTGGCTTTGGTATGAGGATAATGCTGACCTTGTAGAATGTATTTGGAAGCTTTCTTTTCTCTTCTAATTTTTGGAATAGTGTGATGGAAATAGGTATTAACTCTTCTTTAAATGTTTGGTAGATTCACCTGTGAATGCTTTCATTTGTTGGGATTTTTTTGATTACTGATTTCACTTCGTAACTGGTAATCATTCTGTTCAGATTTTCTATTTTTCCTGATTCTGGTTTGGAAGAGTGTATGTTTCTAGGAATGTATCCCTTTCTTCTGGGTTGTCCAATTGTTGATAGGTAATTTTTCATGTAGTATTTCATAGTTTTTTGTATTTCTGTGGTATTGGTGGTTACTTCTTTCATTTTGGATTTTGTGTCCTCTTTGCTTTTGGTTGGTGAGTCTGGCCATCAATTTTGTTTATCTTTCTAAAGTATCAACTCTTGGGTGTGATAATGTTGCTGTTGTGTTTTAGTCTCTTTAATTTTTGCTCTGACGTTTTTAAATTTTTTTTCCTTCTAACTTTGGGCTTTGTTCTTCTTCTAGTTACTATAAGTTCAGATTATTTGAGATTTTTTTTTCTTCAGGCAGGCCTTTCCTTTATTGGTACATATTTCCCTCTGAGAACCTTTCCCTGTATCCCAGAGATTTTGGGTTGTGTTTTCTTTTTCATTTGCGTCTCCGTGTGCTTTTAAGTTTTGTTTGGCTTCTTCATTGTTCCTTTGGTTGTTTAGCGGCATGGTGTGAAGCTCCACATGTTTGTGTATTTCAAATTTTTTCTTGTAATTGATTTCTAGTTTCATCCAATATGTTCAGAAAAGATGCTTAAGACGATTTAAATCTTAAATTTATTGAGACTTGTTCTGTGGCTCTCCTGGAGATGTTCCACGTGCACTCGAATAGACTGTGTGTTCTGTTGCTTTGGACAAGACATTATATATATATCTATTCAGTATACCTAGTTTAATGTGTGATTTAAGGACACTGTTTTGTTATTGACTTTCTGCCTGGATGATGTATGCATTGATGTCCGTGGGATATTAAAGTTCCTTGCTCTATTGTATTATTGCCAATGTCTCCCTTTTTGTTAATATTTTTTGTTTAAGTGCTTCAGTGTTGGGTGCATAGATACTGTTATGTCCTCTAGTTATATTGATCCTTTTATTTTTAATGCCCAACTTTCTTTGTTCTGAACTCTGTTCTTTGCCAAATGTGTGTTGCTACCCCATCTTTATTTTTCCCCCTTTTGAGTGGAATATCTTTTTCCCTCCTTACTTTGTCTATATGTGTCTTTAGGTCTGAAGTGAGTCTCTTCTCAGTAGCCTATAGATGGGCCTTCCTCTTTTATCCGTTTAGACACATCATGTATTTTATTGATGCATGTAGACCGTTTACATCCTACCTGATGATTGGTAGGGATGCACGTCTTCCCATTTTCATTGTTTTCCAGCTGTTTTTTTGTTCTTCTCTGTTCCTTCTTCTTTTGCTCTTTCCTCGTGATTGATGAGTTCCTTTAGGTTATGCTCCGCTTTCTTTCCTATAATATTTGTGCATCTGTTATAGGTTTTTGGTTTTTGGTTGCCATGAAATTCATATTAAATACATAGCAGTCTGTATTCATATATAAAATATATAAAAATATATTTATATATTAAGTTGATGGTTTTTAGTTTTATATTTATTTATGTATTAAGTTGATGGTTACTTAAGCCTGAACATATTCTAAAAGAATTTCACTTTTATTCCCCCTCCGTGTTTTATGTATATATGGTCGTGTTTTACATCTTTTTGGGTCGTGGGTCCTCTTGTCTAATTTTTTAGACAGAGTTGATTTTATTACATTTGTCTTTTAACCTTCATACTAGCTTCATAAATGATTACTACCTTTACTGTACATTTGCTTCTATTCATAAAATTTTTTCCTTTTATAATTTTATTCTAATTATGGCTTTCCCACTTCTTGTAAGGTCGATTCAGTGGTGATGAACTCCTTTAGTTTTTCTTTTTTATCTTTTTTTTTTTTTTCATGAGTGTGAACAACTGTTCACCTCTCCTCTGGGTATCTTGGTTGTAGGGTTTTTCTTTTAGCGCTTTTAATTTCTCATGCCGTTCTCTTCTGGCTACAAACTTTCTGCTGAAAAATCAGCCAATAGCTTTGTGGGGTTTTACTTTGTATATAGCTAGATGCTTCTCTCTTGCTGCTTCTGTTTACTTTTTTTTTTTTTTACCAGTTTTTAAATCTTTATTCACAAGTCAGTATAGTATGGTGAGTTTGAACGCCACGTGTATGATAAAACAGATTATCAACAGCTTCATATTTACAATGAAAGTATTGTTTTATATAACTGAATCATCTGATGTGCTCCTTCCTGCAATAATTTAATGGACCCAACTGTACCTTTTGAATGGACCAACTTTATGATTTTCCTAGAAACTTTTGAGTTGAGGATGGCTTTTTTTTTTATTAAAAATTTTTTTTTAATGTTTTTTATTTATTTTTGAGAGACAGAGACAGTGAGCAGGGAGGGTCAGAGAGAGGGGGAGGTACAGAATTCGAAGCAGGCTCCAGGCTCTAAGCTAGCTGTCAGCACAGAGCCCAATGCGGGGCTTGAACTCACGAATCGTGAGATCATGACCTGAGCCGAAGCCGGACGCTTAACCGACTGAGCCACCCAGGCGCCCCGTAGGTGGCTTCTTGCTGCTGCTTCCCATGCTGCGAGGCTCCCGACAAAATCCATGGAAACAAGCAGTTAGAACCTGATCTCTCCAGGATCAAGGAGAGAGAGTAATGAAGAGAAGGACATCTTGTCACTTCTTAAAGGCCTGCAATTGCTGTGCTTTGCAGGATATGGGGGGGAGGAGTCCACGGTGGAGGAGAAAGGAACCCGTCCCCAAAATTATATTTGACATTTCTAAACTGTCAATATCAAGGATTAATTTCTGAAACCCAAGTTTATAAACAGAAGCCATCCAGCTAGCTGTTAAGTGGTCTGCATATGCCGTGTAGTCATGAGACCACCGTGCTTACAGAACTGCACACATCTTCTCTCTGAGTTAACTATCACCCTTTCCCTTATGAGGTGTGCGAGTGAGCAGTGGAGAAAGTGTGCATCTCAAGGACCACTTGCCAAGGGTGTCACCACGTCCAGAAGACGCGGGCTAGAGAACGTTATGAGGCGTTGGCGGGGTTCTTTCCTGTCAGCCAAGATGTCTCCAATTATTTTTTATTTTTTAATTGTTTTAAAGTTTATTTATTTTAAGAGAAAGAGATAATATGAGCAGGGGAAGGGTAACAATCGGGGGGTGGGGTGGGGGGGAGAATGAATGAATCCCAAGAAAGCTCTGTGCTCTGCACTGGCCCCACCACAGAGCTTGATCTCAAGACTGTGAGTCGAAATCCAGAGTCGGATGCTTACCTGACTGAGCCGTGCAAGTGCTCCAAGTGTCTCCGTTTAAGCCACTCTGAAGTTTGGTTCAAGCTCACACTGTGCAATTTCTTGTCTTGGTTGGTGATAATCTCCAGAAGTTTCTTTTTTTCTAGTCTGTTTTCATGGATAATCCTTGAATCCATGTGCATATCTAGCTCAAGGATCCTTCCTTGTAGGGGTGTAGTGAGGTTGTGAGTCTCAAAGTTCTGATTATAGTGTTTAAAAACAGGAGTAGCCTTCAGAGAATCTGCATACGAGCCCCTGAGGGCCATTTTCACAGCCTCGTGGTGTTTGCGAGTAGCTGGCCGTGCCTGGCCCCGAAGGGCTGCGCTGTCCTGCAGCTGGGAGGAGGAGGTGAAGGCAGGGGGTCTGGGAGTAGTTTCCCGCATGGGCAGGTGTGCCGTGGCTTGGCTTTCCTGTTCCTGGTCCCCCAGGCATTTCGAATCCATCCTGCTTTCTGCACAGCCTCTCTGAAGGGGACCGTCACATTTTCTAATGCTCTCTGAAGAATTTTCTCAAATGAGCTTTGGTTCCATATTTAAAAGGTCGGTGTCTCCGCCTGGTCCTTTATTCATCAGAAACACTCTCAAACTGCCCGGTGCTGGTAGCACAGGATAAGCGCCGTCTCCCAGGGCCGCGTGTGGACGCCTGTGCGCGTCTCCTCACGGAGCGGCAGCAAGGCCTGAACACGAGAGTCCTTCCTCTGCTGGAAGCTTATGGTCTGTTGATTTTCAGACAAAAAAAATCCCGGATTCAAAGATTTCGAGTTTCAGCCATAGGGATCGTCAAGATGGTCCTCACAGTGAACTCGGCAACGGTTTCATCCATCTCTTTGGCACGGCCGCCATCACCGGCAGGACCTCTTGCTGCTTTTACAGTTAGCTTTATCTGTGATCTTGGCCATTTTAATTATTAGGTGTCATGTGTGGACTCCCTTGCACGCGTCTTGTTTGCAACTGTTTCCTGAACCCGCATGTCCGTTTGCTCCCCTGGCTTAGGGGCGTTTTCAGCTCCTATGTCTTCGGATCATGTTTCTGCCCTTTCTCTCTCTCTCTCTCTCTCTCTCTCTCTCTCTCTCCTCCTTCTGGGTTTCCTATGACATGAACGTTTGCTTGCTTTACATCGTCCAGGAGATGCCTTACCCTGTCCTCATTTATGCTGTTTCTCTTCTTTTCTTTTTTAAAAAATTTTTAATGTTTTTTTAATTTATATTTGAGAGACAGAGCCTGAGCAGGGGAGGGTCAGAGAGAGAGGGAGACACAGAATCCGAAGACCGGCTCCAGGCTCTGAGCTGTCAGCACAGAGCCTGATGCAGGGCCCGAACCCACGAACTGTGAGATCATGACCTGAGCCAAAGCTGGACGCTTAACCGACTGAGCCCCCCAGGCGCTCCTGCTGTTGTTTCTTTTTGCTGTTTAGCTTTGCTGTTCCTTCTGCCGTTACATCTCCCTGTCTTCCATTAGTGATCTGCTCTGCATTCCTGATCTACTGGTGATTCCCTCTGGTGCATTTCTCACTTCAGTTACTATTTTTCTTCAATCCCGACTGGTATTTTTTATATTTTCTATCACTTGGTTGAAGTTCTCACTAAGCGCACCCACTCTTCTCTCCATCCTGGTGAGCATTTTTGTGCACGTTACTTTGAATTCTTTGGGAGATTGTTGCTAGCTGCATTTTTTTTTAATGTTTGTTTATTTTTTGAGAGAGAGAAAGAGACAGAGTGTGAGCAGGGAAGGGGCAGAGAGAGAGGGAGACATAGAATCCAAAGCAGGTGCCAGGCTCTGAGCTGTCAGCCATCCAGGTGCCCCATCAGCTGCATTTCATGTAGTTTTTTTTTTTCCCCTGAGGTTTTGTCTTATTCTTTTGTTTGGCGCACACTTTTCTGTTCCTTTTGCTTTACTTTCTGTGTTTGTTTCTATGAATTAGGTGGAACAGGTACTTCTAAATTTTTAAGAAATTTGTTCTGAGAGAGAGAGAGCATGTGTACAAGCCAGGGGTGGGGGGGGGGGCAGAGAGAGGGAGAGAATCCCAAGCAGGCGCCACCCTCTCCATGGGCAGCCGGTCGTGTGGGGCTCAAACTCAGGAATCCTGAGATCATGACTGAGCTGAAACCAAGAGTCTGGCCCTTAATTCACTGAGCCACCCAGGCGCCCCTCCTCCTCCTAATCCCGAAGGAAGGAACTGGTGTGACCCCTGCGTAGACCATGTCTGGTGCGTTGGCTGGCCGTTGCTGTCGCAGGCTGGGGCCCTGGGGCGCTGCGTTCTGGGCGAACCTGGTGGTGTGGCAGTTGGCGTGGGCTGGGGAGTCACAGCCCTCCCCCCCAGCAGGCGGCCTGGCTGGACTGCCCGGGGGTGGGGGTCAGCCACACAGCTTAGTGGCCCTAGATCGCCACATGTGGCAGGTGCGTTGGCGACGCGGCTGGACCCGAGGCATCGGCCTGGGAGCGGGGAGGTCTCCCGGCGCGCTCTGCGGGGGGGGCCCTGGCAGGGCGTCCGAGCTGAGGTGGACACGGGCGGCTGGAGAGGAGATGGGCCTCGGCCAGGGGTCCGCAGAGGGGACCCGGTGAGTCCCCTGTCATCGAAGCGGCACGGGACCCGAGTGGGGCCGTGTGCTTTGCACCCATGTCACCTTGGCGAGCCGGCTGGAGCCGTCGTGAGCGCTGCCCGGGCTGTGCTGCTGGCTGGACGGCCGGGGCCCCTGAGTGGGGGGAGCTGTGGGGGGCTCCCCGAGGCGGCAGCTCAGCGAGGGCACAGCCCCTGCTCCTGCCTGCAAGGACGGGGGACCGTGGCCACCAGCGCGGCCCTCGGCAGCCGCTCTGACCCAGCGCCGTGTCTGCTGCTCCTTCTTCGGGGCCCTTTGCACCCGTGGCTCCTCCCCCGGGGTTCACAGCGCCCGCGTCTGCCCAGGTCCCTCAGTGTCGCCACTGCAGCTCCTGGGGTCGGGCTGGGCTCCCTCCGCTGCCATCTCTCTCTCTCGCTCTTCGCTGTGTGGTCGATCTTTCGTGGAGCTGCTCAGTCGGGCCTCAGCTCCGCTGCAGGAGGAATCGTTCTGCAAATAGCGGTAGATGGTGCGTCCCCGCCGAGGTGGCGCCGGGCCTTCCCTGTCGCCGCGCGGGGCTGCAGACCGTCAAGCGCTGTCCTTAACCTCCGGGAACGTCCCAGGGGAGGGAACATTCGAGCGGCTCTGAAGCTGTTACAGAGACAGAGCGAACGGAAGAGCGCCCTTTGGTGCCGGCTCGGGAGCCAGCATCGCGGTGCAGCGTTTAGGAAAGTGATCTTTGTTGCCATTTCAACGTTTTCAATGGATAAGACTAGCAATTAGGGCAAAGTACAGTTTTTGGAATAAGACTCAAATAATAGTAATGACTAGAAATTCCTGATAATTTCAGTTGAAAGCCAGTTTTATTTCCACCTTTTTCGGAAGAGGAATGACCGTGACCGCAGTCCTGTTGGTCGTGAGCAGACAGCACAACATTGTCAGCTGCTCTCCTTTTGAACAGGATAGGACACAGTTTCTGATTTGGATAATTTTTTCTTTACGTTCATTGATTTATTTGAGAGAGGGGGCATGGGCACGAGCAGGGGAAGAGCAGAGAGAGAGACAGAATCCCAAGCAGGCTCCACGCTAACAGCATGGACCCCATGAGGGTCCGAGCCCACGAACCACAAGATCACGACCGGAGCCGAAATCAAGGGTCAGACGCTTAACTGACTGAGCCACCCAGGCGCCCCTGTGTTTCTGATTTGGAATAAAATGAAGGGACTCGCTAATGAGAGCCCAGCCAAGCAGGCACTTAAATTTAGGGCCGGGGACAGCATGGCTTTCTACTTTAACCCACAGCCTAGAAGCTGGAAGGTGACCTCAGGGGCCCCTTTGCCCGCTCCTCCATCAAATGGTCACCTTAGTCTTCTGGAAGGGGACAGTAGGCAGGGCCGTTGGTCCACCTTCACGCCGGCTCAGACACTCAAGCCCCCACGTGGTCGGCAGGGCCCCCACCACCCGCGAGCCCACTGCGTCTGAGGTCCTGCGTCTGGACCGGTGAGTGACGGGACCTGGTGAGTGGGGGCGCGGGGACCGCGGAGTCGCTTCCTGTGACTGGTGCGGGCTCTGTCTGCTTCATGTCGCTCATTCTTTCAGTTACTGATCAGGGCAGCAGGTGTGCCCAAGTCGGTCCGGATTTGGTCCTAACTGTGGTGTGGCGTGGGGTGGGGACAGCCTTCAGCGTCCTCTTTCAGATCTGCGGCAGCAAGAACCAGTGAAATTAAAGACTTTGCATAGATTAATCTGTAGGCAATTTATGTTGGAGGGTGAACTAAAAGCAAAATGAAATTTAGGGGCAAGAGATGAGAAACGCCGATTTTCTTCACCATTCCCTCAGCTCTGCTACCTGTAACGAATCCAACAGGCGTTTCTCTGAGAGTTTTTAATTTAAAAAGGTACTTTGGCCGTGTCCCCAGCTGTCTTGCACGTGGCCATCGTTGGTTCATTCACAGCTTCGACAATACTCGCGCTTCTGGAAGGCTTTCCTCTCCACAAACTACTTTAAATACGTCATCTGGTTTGGTCCCTGGGGAGGCGGGCACCCCAACCCCACACCGAACAGTCTCTCTCCCTCTGTGACGGGTGAGTCCCCGTGACGGGTGATCACGAATCAGGACTGTCCCCTTGCTCTGTGCCGGGCAGTGCCAGCAGGGAGCCGATTCTCGGTTGCGGTCCTTGAAGAGCGAACACGTATTGCGGATTTTTGTTCCTTTCGTCATGGGGAGTGCGGGCTTGGATGGATGGTGGGGCCTGGCTTCCTCTCTCCCAGATCAACGCTGGGATTCTCGTTACACCTGTTGATTCATCTGCGTCTCCTCCTCCCACCTCACAAGGCCGTCCTGCCCGGTGCGAGAGCAGAGCACAGCTTAGCGAGGCTTCTCTGCCGGGGCAATGGTGGCTTCTAAGACGGTGACAGGGAACTGTTTCTTCTGGAAGACTGGAGGAAGGGTAAAGAGAACAAAGTTAAGCCCGTTTCTACCCGGAGTCTGATCTCGCCAGCAGGTGGCGCTGTGACCAAAGCGATCAAGAGAAACTAGGTCAGGTCCAGGGGGTGTCTGGGCTCGAGCCAGGCCCTGGCGCTCCCTGCACCCCCCTGCCCCCTATTCCGTGGTCACACGTGTGGCAGCACGTGGTTCACCCAAACCACTTCTAGGGCCTCTGATCGGGACCTTTGAGTCCTCGCTAGGCTGCAGGCTTTCCAGGCTTCTGCCCTGACCCCTTCCGCCCCATGTCCCCCCTTTCCTGACCCCCTGGCCTTCCTCCAGTAAGCAGGGGCTGTAGCAGGGGTTGGTGGACTCTCTCGTACTCACCCTGGAGGGTCCTTGGCTTCAGGGACCGTCACACGTTAAATGCTTCAGTTTTAGCAGCAGTTCTGCCGATACTTTTATATGCCACCTTGGCGAGCAGAAGTGAAAAGAAACTCCTCAGAAAACCGACGGGGAGACCTGGCAGTGTGGTCCCCCGGTGGCCACCTGACGTGCTCACCTTTTCATCCATGTGCCTGTCTACCCTGAGCCCCGAGGGACGAACCCTTGTCCCTCCTTTATCTCTGCGGTGCCTTTCACGTGGCAGCTGCTCAGTGTGACCTAATGCTACGCTAAACAGAGAAACCAGCACTGGCCGAACTGGTTCCCTCCCTCCCCATCGGCCACAGAAGTCAGGAAATGAGCGAAGTCTGTCTGTGGGACTCCCCGGGCCCAGCGGCTGCCCCGAGAGCCGTCTCAGGGTCAAGTCACTGCTGCCTCGGGTGACCGCGCTCAGGCAGCTGGTGTCAGCGCCCAGGGAAGTGAGGCGCAGAGGGCTCGGCCTGGCTGGTCTGGGCACGGCCGTGGCGGGGGAGGGGGGGGGCACCGCCCGCAGTGGGTTTAGGAGCTTAGCAAGTCCAAGAGCCCATCTTCTGTAGTGGGTCAGGCGCTCATGTGAGCCCCCGAGCAGGGCACAGACTGAGGGAGGTCTGCCTCCGTCTGGAACACAGAGCTGTGTGTGGGCCTTTGGTCCCTCACCGGGCTGAGAGGAGCGCCTTCCTCCGTGGCCTTCGTGGTTCCCAGGAGCGCGTGCACAGAATGAGCAGCCCCAGAATGAGCGCAGAGTTCCCGAGGCCAGGCTGGTCCCGGCTGCAGGCCCAGCGAACGGACAGCCAGCCCGGCACCGAGTCTGCATGTTGAGAAGTACTGTCTGCCCTGT
>PJEM01003499.1:68522-87763 GCA_004023845.1 Helogale parvula
ACGGCCGCCAGCATCTGCACAAGATGCAGGCTGGGGGTGCAGGGAGCCCGGAGTGTCCGCATGGGGCCAGCGGCAGAGCAGGTTCCTCGGTCCGCGGGGCCGGCGCTCTCTCTGCCAGCCGCGGGGGGGGGGGGGGGGGCGCGAGGCGGCCGCTGTGGACTCTCCCTGTTCACACAAAGGTCTAGGGACCTGTTGCTGTGGCTCAAGGGCCCCGAGAGAAGCGGACATGGACTCGGCCCTGTGGGAGGTGTTCCAGCCTCTAGCCAGCCTCCTCTCAGTGTCTGCCCCGTGTCAGTAAGAAGCAGGAAGGCTTGTATCGTTAAAGGCAGGGCTGACTTCTGCGGGTGAAGGTGTGGGTGAACCTGCTGGGTGTTTTCAGGAGTATCTGATCGCCATTCACCCCGAACCCAAGCTGAGCGCGATCTTGTAGGCACACCTGGCTCCTGGGACAAAAGCAGCTGGGGCCAATACTCGTAAATTTTATATTTATTATAACAAAAATTATGACATGTTCATTTGTGCATTCTGCTCAGTGGCACTCCCGGCTGTGAATGATCTAGGCGAACGCTCTAAGTCATGCTGATTGTGGCTGCGGTGAGGGGCGCCAAGTGTCCGCAAACGTCGGGAGGCTGGGGGGGGGGACAGAGGAGGAAGGTTCAGGGGCCCCCGCGTGCAGGTTAGTGTCTGGTGGCCTGAGAGCCACCTGGCGGGGACAGAAGCCCCTTAGCTGCTCAGCCTCTGCACCGAGGGCCCCGAGGCGTGAGGAGGTGGGCAGGGGAGGGAAGCGTCCGCTGTTTAGGCCGCGTCCTTGCACCAAAACTACAAAACGTCTGAAGCGTCACTACACAGCGCCGAGCTATTTACAACAGAAATTTCTCAATCAGCTGTTCTCTCAGAGAAAATTAGTGAGTCCCAGTGACTTTAAGTCACCTGACAGTAAGCAACTCCTAGGAGTTAGTCTCCATATTCTACAAATGTCTATCATTTTCAAGACAAAAAAAAAAAACAAAAAACCTTTTCCCCCAAAGAAAAACAGAATTACAATATTATTAAATCATTTAGCACTGGCCACCAGCCCTCCCAACAAAACAAGAAAAAGCCATTTTAAAAAATATTACATTAACCATTTCTCTGTAATATATTAAACCTTTTGTTCTTTGTCTTTACACATCTGATACGTTAGGGGAAGAAGTTAACAAACGTAAATCATGTCGGTAAAGCGTTGCTAGGAGAAAAGTAATTATTTAAAAAAATGACCAAGGGAAGGCGAGCCCAGGACAGGTGCGGAGAGGAGGGGGGAGGGCGTGGAGTGAACCCCTGGTTTAACGTGAGCCTGCGAGACTCTTGCAACTCAGTCTTTCTGGGTTAGTTTATTCGTTAAATCGCGTTGAGGGGGGTGTCATAGCGGCGTGTCACAGCAGTCTGCCAGCTGGTCCCCGGGGCCCGGGGGCCGCGGCTGCTGCTTCATCATCTCCTTCACCTCCTCCTCCAGCTCCGGGGGGATGATGAACTGATCCTCGGGGTCCGGCTGCGCAGGAGCCGCGAAATAGCCCCCGGGCCTGCGGAGAGGCGCCTCGGCGGCCACCTCGATCACGTTGTGGCTCCTCTCCTGGGGCGCCACGGAGCCGTTGGGCCTGCGGCGCCCGATGGTCCCCGTCGCGGCCGAGTCCGCCTTCCTGGGCGGCGCGGGCTCCTCCTCGTTGGCGCTGATGACGATGCCCTCATCGCTGGCCTCGGCCGGCGGCCGCTCCTTATCGCGGGCGTGGCCGCAGTGGATGTCCACCGCCACCTCCACGCGGCTGCCGTTGCTGAACACGCCCTCGATCGGCTCCTCGTCGTCGCTGTCCAGGCCGTTGTCGGAGAAGGCGCTGGAGAAGGTGGCGCTGGACAGCTGGCGCTGGAAGGCGCCGGCCAGGCAGAGCGGGTGCAGCGCGCAGCGGGGCTCGCTGGCGCAGGCCGGGCCGCTGTCGGCGGCGGCGCCGGGCGGCGGCTCGTCCGAGGCCGTGGAGCCCACCTCGCTGCTCATCTCGGACGTGGACAACTCGCTGCTCATCTCGGACGCCAGGCCGCTGCTGGAGGACGGCGCGCCCGGCCCGTCGGCGGGCCGCTCCCGCGCCGCCGCGCCCCCGGCCGCCGGGAAGAGGCCCGGGCTGGGAGGCGGGCCGGGCGCGCCGGCGCCCAGCTCGCAGCCGCAGAAGCCGTCCTCGGCCACGCTCAGCTGCACCACCACGGCGCTGAGGCTGTCCCGGCAGCCGTAGCTCTGCGCCAGCGTGCACAGCTTCTTGGCGGCCGCCAGGGCGTCGGGCACGTGGCGCACGGCCGCCACCGCCTCCTCCGCGGCCAGGCTGTCCCACAGGCCCTTGCTGCCCAGGATGAAGAACTCGTCCTGTGGGGTCAGGGCCACGGACTGCACGTGGGGGCGCGGCACCACGCTGGGGTGCAGGAACGTGTATCCCAGGATGCGCGTGGACTCCGTCACTCCGTTCACCTTGCCGTCCTGGAAGAAGGGGGCGGTGCGCAGGGACGTTAGGGCGACGGGGAGGCCCCGTGGGTCCTCCTCGAGGCCTGTCTGGGCCCCGTTCCCTCCTCTGGCCCCGCAAGCTTTCCCCGAAGTCTCATCAAAAGCCGGGGGGTGGACGCATCCTGTGGGCAGACGTGGGTCTGCAGCCGCACACGTGTGTGCTCCCCATCCGGGCCGGGGGAGGAGGGGGAGCCGAGATCCAACCCCCACTCCACCCCCAACCCAGGCGTCCCAACAGGTCCTGTTACCACCGAAACCAAATCGTTCTTTGTCACAGACCCCCGCCTGTACCTGCTACGGGCCCAGCATCAAAGTATCTTCAGATGTTACCAAACGTCCCTGGCGGGGGCGGGGGCAGAAGAGCCCCTGGTTAGAAACTACTCACTGTCTTACTCAGAGGGAACAGGAGGTGTGAACGGGAATCATAATTAGCTACATTTACACGGACACTCAGGTTGGCCTTGGAAGACTGTGTCACTGCTGAGAAACAGGCTCGGGAGGCCTGGCCCAGAAGCGGCAGGGACTGATCCCAGGAGCAGCGACAGCCAGCTCCAGGCCCGTCCCTGAATAGAGGGGCTCCCCCCGCCCGGCACAGCCTGACCCCAACCGGAGAGCTGCCAGCCCACCCTGCACGTTAGGGCCACACCAGCCGACAAGGGAGTTGCTTTGTGAAGTCATTGATCTGGAAGGTTGCTGGTTTCTGCCCTGACCCCGCCCCCCCTCCTGAGGAAACCCGTGCTCGACTCACCTCCGTGATAATGGCCTTGTGACGTTTAATTCTCTTCAGTTCTTCTTCACAGCTCATGACATATGATCTGGACAGAGGCAGTGGCTTCCCATTCCGACAGAGAACCGTTTGGCACTTGCCCACGTTAGCAGAGGTCAAGGTGAAAGACCCTCCTGGGTCCATTGGGTCATGCTTGATGTGACAGAGGACAGCAGCACCTCCAAGTTTCTGCCCCGCAGTTCCAAGCTTCCTGGAATCCAAGGACAGGGGGTCAGGCCCACAGCCAACCTGGCAGAGCCGTTTTGCTAATTCAACAGGGGCCGCAGCCCGGTGCAGGGCTGGGAGGAAACCCAGAACCTGGGGGCTCCACTTAGCCTCTTCCACCAAAGCAAGCAAGGAAAGGGCCTGTGGATTCCGACACCCCACCCTGAGGTCTCTGCTCATGCCTGGGGGGCGGGGAACTCTGTCACCAGAAGAACCCTTGTCTTGCTGCACCCTGGTTTACCACACTCCAAGGTCCCCAGGAAGATGGCCACTGGGCTCTCTGTCCATCTCTGTACAGCCAGCAGAGGAGGCTGGAGAGAGCACTTAAACAGGTGTGAGCGTGCACACACCCGCGTGGGGTGCTTTACCAGTACTTGGACAGCCTCTTCTCCTTTACAAGGATGTCTGTGGGACGAGCCGTTTTAATTACTGGGCCCTTCGTGCTCTTGCCTTACACGGGCCAGTATTCTCTATTCCAGAATGTTCGCGGGAAGGACATTCTAGTAATCAAGCTCCAAAGTGCTAAACCCTTTTATCCAGGACCCCCTACTCCACGAACACAGCGGAGCCCCACGGACGGCAGGGGCCCCTGCTGCTCGAGGGGCGCAGACTCCTTGCTTCTGTACAAGCGAGGAGGTCCAGACGGGCTCCTCTGCTCACGAGGGCAGACCTGCCCGTCCCGTCAGCTCACAGCCCCCGTCTGGGCCGGGCGGGCGGCCACACTAGCAGCGGAAGCCAGGGCTGCGTGCTTGGACAGGATGTCATGCACAAAAACCCAGTTCCCCGAGGGCTGAGAAGATGAGTACATATCCCGAGTCCTACTTACAGGGAAAGGAAGTGGCCTACGAATGACTCCGGAGATGGGCCGACAGTTTGGGTCTTTAATCTCCAACCCGTGGACCCCCGGGCCCCACCCGGCAGCACTGCTGTCTCCCCTTCACAGGCACAATGGTCCCTCTTGGCAAAGCCAGAAACTGGACAGGACTTGTGAAAGGCAGAGCCAGGAACTGGAGTTTAAGGTTCTTAAGTTCTCAATTCCTACTCCGTGCTTGCGGGTGGCTATAAAAGCATAAGCAGAGATCTCTGGGGCGCGCGTGCGGAGGCTGTGCGCGCACGTGTGCGTCTGTGTGTGCGATACGTGCTTCCTGTTTTTCCTAGGACACGATGGTAAAGACAGAAGAGAGACGTGCCTTGCGGCTGGAACATTCTGTGGAGTCTGGCTGCCCATCTAGATCTTACGAGAAGTCGGCTTCACTTCTCTGTACCTCAGTTTCTCATCAGTAAAGTGAGAACAGGCATGCTACCTCCCTGGGGAAACTGCGGCACGTGGGCTATTAGAGCAAGGACTGGCCAGTATTTAATGGCTAGTGGCACGTGCCCACGGGAGGCTGCAAGTGAGCCTTGAAGCAAAGCCCATCAGCGGGGCTGCCTCTGCCAGCCTCTTCCGGAAGGGCTGCCTAGGACCGGGGGTAACTGTAAAGGCTATTCCAAACCAGCCCTCCTTAGCTGGCACTTTTTCTAGCCCTGTTACAAAGAACCTGCCTCTGGTAGATTATCATCGGGGAGAGAGAGAGATTATCTCCATTTCCTGGTCCTGCACGAGCGTTTGCAGGCCAGAATTGATAGGCAATTCCTTCACGACCCACAAGGCCCGTAAAGTGACCTAAGAAGCACCATCCTTTGAAGGAGGGGATGCTTGTAACATTCATCCCTAGGAGTTATGCAAAACATCCCAGTTTCTATGGTGACCAAAAGTTCTAAACTAAATTCCTGTCATTGACTCGGCCTCCTGCAGAGTTGTCTGAACATCAGTATGTCTCAAAGGGAACACAGTCTGTCCCTGATGCTTACGCAAAAGCAAATCACCTGAATGCATCTTGAAAACCCACATGTGACCACAGCGCTCCGAGACGACCGGGCAGGCGCCCGCGGGAGAGCGAGACCGCGCCCGCGGGAGCCACCTTACCTCTGCATCACGATGAACGTGTTCACCATGTACTCCTCCTCGGCTTTTGTTTTCTGCAGCTCCTCGGCCAGGATGTCGCTCATGGTGCACTGGAGCAGGTAGGGCACCTCCACGTTACGGTCGCCGTCAAACACCCCGAACAGGGCCTCTCGGTTGTCACAGAAGTTGTTCACCGACAGGGCTGCGACACACAACCTGCGAAGTAAGAGTGATCTGTGCTAAGTCTGCTCGTCTTTCCTTACCCGACCCCCCACTCTTAACAGCCTGGTCTCCTCCTTCAGGACCTCAGACAGGTTAAGAATAAGTTAAGGTAACCTAACCCAGCTAATTCATAGCGACTAATTTTTTTGTAAAACAAAGAAGAATGATAAACATTGATGCTTCACACATGGCTCCCCCCACACCCTATCTTCTGATTCGGGTTTTATTTATTTTTTAAGTTCATTCTGAGAGAGAGAGAGAGAGAGAGAGAGAGACAGCGAAACCCTGTGCTGTCAATGCAGAGCCCAACATGGGGTTCGATCTCATGGTTTTTGAGATTGTGACCTGGGCTGAGTCAGATGCTTAATCGACTGAGCCACTCAGGTGCCCTGATTTTATTTTTAAATGGCAGTGAAAGACTCGCGAGTAGGAGGTGTGGGGGATAATCAAGATTCTGAATCCACAGGTTCACACTCATTCCTAAAACATTGAGGAGAACGATCATGCTGGGCAAAAATGGAGTGACAACTCAAACACTGGCACCTTTTCTTTTTCTTTTGTTCCCAAACAAGTTAAAAAGGCTGGAGCGGGGCGGAAATGCCATGAACAACAGCGGTGAGACACTGGAGGATAAGAAGTGCAGGTCAGAGAGTGCGCAGGAAGCCTGCCCAGCTGGTGGCCGGGAGGAGGGTCCTGGGCCCCGCCCTGGGAGTGCAGCCCGGGCTGCGGGCGGAGCCAAGGCACACGCCGCTCTGGAGGCCGGCAGAGCCTCACATCCAAATCCCATTGCTTCCAAGAAACTTAACTATGGCCCATAGACTACCCAAAATAAACCCAGAGGAATAAAAGACTGGTGGACAAATAAAAAGCCAGGGCCTCAGTGAGCGCGGGGTAACCTCCAGCAGCCGAACACACAGGGAACCAAAGTCCTCAACAGAGCAGAGACAGGAGAAACTTTTGAAGAATTTAAGGGTTGAAAAGATTTCAAATCTGATGAAAACTATAAGCCTATAGATACAAGAAACTCAACAAACAGCAGCAAAAGAAAATGAACGTAACCACTGCTGAAAATCAGGAATAAAGGCGGGCGAGTAGGGCAGCGGAACAAAGCGCACCGACGGCTGACTTAGACGGACAACGCAGAGACGGCAGAGCAACGTTTGTGAACTACCGCCTGAAAAACGCTGTCAACCTGGATTTCTAAACCAGGGAAAATTGCTTTCAAAAGTTAAGGTGCAATAAAGACCTTTTCAGATGCACAAATAATTTCCCACAAAAAGACTGGCAGTATAAGAAATACAAAAGGAATATATGAAGCAAAAGGAAATACCAGACGGAAATATGAATCTACATAAAAGAATGAAGTGTACAAGAAATGACATATAAGTGGGTAAATATAAAACTTAAAGATCATTTTAGAACAGTGGTTCTCAATGGGGTAATTTTACCCCCGGGAGATGCTTTTGATCATCGCAGCTGGGAGTGGCGGTGCTGTTGGCATTCAGTGGGTAGAGGCCAAGGACGCTGCCAAACATCCTAGAACGCACCCGACACCTCCTCCCTCCCCTGCCCGCCAGCGATCAGGAATTATCTGGCTCAAAGTGTCAGCAGTACTGAAGTTGAGAAACGCTGCTTCAGAAAATGACTATTTACAAATTATAACCACGTACTTTGGGGTTTGTAACAGAAGTAAAACCTGACAATTGCACGAAGATCAGGAGAGGGGAAATGGAAGCACACACTGAAAGATTCTTATAGGTGAAGTGACATAGTTTACCTTCAAATAAGTTAAAGGTTATACTACTACAAACGCTAACCAAAAATACAGAATGAATAAAGGAGATAAAATGGAATCATAAATTGTCCAAAAGAATGAAGAAAAAAATAAAGAACAGAAGACAAATAGTAAACAACAAATGATAAAGATCGTTTAAAATGATCTTTAAAATCAATGATTTAACCATATCAATTTCATTAAATATGAAAGTGGTCTAAACCCTACCCCAAAGGACAAAGTCAGACTAGATTAAGGAAAAAAAGATCTAACTGCTGCATATAATAAATCTTTATAAAAAGACAAATAGGTTAAAAAGATAAAAGACCTATGCTAACACCCATCAAAAGAAAGCTGGAGTAGTTACATTAATATCAAAGTATAATTCAGAACAAAGAAGATTACAAAAATAGTCATTTCATAATGAAAAGGATCAGTGCATTCATCACAAAGCTATAATATTTTGAATGTTTATGCACTTAATACATCATTGAAATGCATGAAGGAAAACTGATAAAACTAGGAGAAACAGACAAAAGCATAATTATAGTCTCTCAGCCATTGACAGAACAAGTAGATAAGCAGGATTGAGATTCAAGACCTCAACAATATTATCAACCAACCTGACCTAATGGACACCTTACCCCAACAATAACAGAATACTCATTTTTTTTCAAATGCAGAGAATATTTGCCAGTGTAGACCATATTCTAGGCCAATAACATGTCCCAATAAATTTAAAGGTTTCAAGTCAAAGTACATTCTCCAATTACTTTGGAAATTGCTTAGAAGCAAATGTACAGTTCTAAATGCTTATATTAGATGTTCTAAGTGCAAATGACCTATGTTTCCATGTTAAGAAACTAGAAAAGTGAGAGCAAAACAAAAAGCAAGCAGAAAGAAAATAAAAATAAGAAGTCAATTAACTAGAACACAAAAACAGTAGAGAAAAATCAATGGAGCCAAAAGCTGGTTTTTTGAGACTATCAACAAAATTAATAAACCTTAAACCAAACTGATGAGTATAAAAGGACAAATTCCCAATATCAGGAAGGAGAGAGTGAGAGCCATTACTACAGATCCTACAGATTTTAAAGGATAATATAAACAAGCTTATGCCAATAAATTTGAAACCTAGATGAAAGGGATAAATTCCTCAAGAGACACGAATTATCAAAGTGCATTCATGAAGAAATAGATAATCCCACAGCAAAGAAATAGAATGTGTTGTTAAAAACCAAAGACAATTCCACACAGATGGCTTTTATTGGTAAATTCTACCAAACATTTAAGGAAGGAATATCAATTTTGTAAAACTCTTCAAGAAAACTAAAGAAGAAGAAACACTCTTCAACTCACTCTATGAGGCCAGCATTACCAGGAAACCAGAGTCAAAGACATCACAAGAAAACTACAGGCTAATATCCATCATGAATATAGACATGAGCAACAAATTACCAGCAAACTGAATCCAGCAGCATATAAAAAGGATAATAATGTCATCACCAAGTAGAATTTATCCTGGAAATGCAAAGCTAATTCGACATTCAAAAATCAATAGAATTTACCATATCAAGAGACTAAGGAACAAAAAAACTCAATTGAATACAGAAAAAGCCTATGACAAAATTTTATACCCATTACAAAAACTCTCAGCAAACTATGATTAGAAGAGAATATTCTTAACTTGATAAAGGGTATCTACAGAAATACATTCAGTTCTATTTAATATGAAAGAATATATTCTCACCAAAATGGACGGATGATAATCACAAGGAAAGATGATTAACAGCATTAGTCATCATGAAAAGCAAAATTAAACCACAATGAGATCTCACTATTAGAATGGCCAAAACTGCCACCACCACCTGATACCAGAAAGCACCGGTGAGGATGTGCAACTAGAATTCTCACATATTGCAGCTGGGAATACAAAATGGTACAGCCATTATGGAAAAGAATTTGGCAGCCTTACAAAAAAATATATAATCCTACTTGTGCGTATTTACCCAACAGAAAATATACGTTCACACAAAAACCTAGATGCAATTCTTTCTAGCATTTATACTTGTATTTGCTGAAACTTGAAACATTCTATTTCAAATGGTGAATAGATAAACTATGAAAGGAGCACGGAACATCACAAGTGAATGAATATAAAATGCATTATGCTAAGTGAAAGAACCTAGACCGGGTGGGCTGTATTCTCTATAATTCATCTATAAAACGTTCTATAAAAGGTAAAACCAAGGCAATAAAAACATGTCAAGAGCTTCCAAGGGCTGGGGCGAGGAGAAGGATGGAAGCGCGAGCACAGGAGAGCTCGGTGGGATGGACCGTCCCGTACCCTGGCAGTGGTCACACAGTGACGTCCGTCCACCAGCACCTGCAGAGCTGTGCTCCTACAAGGGGAAATTTTATTGACTATAAGAACTTCTTACTCTCTAGATAATAAAAAATTTACGCACCCGATACAAATCATGGCTAGATGGGGGTCTGAACCTGAAAAAATAATCCCAGCCCTCAAGGATTCAGAAGATACATCCTTAAGCATAGCTCACACTTAAATAGCATTTACTGAATGGCAGATGTTCAAGTACTTCACACAAGTGTGACCCTGGATTCTTACAATAACCCTATGAAGACACGTAGGACTATTGGTGTCACTTTCCGGTTAAGGAAATTTAGCCAAAGAGAGGCTGAGCAGTTGCCCAGGGTCACACAGCCAAACAGCAGGAAGCCCAGATTCAAAGCCAGGCAGCCTGGCTCTTAGCGCTTTGTAATTCTTGCCTCCATTTGTTAAAAATAAGTCATCCTAAGTTACATGGTTATTTGAAGTAAAGTAAAATTTAATACTCATAATTCCATCTTCCTCTATAAGCTCCCCTGCTACTCAGAATGGGGGAGGTGCATAAAAAAATCTTTAAAAGATACAGTAGTGATTCTTTCTCAGACTAAAGAACAAACAGGAAGCTGCAGTAGAAAAGAATCTAAATCACCCAGTTGTAGCTCCTGCTTGGGTTTTCCCTAAAGGATCTGACATGACCTGACAGGGAGGCAGCTCTGTGCCCCTTGGGGAGGAAGAAAAGAGGCATCTGAGATTGGGAGGCAGGGACAACCCTTCTCCTTCCTCCTTCCTTCAAGATGGCAAGCAGCAAGCTCCTTGTTTACATGACCACAGTGTGCGCATGTGTGCACACGGGAGCGGAGGAGGGGGGGGCGGGGGGGGGGGAGAGGCAGAGAGAGAGAGAGACAGAGAGAGAATCCCAAGCAGGCCCCACAAGGCCAGTGCAGAGCCTGACATGGGGCTTGAACACATGAAACTGTGAGATCATGACTTGAGATCAAGAGTTGGACATTTAACTGACTGAGCCACCCAGGTGTCCCCACCTGACCTCCTTACAATTAAAGGAAGAAAACGCTTGAGAGACTGCTGGCAAAACCGAAGGATAAAAAAGCAAGGGGAAATGAAGCAAGGGGGTGATGTGAATTTCTGAGGTGCTGGTACCGTATTTTTTAATCCTGATGGAGGTTTGTAGGTGTAGTCACTTGAGGACCACCCATAGAGTTGTATGCTTATTTACACACTTTTCTGTAACTATGCTATATTTCAATATAACAACCTATTTAAAAGTAACTTAGAAGGGGGCAGTATGCAGAAAAAAAAATCAAGTCCTTGCTTCATTAGTACACATGAGTAGATTCCAGAAGTGTTTAGAAACCAATCTTGGGTTTCACATCTCTCCTGGAATTGGAACACTTGGTTATAACCAAGACATAAGACCTTCTAAAGGATCTCCGGGGAGGAGCTCTGGGTGCTTTGAAAGAATATACTGATTTCTCCTCCAAATACAACAATAATACAGTGCAAAATACACAGAACAAATACGACAACCAGAGGTCAGGCCCAACCCTCCCTGGGCAGACGGAACAGAGGCGCTGAAGTGGGGACTGCCTATTCTGGAGACCGCGCAAAGCCAGGGCACACCCTCAGGGAGAGAAGAAAGGATCGATGTGTCCGCTCCAGAACTTGAACTGATACTACTTTCTGTCTCGAAAAAGAAGTCAGCAGGGCAACCACAATTGTACCTTTTATTTTCCACGAAAGGTACTCAGCCCGTCAGGGGTTCCCATTCCGGGATGCACATGAAGATCACCGGGGGGAGATGCTGACGCGTTCTGAAATACCAGGCTCAGGCTGAAGATTTTTTTTTTTTAAAGTTCCTCACCTGACTGATTCTAATGTGCACCCAGGGTTGAATTTAGGTATTGTGGAATCGTGTTCCACTTTCTGTTCTTTCCCTATCCCCAGTATTTTGTATTCTGATAGCTTAGCAAATTATGACTATTCTCATTTATGATTCTTTCCTTCTCTGGTACTAATTATGAACGCCTCTTCAGAACAAGCAAGCAAGCCTGAAGAGCTTGATTACAATTCTCAGGAAAATCAATATTTGCACGTAGAACAAGGAAGGAAAAGAAAGTGAGACAAGTCCTGGTGGCCAGACAAGCAGGTGACGTCACCGGGAATGAACAGGAAACTCCCGCCAGGCTAATTTAGACTGCAAAACATAGCTCCAGAGAACCCTGACTAATCAATACCAGAAGTGATCGGATATGGACAATCAAGCCTGCTGCTCCTTTAGCACTAGCCCGTTTTGCTCGGTAAACAGGCTTCAGAGTGAGATAGAGAGGCTGTTCGAAGGGCAGGGATGCATCGCAGTGCGCCTTCTCCCAACACTGGAATCTCACACACACACAGACACGATGTGTCAGTTACACCGTATCCTAGCAACATCTTACAAAGAGAAGAGTGCGTGAAGCCAAGCAGGGCTCAACCTCACAATCAAACATGAGTCACGAGGTGGCCTCGCTTGGGGGAATCCTGCGCAAGGAAATGTTGGGGGGGGGGAGGAGGGTAGTGTGCGCAGGCACAGGGGATCTCCCCACTGAAGAAGGGAGGCGGGCTGGAGGTGATTCCCACTCCAAAGTTTCACCTACTTGTTTTTCACCCCTGAGGCTTCGGTGTAGCCGTGGCTCCATACAGCTGGGGCTCCAGATGCATCTCCTGCTGAAGGCTGATCGATCTTGAAACAGCGGATATTACTAACAAGAGAAAAGGAGGAGACGGGAATCATTAAAATCAAGTATGTGTGAACTGCTACCTTCATCTGAGAAATGAGAAGCCTCTGCTAAGCGCCCTGTACTTATCACTTCTGTGTTTAATGTGTCTGAAATATTTATCAGCAAGAAGAACTAGCTACTCAACAAAGCAAAAGCAAAGGAGCATCATTTAGACAGAGCATGAAAATTCGTTTTCATCAGCAATCTAGGGTGGTCGGTCGTTAGAGACCTTTACACATCGCGCTGCTGGTGGCTGTCTCCTGGAAGTGAGAAGGACCCCTCAAGCTCGGCATGAGGAAAGAAAGCATTACGGTGGGCGTGTTCTTCCACCCAGATTTGGAAAGTACCAAACCTGAGCCACAATTAGACTGCATTTGAATGAATACTGGGAGCAAATTCCGCAACATTCATCTTCAAATCCAATTTCTGCCCATTTCGCCCTTCAGATATTTCACAAATACTGAGGACTTGCCATCCCTAAAAGCTTCCAGTTCTTTCCTCCCTTGCACAGCCATTCATGCTAAGACTAATAACCATAAAATTATGAAAGAAGTATGTCACCATATCACACATGAAGTATGTGGATTTAAACTGGGAGACAAGTCCTCTCTCCTGTCACGTGCTATGACCGGCCCAAAAGGACCCAAGACAAATACTGAAAGCATAAACTCTTGAATGGGGTTTAGTAAAGACCACCCTACAAGAGAGCAGTCTGTGTCCCCAAACAGGAAGTTCTGCAGATGTGAAAAAGGTTTTTAAAAAGGCTGGCTACCACATGGTGAAATTAATCCCACTTATAAGCTGCTACTAGTTTCCCCCCTCTATTACTTAAGAGAAAAATCATATGTATAATCTCTTAACACAAACACTTTTATCTCTTGGCATTAACTACAAAATACAACTCTTCAATTTTAAGAAGAAAATCTGTATCCAATTGTATTCACTTCGATTTTAGAAACAGCTAGTGGCAATTTCTTTGAAATTTAAAAATATTTGTGAAAGAAAAGTTTCTACTCTCAATTGGCAGCAAACATTCGCTCTTCTTTTCATCCTGAAAAGCCAAAAAAGCACCAACAGAAAATCCTGAAATGAGTTTAATACCTATTTTACGGCAGGACTATCTACTCTTTTCAAAAGTTTCCATTCCTACCAATGGAAGAGGGGCATCACGACAGCCAGCCATTACCTGCTGCTCACGTGACGGGGTGGATTTTGCCCGCGCACCACTGGAAGCACCCGCAAAGGGCTTCGTGATGAGGCTGCATTTCTGCTATATTCCTGAATTCCGGGGAAAGACTGAAGGCTCATTTCTAAGGACATTTACACTTCTTACAGAACACAGAGCCTTCAAAGAAATAATTCCACTCCCTAGCCTGAGTATTAAGGAAAGAAAAAAACCCCACTCCTTGAACTCCCCCGCGAACGCTGTCCGGGGAGGCGCTAGTTCCTGGTCCCCCGCCCCGCTGACTCGTGCGGCTGCGCAGTACGGACTCCAGTACGTCCGCAGTGAGTCAGGACACGCGAGCCGCGGCGCAGTCACGCACAGGTCAGCCCGCACGGAGCCGGCGCACACAGAAGAAACAGGCCGGCCCTCCGAAAGCAGGAGCAAGGCAGGAAATGCGGAAGCTCTTCCAAGTCATTAAGCCACAGCCTCCGGTGTCAAACAGAGGCCTCACTTTTACACAAGTGTTATGCGGGGCCGGGGGGGGGGGGGGCGGCTCAGGTGACTAAGTGTCTGACTCTGCATTTCGGCCTCACGTCGTGATCTCACAGTTCCTGGGATGGAGCCCCGCGGTGGGCTCTGCGCCGACGGCAGGGAGCTTGCTCGGGATTCTCTCTCTCTCTGTCCCTCACCGCCCCCTCGAGAGAACTCGCTCTCAAAATAATCCTTTAAAAAAAAAAAAGTGTGATTTCATTTTTTTTTAATTAAAAAATTTTTTTATTTCTTTCTTGTAGCTTATTTATTTTGAGAGAGAGTGAGCATGAGTGAGGAAGGGGCAGAGAGAATCCCATTCGGACTGTGAGCTCTCAATGCAAGGCTGATGCGGGGCTTGATCCCCCGAACTGTGAGATCATGACTTAAGCCAAAATTAAGAGTCTGACACTCAACTAACTGAGCCACCCAGGAGTTCGTTTCTTTCTTGTCTTTTCTTCTTTTCCTTTCTTTTTTTTGTAATGTTAGAGCACACATGTTCTGCTTTGTAGTAGCTCAGACCAGTCTTGTAACATGTTCACTGCAGAGACTTTAACAAATAGATTTTTCTTACACATACATAATAGTGGGGCAATCATAAATATGTGGTTTTGCATCTTTTTTCTAATTACATCATGAACACTTTCCCATGTCACTTTATATTCATCCTAATTAGGTTGATTACCTCTGTGCCTAAAATGAATAGATTTCTGATTATTTTTTAGAATAAATTTTGCCATAGAAAACCCTGATCTAAGTATATGAGTATTTTTAAAGGTTTGACACACAGAGTTCATAACTTTTAAGAAAAGTTAGTAGGGGCTCCTGGATGGTTAAGTGTCCAATTTCGGCTCAGGTCATGATCTCATGATTCAGGAGTTGGAGCCCTGCATCCGGCTCTGTGCTGACAGCTTGGGGCCTGGAGCCTGATTCGGATTCTGTGTCTCCCTCTCTCTGCTCCTCCCCTGCTCATGCTCACTCACTTGCTCGCTCCCTCTCTCTCACCAAAAAAGCAAATAAACATTAAAAAAAAAAAAAAGAAACATACAATTTACAGTACTTCAGTGGCACCAATTTGAGGGGGGAAATATTATTTATAAATATTTAATATTTCCTTGATGCTAATAAGTTTGAACATAATGTTTTCACGTAACTATCTGTACTTCTTTTGTTAAATGTTAGCCATCGCTTATTTGCTGTTTGAGTACTTTTCTTATGAAAACATTTTCTAACAAGAAGAAAATACTTTTATTTTTCCTATTTTTTTGCCACTGTTTCTTCTTAGTTTGCCATTTGCCTTTTAGATTTACTCTTGATCTTTTTCTGGAAATATATTTCAAACTTTTTTGTATACAAAGTATTTTTAAATACTTAGAATCATAAAAACCTATTATTACATACATTGATATCTACCCCTGCAGTCCCAACACCCCCTCCCCCTGCCTTCTTTGGACAAAAAAAATAAGCCGTTTATATATTTAGTTGGTTTTTTTCCCTTACTTTTAGAAATTATTTCATTTTATAGAATTAATTCTTTAACTTAGCTCTAATTTATTTTTGGCATGTAATAAAAATTTGACGTTTTTCTCCAGCTATTTCCGTTTATCACCTATTTTTGGTGTAATTGTTTTATACAAAATTTCATATATTTATAAAAATACTCAAAAGCTAACTGCGTAAAGATGAAATGTCTTTGATCACCAGCTACTCTTAGTTCTGAGAAGTCCCTCAGGGCTTCCTCCTCACGAGGACAAGCAAGCTGAGGTCTGGATGGACTTGGATTTGGCCCGAGGCTTCACACACTGAGAAACAGAGCAGAGCGCCTCGGTCCCCGGCAGCTTTCCGAGGACACTCTACTTCTTACTCTTCAATTATTGAAGTATTCAATTATTACTCAATTATTAACTGAAATCAATTAAGTACCTAAAACAAACAGGCACTAGTTAGGCCAGTTCCATCCAGGAATCACCTTGAGTAATAGTCACATTTTAGCTTGCACTAAACACCTAGGATAATATTAATAACTTCTCTTAAAATTCTACTCCTTTTCAGATTTTTACTAAGACAGTGGAAGAGGACTTCAGCAGTAGATAGTATAACAGGGCTGAAGCGCAGACGGCATACACAGTGACTAATGTGTGTCAGTGTCCACGACTTAAGACAGGCTGCAAAAAAAATTCTGAAAATTCAGAGAAGTTTAAAGCAGGTCCTGACGACCATCTATAATCCTATTATCCAGAGAATAACACTATTTTAACATTGTTTTATATCCTTGCAGGAATTTCCTAAGTGCACACATGCACACACCGTGCACACAAATTTATTTTGGAAAAAGTGGGAACCTACCATGCAAATTTCTTTGTAAATATTCTTCTCATTTAACTTCCTCTGTAGAGAACTTTAGTCATATAACTACATCATTTTAAGATTATTATTTTGAGAGAAGAGAGTGTGCATGTACATGAATGAATGGGGGAGGGGCCCAGAGAGAGGGAGACACAGAATCCGAAGCAGCTCCAGGCTCCGAGCTGTCATCAGAGTCTGACCTGGGGCTCGAACCCATGAACCATAGATTGTGACCTGAGCAAAAATCAAGAGTCAGATGTTCAACTGACTGAGCCACCCGGGTACCCCTACATCACTGTTTTTAATGGCTATATAATATTCAGTTATGAAGCACAATTTAATTCTTTTGACAGATATTTAGAGTTCTCTGATGAAAAGTTTTTAAAGAGTTTTTTTCTAATGAGATTTCCTTCGTTAACGTTTTACACAGTGAACTTCAAACTGTAATTCTCTGTCGACATCAAGAACGACCCTGTATCGATGAAGTCTTTCCCCAAACAAGATAACTCAGCAGGATCAAACTACCCCCACACTCCCAGTTTGGTCTAAATAATCTGGATTTTAGCAAACTGTTCACTTTCCCCACATCATGAACCTCTTTCAAAATCCTTTCCTAACATTTGCATGAAGCATCACAGCAGGTCATCAGTAACGGAGCTGTACGTTTTTGTCTTGGTTATTCATGGCTCCCCCCTGCATCTTTCTTTATACCCTCCTTTTCTCTTTGTATTCATTATTTTCTTTTTGCCTGGATACTTTCTCAAGAATTTTCCGAAAGGACAGCCGAGTATCCAACTATCTGAAATTGTCTCTGGCCCTCCATTCTGGTGAACCGTGGGCTCACAGACCACTCCACGTGTGGGTAGATCCAGCTAAGAAGTCAGTGGGTACTTCATGTTGTTTAATGCTGCCTCGAAGTCACAAATCCCGATGTCAGTGACCATGGACAGGGCTGCAGGGCGTCATGAAACACTTACTTCAGCAATTCCAGGGTTTTGTGGTCAAGGGCAAGTCGAGGGTTTCCAGTCAGGTCCAGTTCTTGTAGTTTTGGAGGCAGGTTTTCTGGTAAAGTGACCTCGCTTAGCTCATTACAGCTCAGGTCCACGCACTGAAACAGGAAGGGGAAACAGGAAGTGACGGCCTGGACAGGTGGTGCAGGTGGCTCTGTGCTCCTAGCCGTGGCTTGAGACTCAGTCTGACCATTCGCTACGCTATGCTGGCCAAATCCTGGAAAAACAAGACGGTCTGCTACCCTCCCATAAACGTTTAGAACAGATTTTGCTACATGCAGTTCAAATGTTCACTTTTTTTGATTAACACAGAAAACCTGTGTTCTTTATTCTCCCCAGCTTTATCCTTTTAAGTTTATCTCTACATTTAAAACAATAAGCATTAGCTGCAAATCCCAAGGATAATTTTTCTTACTGCTCACAAAATCTCCACACCTATTACGGCCATAAGGGCTGGAGTTACATGGAAATGAAACTTTGAAGAGCTTCCTTAAATCAAATTACTGGGAAGACAAGGAAAGGCAAGGAACGTTCACAATGAGAGGATAATTCAAAAGAAGCTCAATAAGAAACTGGCAGAAGACCAGCTGGTGGGCCGGCCTGCCGCCTGCCAGGGAAGACGGAAGGGGTCAAGTACCGATCCTCTCCTGCAGGCATCCGACGCCTGGGCCCTCCACCAGCTCCTGCCTAACATCACTTGGAAAACAAGGACCAAAAGGGTCTGTATATTGATTAGAACAAAACTTGTGTTATCTGTGAATGGGAATAATACCTCCCTTCTCACAAAACCTACGTAAGGCTTAACTGAGGTCAGCCTTCAGAGACGTGCTGCGCTTGTGTTCTGAGCAGGGAACCAGAGAGGTGGCTCACCGTCTACTAGAGGGAACCAGAGTAACTGGCAGTTTTTTCTGGATAAAAGAACACGTAATCCACTATTTAACAGAACGGGGTAGGAAGCACTCAAATGTCTGGCTTGAGGTGGCACCTTCTTAGAATTTAAGAAAATGCCTTAAGAGCCTATTAAAAATCTTAAGATGGGTTGAAAGACAAATTATATCCAAGAATTTCAGAATCTTTAAAATAGATTAAAAAAAATTTTTTTTTGGAAAAAATCGTAAAGAACTTATATCTGAGAGACAGAGACTGAATAAATTGAAAACCTGTATTTTTGGAGAAAAATATTCTTAGCGGAGAATTGCATGTTGCATCAATAGGCAACTGGACTGTAATGAAAAACTGCTACTTCCGAGGGCATTAAAGATGGGCTGTTCCGTCAGGATGGTCGTTGGTGTATGTCAGCACAGAGAAGGCAAATGGTGCCAGCGCGATGGCCTGGGCAGTGATGGCCCAAGGACTGGCCGGTGTGCGTGGCTTAGACCGAGTGGCTGACAGGAACAAATTCGAGGTCAGAGCATGAACTACGGGGAAAGACTATAAACATATCAGAACATTACGAAATCTTATGAAACTGATAGACACCATTTTCTAATTTTATCTAATGATTTAAACACTCATAATTCTGCCGGTGTAAAATTGCTCATTCTTTAAATTACCATATTGTAAAATGAGTTCAGTAGGGTATTTATCTATACTGGCAGTGCTGGCGATGTCTTTT
>PJEM01003499.1:87863-183605 GCA_004023845.1 Helogale parvula
CACCGGGGCTTGTCTTTCCGTCGCTCCCTACCGCCTTCCAATCTGCCACCAGACTCCTCAGCTTGTCAAGTAAGGCCCTTCATCTCCACCTTTCAGCACCTGCTTCCCTGCACTCTATATTCAGCGGTGTCAAAGTTAATTCCAGTTCTCTCGTGAGTCATGTTCTCACTTGTGCCTCCGCACACACTGCTCTCTGTGACCGGGACTCTTCAGGCTCTCCTCACCCCTTGCCTGGCACAGTCTGCCCCATTCCCATAAGTCTCAACTAAACGCCAGATGCACTAGGACCCCTCGTTCAAGGGATCTGCTTATTTATTCCTCCCATTAGACTATGAGCTTCTAGAGAACAGGGCCTTCTCCCCCATGTCCTCAGTGCAGCACAGAGAACAGATGCCCACAAATGCCTGGGAATTAGTAGACAATTTGTTGAACAAAGCAGCAAACAAATCTTATGAGAAGGTCCTCTAGTAATTCAATCCGCTGGGATGGGAAGAGCGATGCTCGAGCATGGATTAAGTTCAGTCTGGAGTAAACAGCATAATGGCAGATAAGGAGAGAAATACCGTTTCATAGTTCTGCACACTGAAGGAGGTTCGATCGTGAAAATTACAGGATGTTGGTTCCTGGCCCTGACTTACTGCCATTAACTTGCTCCACTTATAAGTACTGCTTCCTATCCTTTTAATAGTCATCAACAAACACTTGTTGACTCGGTGGTTGTAATGGCTACCATTAGAAAAATAGATAATTTGGGGGTGAGACTGGAGAAAAAAATAGTACTTGCATATTCCTTGATGTTTAATGTATGTTTCAGTATTGTTTAATGCATTAAAGTTTTCTTGAAAATACATTATTAAATAGAATGTTAAATCTGACTACAACATGACTAACAAAGCTACCCTTCCCTCTTTCAGGCCTATTTTAGGACACAGCTTACAAAAACTACTTGGCTATTCTACAAAATTCTGGTAAGAATACTCAAAACAGAATTATCCAACTCTGGAAAAAGTGAGATAACTCATAGTTGGAAAACTCATGATTTAGAGGAAAACGACTGCTAATACGTTTAGCTGAGAGCAAAGGAAAATAATCAGTGCATTTTAAAGAGAATAGATCTGATTTAAGTATAACTATCACCAAAGCTCCAATACCTTTATTATGTTGTCCTCACAAAACCTTACTAAAGCCATGGGCGTATCACTGTCTGTGGCAGCGTATTACCTAGTCCCTGCCCAGGAACCGCCTCGCCTGCCCTGAAACAGCAATGTCACCTGCTACTTCTAAGCGATTCTGCAACCACTGCTTCCTTCTCCAGACCACAGCCAGGCCGCTGGCCTGGGCACGCCGCCCACCTGTGCGGAAAGGGGCGCTGCCAATCACCTCCGCACTCCCGTGCCCCCCGGGGGAGGCCGCTGATGTGTGATGCCTGCGGTTGTTCAGAGATGTGGACTGTCTACCCCGCCCCACCTCTGAGGAGCTGCAAAAGAAGACCTTCCATGTTTTATAAAGCCTTCCTTCTCTATATTTACGTACACTGTGATTTTCTCAGAACAGGTTCACTAATTTTCATTATGAATCCCTACGAAGCAAATAAATGCGAGCATTGGTCCAAAAGAATGTTGGTCTAGCACCTGCATGGTGGCAGACAGTAAACGAGACACCAGGCGTCTACAGAGATGGGGAGGCCCCAGGCCAGAGTGGGAAATAGTTCCACCTCCGGCTACAGTAAAACGGACAAGTGTGCCCGGTTGTGACAGCAAAGGGGCCACTATTAAGACTTCCAAGAGAGGATGTTTGTGAAGAATCAAAGATAATGAGGCAGATGAAAACAGGAGGGCACCCAGGGAGAGAGCGCAGCACCTGGGCCAGCGGGAGAGAGAAGAGCGCACGGCTCCCCAGGACACGAACCATGCGTGGCCGCTGGGGCTGGGGCTGGCGGAGAGGCAGGCAGGGACCAGATGGTGAGCTAGAGACTGTTGCAGGTAGAAGTGGTCTGAACTACCTCCCTCTTTTCCAGTTAGGAGACACAGCCTTTTAGCTTACTAGTAAAATAAATAAACACGTGTATTATTTCTCACTATATAACTTTTAGCCAAATTCTCTTGGGACACTTAAACTAGATTTATTCCTGATGCTGTAGGGGCTAAGTGGTCATTCCTGTAAGACGTTCATATATCTAAGTGAACTTGTTAACTAAATGAGCCAGTCCGAACCTGTCAAAGATAAACTCAGACTCCAAACCCAAAGCTGAAGTTCTATTTTTCTATATAAAATTGTATTTGTCTGTAATTATTCAGAAATGCTTATTGTGTAAACCTCCCTACCTTTCAGGGAGTTGCAGAAGAAGACCTTTAATCTTGTATAAGTCTTCTTTCCTATATTTACATATACTGTGATTTTTCTCAACTGGATTTTAGACTTAGGAAATCTTTATTGGCAATAATTTGATAAATATGACAGGGTAAAAATTTGCTTTAAAAGAGCCTCATTTCACCAAATAGTATTCCATTCCCCCAAATATGAATTCCCTTAAACATTACAACTAAATTCTTTGTAAAATTTGGTTAAGAAAATGCATCCTTTAGCGGCACCTGGGTGGCTCAGTCAGTGGAGCATCTGACTTCAGCTCAGGTCATGATCTTGCAGTTCGTGAGTTTGAGCCCCATGTCAGGCTCGCTGCTGCCTTTCTTTGCCCCTCCCCGACCTGTGCTTTCCCCCAAAAATAAACATTAAAAAAAAAAAAAAAAAGAAAGAAAATGCATCCTTTATACAAACTGAGTAATTCCTGTCCGTCATTACTTCTTAAAATTGGTCATGTGTGCCCTTGGCAGGACCCAGTGGTATGTCACGAAGTTTCAGGGCACCTGGCCCATGCGTCTGTGGGCTTCAGTTTTACTCAAAGATTATGGACAGAAAGAGCCTTTATTTTTGCATGAAACCTAACAGAAATGGTAAAAAGTAGAACACAAAATTAGTATCTCATTTTTGATGGCAGAGGAGACCTGAGAGAAATTTACGTGTGACTGCAGGCCGTACCCCAGATTTCTGGGGGTATCCACTCACTTCTCTTTAGCCTTAGGGACAGAAGACTTGGAAGAGCATGATGGCGGCCACTTCACTGCCTACTTCCTGAGGACCTGGAGTCACGAGTGCTCCTTTCATTCGTCCGTATGTATCCACACCCCACTGCAGACGACGCACGCAGTGTTCGTTGGAAACGACATGGCTCTGAAGTTAAAAGGATCGCTGAAGTTAAACTAGAGTTTAAAAAGTCTCAGACAAACTGGTCTGACTCAATTCATTACTCTGGTTTCGAAGGCGCATGTGCAGTCCCGGTCTCCTGCTGTGCTGGCGCTGGTGAGGCAGCGGGAGAGCGGCATGAGCCGCCATCAGCTGGAGCGGCTGCTTCATTCCTTTCCCCTGTCCTTGGCAGGAGCCCTGTCCCCAACAGAAATGGACACGAGATTCCTGAAATGTTAGAAAATCTCCTAAATAATTATTACTGACCCAGATTCTAGGACCACAGTGATGTCCGCTCCCAGTTTCTGGTTTTTAGATGCACAGCACAAATGCGTCTGTGAGCTTTTCAGTGTACGAGGCCAGCTACCCCACCCAGCGACCCCGACTGGTCCCTGCTCTGTCTTCAGTTGCATTATCCTACTTTCCAAAGAATTCATTCCTTTTCTTTCCCCCATTCTGACCCAACAGTTCCCCATGGTCGTTGTGCCTTTATCACAGAGGCGGCGCTCTCTCACCTCACCTCACCAACAACAGCAAACAGAGTTTGATTCCAAGGATATTCAACTTCCTGTAATCCGGTTCTCAAGAGTGTGGCATATACAAAATATTTCATACTTCATTTCCCAGTGAAAACAACACAGATCCTAGAGATAAGTTCACTCAACTTATCCAAGTAGTTTATTTACACACATTAATAACGTGAAAATAATCTGAAGAAAATTAAAAACATTTTAAAAGACACTGTTCATCAGTAATTAAAATCAAGATGCCACAGGAACATGTCAAAATTGAAAAAGAAATCACTGGTACGGTGTTTACACGGTAAATTTCACTCACCGTGTGTATCACATGTTTGTTTTATCTACTCAAACCACACTTCAAAAAGGGTTAGAATAAGTCAACAGTTGGAAGTTACTCAACTAAGAGCCTGGGGCACTGAGTGCTATATTCATGGCCACTTTTGCTTTTTGGATTCATTGCTACTAGGAGCCTAAATGCAGACTTTGGCCTAGGACTAACCAAGCAGAGTCTGGCTTATGTGGTGACTCTGGGATCATGTTCTCCTTTCTAGCTCACCGAGGGCTGATCTATATCCAGACAAAGCCTGTCTATTTTAGAACCAGAATAGAACACAACCTGCTCCAGGAAGACAGAACTGGAGGTAGGGAAAATTAATGTGAAGATGCTAAACAAAGGTGACGACAATAAAACCAAGGAACAAAAGTACTCTGCCTTTGGGTCCACGCGGCCTCACTGGAAAATTCTGAAAGGATACTTTTTCCTACTACCAACTTACATGACCTTCCTGCCCAAGTACAGAAATTGATGCTGCGTGATGAGCAGATCTCACTGAATGTGCCAACAGGAGAAAAGGCCAGAACTAAATTTTACCCAAGATTAGAGGACAATGCATGCAGTTCTATTTTAGGGGTACAAGAATAATAGCTTAGTTCTTCAAGTTACACACACACACACACACACACACACGTAGGGGAACTTATTTACCCTTTTAAAGAATAACTGGCTTTGAAGCTCTGGTAACAAAGCTGTGAATAAGCCCTTTCCTTTAATGTCTTACAAAACGAGATCGCTTGGAGAGAACAAGCTAGTTAAACACACCAGGGCCCATCCCTCTTTAAATCATGTCACCTGCTCAGTTTTTATAATTGCAAGATCTTAATTTATGAAATACTTTACAGTTGTTGCACTTTACTTTCAAGAAGCAATAATATACTCTAGAGTTATTAACCCTCAATAATAAAATTTTAGTACAGGCTGAGTATTTCAATTTAGAATAAAAAGTTATTTCTTTTACATTAAAAACATGCTAATTTAGAGATCAGTTTGCAGTGAAGAGGCGCAGAGGTATTTTATCACTTGAGATACAGCAACTCTTTTTACCAAGAATTTTCTTTTGGATGGTTTAAGAGTGTGTACATACTTACACAGCAATTTAAAATATTCTCATATGAAACAATGAAATTTCAACTCAGAGTTCTAAAACAACAGAACAACTACTTTTCCAACACTATCTGTCCAGGGCTGCAAAATTGACTCTTCTGTGCATAAAGGATACGAGATACTGCCCACCGCCACCCGCTTCGTAAGGATTCGAGATACTGCCCACCGCCACTCCGACTGCGAAGCAAACCCCACAACAAAACCCCTAGCTGCTGGTAACGGAAGCACTGCATGGGAAAGACTGGACGTTGTTAACACGTGGAGAACGCTCAGAGAGCGTCACCGGGATAACAACAACAACAAAAAATATCAAAGAACAAAAGAAAGAAAACCGTTAAAAAAGCAATACCAGAAGTAAAACCTTTAAAGAAGCTATAAAGTCAAATCCGGAGAGAAGACAACAGAAGGCGTTAAACGGAAATGCAAGGCACCGACTTTAGAAACTGAGAAGCCAAGCAAGGGTCTTGGAGAGGATTTGGTTTCACAGAACAAGAGTCACATTTTGCAAAATGTAGTTAAAACCTGAAAAAAGTTTAAATGTCTATCTGTATCTGTACTTTAGACCAGATACTTAAACACCTGATCTACAATTCTGAGTAAGGTAATGTGAAAAGACAGGTGCAGAAAGTAAGACCAGCACATGGGGGGTTGGTCTTGCAACTCCTCCCTTCTCGTGCTGGTGGCCCAGCGGGCACGGTGCACGGAGCCAGGGTAATAGGTCCTGTAAGAGCACAGCCCCCGTGTCCAGGAATGGCAGGACAGGAGCCCTGAGAAGCTTAGCTGTCAGCCTTGTGCCGGTGCTGAAGGCAAAGAAGTACTTGTTTAAGTGCCATGTTTCCAGATTTTGATGACCATCAGCCAGAATAGTTGCTCTGAGTAATCCCAGATGAACCACATCAAGGACTGTATTAATCACAGCTCACACTATGGAGCACCTTCCTGTGGGCCACTTCTCTGCCAGACATTCACACGGAGGATTTCACTTCATCCTCACAACCCATCTTGACAGCATCACTGGACAGGAAGTGCTATTCTTCCCTCAGTTTACATATGAGGAAATGGAGCAGTTAAGGAACTTTTAGCTGGAATAAAATTCCGGGTCTGTTTCCCTTCAGAGCCCTGCCTCTTCACCCATGTGAAAGGTGCTATGTAGAAAGTAAAAGTAAAGTATGTCTGCGAGCTTATAACCAATGTTCTAAAATGCCAGTGATGTACGAAGTGACAGTGTGCTCTACATAAAGTATATCCTGGCCTAAAGCATGCACGCACATGCACGCACTTAAGACAATGGCTTGTGTATACCTCGACCGTGTAAATGGACAGAAACTGCTGTGGTGAAAGATTATGCATGGCATTTAAAGTATCTTCAATGGGGCACCTGGGTGGCTCAGTTGGTTAAGTGTCTGACTTTGGCTCAAGTCATGATCTCACAGTTCGTGGGTTCGAGCCCCGTGTCAGGCTCTGTGCTGACAGCTCAGAGCCTGGAGCCTGCTTTGGATTCTGTGTCTCCCTCTCTCTCTGCCTCTCCCCTGCTCACTTTCTGTCTTTCTCTCTCTTAAAAATAAATAAACATTAAAAAAAATAAAGTATCTTCAAATGTCTACATAATTTCTTAAATCTGATAAAGATCGTAACAGAAAATGCCTCAAGAGTAAAGAGTGGCCAAGACAGAGGACTTTTGTTCCTTTTTAGGAGTTCAGAATGTGCTCCAAGTCTATAACTACTGAGTTATTTTTTACTAAGCACAAAATTGATGATCAGAAATGCTAAGATGGAAATGAAAAAATACATTATATGTAAAGAACTTCTTACTTCTGCACCAAAAATCATGAATAACAAGTTGTTGGATGGCTTTCATTCTGGTGGACTGGTTTTCTCCTATGATCTACGCCGAGTCAGGAGTCACGAACTGCGTCATCTCTGCCACCAATTTGTGGTCTTCATGTACACAAATCCCTCTGTTTTTCAGCACCTCACATCAGATGGGAATAATGACTGTTCTGCTGGTTTCATTAATCTGAAGTGAAGGTTTGGCGACAGGGACAATGCTGGATCCACCTAGGGAATTATTACTACTTGGTGCTGTGCTGGTGGATACAATTTAATCGGGCGAGTCTGGGGGGAGCGTGCAGTGTGTTAACTTTTTCAAATTGTTGTCAGGCATTTGAGTGACATAGTCTTTGAGCCTCACAACCACCCAGGAAATAAGGAGGACAACTCTCATTAGATAGGAAAGAGTTAGGTGACTATATGGTTAATCTCAATTCACACAGCTAGTTATGGACAGAGCCCAGAATACAATCTTCCCAACTCCTAATCCAGTGTTTTTAATTTATCGCTGTTGGTTTTTCCCATTGACAAGACTGTGTAGTCCAGCGGTTAGCAAGGGTGGGGCCACGTCAAGTGAGAGTCGTCAATGTGACAAAGGCGCAAACGTTCTGCACTGCTGGACTGGAGATGGCAGCACTCTCCCTGACCGGTAGCGTGGAGCCTATGGAGTCGGACCACATACCTTGATTTCCGGGAGCTGCATCACTTCCGGGAAGACTTCAATGCAATTAGAATGAGCAATCACGGTGTGCATGTGCCTGCAGTTCATGATGGTGGTCGGGATGGCTTTCAGTTTATTCCCGCTGATGTCAATTTCTTCAAGTTCCTCCAGTTTTGCCATTTTACTAAAGAAGAAAATCCAAGGGGGAGCGGGTTATAAAATAATCATAAGGCGATTAAAAAAAATAATATATAATGAGAATAAAAAGGAAATTTACGCTGAGTCTAAAGATTCGCTTGTATAATGTAACACTGTGTGTTAACTATACTGGAATTTAAAAAAAAAAAGATTCACTTTGTAATCATCATTTTAACAAACGAGATCCAGGGCACCTGGGTGGCTTGATCAGTTAAACGTCTGGCTCTTGATTTCGACTCAGGTTATGATCTCATGGTTATGAGATCAAGCCCCATATCGGGCTCGTCAGCACAGAGCCCGCTTGGGGTTCTCTCTCCCTCTCTCTCTGCCCCTTCCCTGCTTGTTCTGTCTCCCTAAAAAAAAAAAAGAAAGGAAAAGAAAAGAAAGAAAAAGAAAAAAAGGTAAAAAAAAGAAAAAGACCATTTTCACTACTGCTTTTGAGTATCAACGTATTTTTCACACCTCCTTTCCTATTACTAAAAACTTTTAACTTCAACGGTTCAAATTAGCAAAAAAAGAAAAATGGATGTCCCTATCTACTTAAAACTCCTTGTGTGAATTCAGTTATTCTGGCAACAATCACTTCGCTATGTAGCTTAGTCTGAATACCATTAAAAATCCTACTCAAGTGAGTAAGTTAGCATTAATACGCCAGAAGTGCTCTAAAAAAGCTCAGTTTGAGACAACGTCTTCTTTCTTTGTATCGGCTCTGAAAGGTCAAGGGATGCAGAGGAGCCCAGGGCGTTCGCTCATAGGAAGACATGCTTTCTTCAAACCCAACGCCCTGGATTCCTGTGACATCATTTGTGATGACAAGGTGGTGGGAATACCATCTGGACCATCTCTGGACCTGGCAGGGCCCAAAGTCAAACCAATTCCTCTCCCCTCCTGCTAACCATCCACCAAGGAGGACTCTTGCTAACCTCACCTTCATAACATACCCTAATATACTGAACACTTTTGTTTAAGAATGTCTTTCATTATGGGGCGCCTGGGTGGCTCAGTTGGCTAGGTGTCCAAGTCCTGATTTCAGCTCAAGTATGACCTTGAAGTTTAGAAGATCAGGCCCTACATTGGGCTCTGTGCTGACAGAACAGAGCCCACTTGGGATTCTCTGTCTCCTATCTATCTGCCCCTCCCCCACCTCCCTCAAAATACATAAACATAAAAAAAAAGTTTAAAAGAATGTCTTTTAGTTTTCCATCTTAATCTATAGTTGATCTTAGTAATATTAAACAATAATCATAGGAACCAAGTAAAATTTCAGTTAGGTTTCTTGCCTTTTCTGCAAATTTGTAGGGAAAAAAGTGTGTTCCTCTATAATCCTATCATGGCCTCTACCACTCCTCTGGCCCTTTTTCTAATACTGGTGATGCTGGGCTCCAAAAACACAGGATTTCCAGTAAGTATAACTCAAACTTTGAATCATTTAGCTTATAATTGTTGATATCTCCTCTGTTTGCTATGGTTTCATTTGTCATAATAAGCCTTCAAAAAATTTAGCAAGAAATCCTTTTATTTACTTCTCTTTCTGTCATCCCTCAAATATGAAATTTATCTTATTTGCTTATCTTGAAAATGAATATATGCCAAAGATACAGTAAGAACTTAGTTTTCATCTTAGGACATCAGATCTTTTAATATCCTAAATAGGCATCAGGAGATGCTACAAGCAACACTAGGAATGCAGACTGTGATGGGATCGAGCTCTGACTGCCTGAATTTGTGAGACTGTAACTTGAATGTGCCGCCATCGTGTTCGGAAAGAAAGATGGAGAAATCACTGAGTGATGGGCCATGGACAATGACTGAAAGTATAGAAATCAGGGTCAAGAAGAAGAAATTAAAGAAGTTTCCATCCCTCCACATATAAAGAAGGTGACCAAAGGCCTAGACTGAGGGAGCAGGTTCTTTAATTCAGCAACTATTTGTTGAGTGTCTGCCCCAGACCAGATCCCATATGTACATGGGGTTGAAGGAGACAAATCACAGTCCTGACTCTTAAGGAACTGGGGGCCTTTAGGGGGCACACGTGCTATATCACAATCCCTAGGGAGACAGAAGTTGTAGCAAAATGCATTTTTATGAGGTACATAAAAAATTCTCTTAGGGTGATTGCAACTGACATGGGTCACTGGGTGCTACTATCAAAATCTGAGTTAATGGGTATTTCTCCTTCAGGGCTTATTCACCTCTCAAACAGGACGAGGAGTCCTTTCAGAGATACTATTAGTAGGTGAGTACCATGTTTTCTTCCAAAAATATCATCTCCTCATTCCATAGTAAAATGCTATGTACACAGTAAAAGTACAGAGAAGTACATAGAAGAAAAAAAGAAGGTTTAATCATTAACATCAATGAGTGGGGAAAACAGAGAAATGAAAATATACAACAAAAAGCCAGAGCAATACTCAACTCCATGCATGCTTGGCCTTCCTCACTTAGTCCGGCTTCAACAGGCTCGCAGCCCTGCCGGCCGCGGAGGGAAGCCAGCATCTCCTGCTCTGCCTGGCGCTCAGCAGGACCCCAGGGGGTGAGCACTGGCCTCCCCATGTGCGCTCCGGGTCCTGCCTTGTCAGAGGGACACGTGCCAGTGACCCGCCCATGGAGCATACCCTTCAGGGCAGGCTGGGTGTGCAGATTCACTCCAAGTTAGACACTGTGCCACGGCTCCCCAGAATTACAAGTTCAGATTACAAGAGAATTAAAAATGGAATATTCTGAGAGCCATACATTATCAGGAATGTGACATGGTGTCTCTGGTCACCTAGGTCACTGCTGCTTTTTATACCACAGCACAAATACGAAAACTGGTAGGTGGTTAAGAACTGTCAGGCTCCTGGTCTATGTTCTAATTCCCACACACCATATTAGGTTAATTAAAAATGATAATAATTGGTTAAAAAGAACCAAAAGGAAAAGCATGCCCATGAAGTAACAATACCTTGCTTCAAAATCCTAAGAACGCTGTAGTGATGGGGCCCGGGGACGCATTCCTACGAGGAAAAGCTACGCATCTCTCTAGGGAAACGGCAGTCACAGCTTGTGTGAAAGAGCTGTGGACAAGAATCGGGGGAACAGGCTTCACTGTATCTGGGAGATAAACTTCTTAGCCTTTGCCTTTCCACTTGTGACTCCATTTTCAGAAATGCAGTGGAGAACATCGCTCTGTGACCTTGTGTTACCTTGCTGGAAAACTCTGAAGTCGGTTATAGGCCATGTGAAGGATCTTCAGATGGGGGTGTCCTGTTAGCAAGGGCACGCATTTGTCTGTGAGGCTGTTATTTGTCAGGTACAACTCCTGCAGGACACTGGTCGTCTCCTCCGAGAGAGTGGCTGGCGGAAGGGTCTCCAGTTTGTTGGCAGACGCATTCAGGAATCTCAGGCTACAATGACAAAATGTGACAAAATCCCACTGATAAGCCAGAGCTCTAGTCCGGAATCTTCAACAAATCTGGAATTTTCCTGATACCTGGCATTGTTCTAAACTGGGTTTAGAAACATGAACTTAAAAGCGAGCCCTGGATTTCCTAGCCTGCCTGTGGATACATCGCCCCACTCTCTAAGATGAACACAGTAACTATCTATACATGTTAGACACAAAAAGATAAAAATCAATGTTTATGGAAGCGCACAGGTGAGAGGAAGGGATTCATTTTACAGCTGGTAGGGAGTGGAAGGTAAAGTGATAGACAGAAGTTAATATTCTGTCTTTAGGAACAGAAAAACAACTGCCTATTTAAAAAAAAAAAAAAAAGAGCCCTTAGGGTAACAGGACAACCAGACACGAGGTAGGCCACAATACAACTAAATCACACAGCGACCAAGTCCTGTTTGGTGTGATGCCCAAACCACAAGTGCTGACACGAGTTCCCGACTGCGGGAGACACTCTGCATCCAAACACTGGCTGCCGGACAGCCGAGAGAGGGGACAACTGCGAGAAGGGACAGCCCCCAGTGCGTATGCCAGCAGGAGGGGAGGGCACCCGTGAACGGGACACGGGCTGAAAGGCGCTGATACCACAGGACATGCTGTGTGCGTCTGTAATCGTCAAACGGGAAGTCAGACAAAACTAACATCAGGGAAGGGAAGTAGTATCTGGGAGACAGCTTCCTAATTTTTCTTTAAAAATTTTCTTTAATGTTGGGGCACCTGGGTGGCTCGGTTGGTTAGGCATCGGACTTTGGCTTAGGTCATCATCTTTTAGTTTGTGAGTTTGAGCCCCGTGTTTGAAGTAATTATGTTTATTTATGTTTGAGAAAGAGAGAAAGAGCACGAGCAGGAGACACAGAATCTGAAGTAGGCTCCAGGCTCTGAGCTGTCAGCACAGAGCCCAACACGGGGCTTGAACTCCTAAACCACAAGATCATGACCTAAGCTGAAAACCAACACTTAATGGACTGAGCCACCCAGGTGCCCCTGGGCTTCTAAGTTTTTCTAATATGACAATGTTTTGGTTCCTAATCTGGGTGCTGGTTACACAAATGTATTCATTTTGAAAAAACTCACCAAGTACTATACTTAGGACTTGGCTCCTTTCTGTATTTATATTACACTTCAATAAAACTTACATTAAAATAAACAAGGTTATATGCTACCACTTATCCAGATGACAATGTGAAAATGGCTACAAGATGAAGAATGGGTTTACACCTTAGCTAACTAAAATGATGCCATCCTTCCATAGTGATTGCAAAACACTGAAAACCATAAAATGCAAAGCTGGAGAAGTGACACAGAAGCCTTGCTGTGATCAGGTTCCACATCACTGGGGAGAGGAGGGAAGGATGTGCCCGGCTCATGAGTCAGGCAGGCGGCCCTCCAGCCCACAGTGGATATACGCGGTGCGCCCCACTGTGAAGCAGCGCCCGGAACGCGGCGAGCGTTCAGCCCGTCGGGCTCTCCCCTGTGGTTACCAAGGTCAAAGCTGCCTCGCCTCCCCACCTGGAAGATCCTGTTAATGAACCACCTTTCTCTTGTTTCAAAAACCACCTGGGTTTGAAATTTTCAGCATCCAATTCAGGATTCTTCTGCCATATGTTAAGAAAAAAAGAATAAACTCTTCCTTAAAAAAAAAAAAATGGAATGTGAGGTATAGCTGTTTTTAATTCCTGGACAAAAAGAAGGCTGTGTCTTCAGGAGTCTTCACTAGGACTGTCATGCCCCGCTCTCAACCTGCTAATACTCCCCAATCTTGCAACCCCCCCCCCCCACCCACTTACACATACTCTCCAACTCCACTACTTGCCTACGGAAAAGCAGCATCCCCAAAATAGAACATTTTCCATTAAAGAAACACGTATTCAGCTGACATTTAAAAACAAAAAAAAAAGGAAGTCAGAAAGGGCTGTACAGACCGTAAATAGTCATGGGAAATTACAGTCGTGTGTGCCACACCGAAGAAAATAAAGGCCATTCATGCAGTTTCTGAAACGAGTTTTGAACTAGGAAGGAAAACAATTTCAGCACCCTAGTTCTTTAGAGTATTTTTATGAGTCTGTTTTGTTAGGTCCCATTTATTTCGCCTGACTTAAATACCCTGCTAAGAATTTCTTCAGCAGAGAAGTAGGGAAAATGAAAATGTATTGCCCCAAAACATCATGGACTGGGGTTGGGTGGGAAATTACAGGACAATCTTATTAAAACATAATTCTCTAGGAAATACATAGTTATGGACACAAAGAGAGCATTCACGAATGTTTGCGTATCTTCAGGCGAGAAAACAGAGGAACACTGCTTTGAAAGGAAAGAAGACGGACCAGTGAATGCCCACCTAGACAGCCGCCCCAGGGACTTCGGAAACCCCTTGCAGCTCGTGAATGAGGAGACAGTGATTTCCGAAAAGACGCGCTCTCTCACTTGTTAACGTTTGTTGTAGTGAAGGAGCTACATACTCTTTTACGGGAAAGTAAGGGGGAAGAAAACCCCTCACATCCCACCTCTCCAGGAAATGAAACTACGTTGAAACTACACGGGCTGGTCCTGAAGGATTTGATTTGAACTAAAATGGCCCGGCTGAATCACCTTGTTAGTTAAGGGCCAGGGAGCAGACAACCAGGCTAAAAAGTTTTGATTAAATGGTCTCGGGAAAATTCAATTCAATGCCTACCCTCCTAGAAAAATTCCCAAAGCACTGAGTTTCAGCTTAACTCCAGATGACGTGATAGCCTCCTCGAGCTCCGCCCCTTAGAGATTTTGTGATGACTATAGAAAACATGGTCTTGTGTGACAAGAGAGGTTTCATCCCTAGAATCCTCTTCACTAGGCAGCCCTCTTCTGCTAGAGAGAGGAAAAGCAGTAACATAGGACTGCTTTTTATTCATTTGTAAGGTGCTATGCTAAGTCCACAGCTCTTTCCTATTTTTTATTTCATTTGATGCTCCCAGCATCCCAGAGATGGCCCCTCGTATTTCACAGAAGACACAAACTCAAGCTTGGAAAAGTCAGATTACTTGGCAATTGTTAAACAGTAATTAATGGCAGAGCCAGAAATAAAACCCAGACCTCATTAATCTTCAGAGTCCACGATTCCCTAAAATGTCTCTCCAAAATTCTAATGTTAAAATACAGTAATAAGAACAGATTTTCTTGAGGACATTTTCATAGGCCTGCCTCGTGGAAAATGCTGGAAGTCTAGCAGGCACCTGCCGGGCAGTGTGCTGATCATGTGCACACAGCACTTCAAGATAACTCAGACTCAAAAACCTTTCTTAGCAGAAAGTACAAAAGTTGTGCAGAAAACAGTCATGTACAGCTTCTGCCCTGAAGCCTTTGGAAGGCTGCCCACAGCAGCAGGGAGACAAGTCCGCTTCCTGCTCCCTGACCAGTTGTTCTGTTCTTCCCGGACACGTTCTGTCCATCTGCTCTGGCTCATCTAGGTTTTGTGTTCTGTTTTGTTTTTGTTTGTTTGCTTTTTAGTAATTTCCAGCACGCCCTTACATTTTACAGCCAAATTCTGCCCCTGGAACAAAGCACGGGATTTGGTACCGAAACAGATTCCGCTATTTGTAGGTGCACCCGGCCATCTGCACCTTAATAACGTTTTTGGAGATCAGGCCTGGGACTTGTATTCTATTAAAGATCCAAAAGGCAGAGTCTAAGTCCAGCAAAATGCTTCTACTTTTAGGCAAAGACTTGCTTTCTGGCCCCCAAATGTCCCAAGAAAGGACATTCCTTATGATCTGTCTGTACAACACAACATTTTTAACAATGTCATTGTCTTCAACAGGCTGGTGGCTCATAAAAGAAGGGCTTCAAACTTTCACAATAGTAACCAAGAGTACAAATGACATTTTACGTGACCGCCCCACACAGATGCAGCACACACGTGTATAATTACAGGTTTCATGAAACAATCGCTATTTAATCTTACTTTATCCTGCAAGGACATTTTCTGTTCTACTTAATTTCTCAAAATGCTGGGAGAAACCCACTAAATTAATGTCCTACTCCACTCATCACTTTGAGAAACGAAACACAATTACTGTCTGGCGACACCACCTAACAGCGCCAATTCCTAGTTGAGAAAAAGCCCATACGGTCTAACAGAACGATAGTTCTGAAGCATATGAAAATCTGCCTCACTTGGGCAGTAAAGACCACGGGGCTGCGAGGTGAAGGAACAAAAGGTACACCGATTAAAGAAGTGTTGAACAAGAACACAAAAAGAATTCGTTTTAAAAATTAACTATAATTAAATTAATTAACCATTAATTAATAGTGATGCAATCCTGCAAATCCATCCACTGACCTTATCCCAACCTCGTCCATTACCCCGCGGCTGCCCTCCATCTGGTCCAGGACCCAAACCGGGGTCCCGCATCGCATTTTGTCATTGTGCTCCCTTAGCCTCCTGGAGTCAGTTTTATTTGTCTTCAACAACTTTAACACTTTGAAAAGTACTAGACAATTATTTTGTAGAATGTCCTTCAATTTAGATTTGTTTGTATTTTTTGCAAAAATACAGAGTAGTGATGTTGTGCCCTCCTATCAGAAGGTACATGATTCTCAATTTCAGTGCCCAGATATACTTATTAAAGTCAGTCAGAGTGAGGCTTCAAAAATCTGTGGAATTAAAGATTCTGATGGTCGGCCACACCGGGTCAGCAGAACTGAGGTAAGGGCCAGGAATCTGGATGTTTCATAAGTTCCTGGGTGTTCTGAAGACACACTCTAAGAAACACTGTAATTTTATTCTCAAAACACCAGAACGTCACAAGTCAGCTCTCTTCACTTAAATAAAATAGAGTAGGCAACTCAGCTCTTAGAAATGCCAGAAATATGTCTTTGCCAAAAGGCACCAGTTGTCATGGTCAATTGATCACGCTCTCCAAATTCTCTGTTCCCATTTAGTCCTGTTGATATTTACAAACGTTCTGAGTCACTAAAACTTATGGTCTGTAATGTGACTAATACTCTGGGGGTATTTAATAATTACCATGTACTTCATTCGCACATACACTCTCCCCACTGCCCCCCCGAAAGTACCTTGTACTGCTCCAACCAGGGATAAACACAGACCCTAACGTCCACCCACTACAGGAATCCACAGCTGTCCTCTAAGGGGTCAGCCGCAATCAGGAGCAGCTCCCCTGCGGTCAAGCGAGCACGCAGGTGTGAGATGCACGGGGAGGTGGCATCACCAAGATTTCAGGAACAGAGGGTGGTGATCCCTCCTCCACCTGCTCTGCTGACCCAGGGGGACTAACTACCCCACTCTGCCCATTTGTTGATGAAAACCGATGATCTGAAACTCCCCTGCGGCCTTCCATCAAGGAGATCTTCAACTCTAAGCAAAAAGAGGTAAGATGAGAGACCTTGGCCAATGAGATCTGGATAAGAATATTGCCAGTTCACCCCTCATCACAAGACTCAAAGTCATAGCTTCTTGGCAACTCATGGCCCATTGCATCTCACATCTGTCTACAGTGTTCGAACTGCCAGTGAAAAGCAAGTAAAATAAGTCTTAAAGATGAATGCAGAGAATAAACTTATAAGCTAACAATGCCGGTTCAAGCCATAAGAATTTAAATTAGTTTAAAGTTTTCATAGGAAGAGAAAGATACTACTTAAAGTCACCTAATTTAGGGGCGCCTGGATGGCTCAGTCGGTTAACCGTCTGACTTCGGCTCAGGTTCATGAGTTCCAGTCCCACATTGGGCTCTGTGCTGACAGCTCAGAGCCAGGAGGCTGCTTCAGAGTCTGTGTCTCCATCTCTCTCTGCCCCTCCCCCAGCTCACTCTCTCTCTCTCAAAAATAAACAAACATTAAAAAAAAATTACCTAATTTAAAGCAGATTCCCTTCTCTCATTTGGTTACTAGATACCCTCCTGCCACCAGGTAAAGAAGATTAACATACACCACTCTAAAGCTGTAAAACTTCACAGACAATATCACGTAATTAAAACCATGACATTGGTTTTAGCAGACAAGATTCAGAGCTAAAGAAAAACTCACCAGAAAGGGAGTCGAAGTTCAGTCTTTTGCTCTGTGTCTGATGACGCATATTTCTCTGACAGTCGCCTCATGGCTTCCAGGCACACGTTCTACGCAGAGCACGAGCTAATCCAGGCCCTCGCCTCAGTTACATAATCCAACTCAGGACTGGCAACAGTAATTTATTACCAAGGAGCACCTTATACTTGCAGGATTTGTATTTTGGAGCAAACGGAAGAGGACTGGAGCAGTCTTGCTTCTGCCAAACGGTACGGCGCGGCAGCCTAGTGCTATTTTTCCACACCATGAGCTTACGTTCACACTAAGCGTGTCAGTTCCCTCTCTTTCACCCTCAAAAGCCCACCTTTCATTATGCTTTACTGTGCAGTGATGTTAAAGTCTGCATTTGACTGTCAGCCCTTTGAGGGTAATGCCAATGGTAGTCACTTCCATGCCCTGCTACACCCGGCTAGTGACAAGTGTACCAGGTCAACACGCTGTTGGCCTGGACCGTGTAAATGAGAAAAAGTCACAACTGAAGTCACCTGCAAGAGGCCTGTCACAGTGATTCTCTTCTCAAAGACCCTCCTTCATATTTTGAAGTTGGTGTTTTCTGGGCTGACCTGCTCCTGCAACTGTCAGTTCTGGGTTATGCCTTCCCCCCAAGCTCGTCAAACCTAGAATACAGTATCTCCACATTTTCCTGCGTGCAAATTGCGTCTCAGTAAAAAAATACAATTTTAAAAACATTTAGACAGACAAAACCTCTGTTATTTAGGTTTTGGGAAGGAGAAGAAGTATTAGCCCTTTAAGAAGTGGTATAAAGTTCAGTGAAAATCATTATAAGATGTTCTGTGTTTCTTGTCTTCCAACAAGTAAAGTAACACAAGAACATCGTTCAAAAAAAAAAAGCACTCACTGGCTTCATACGATCCCTTTCATAAGCCCATCTGCCTGCGAGGACCAAATCTCTTAACTTTCCTTTGTGACTCAGAGTCATGACTAATACCACACTGTGCTGGAGAGGTGGCTATTATGGTGGCTGGAAAACAAAGGCACTAAAATATGTCTTCTTGAAAAAGTTCATTTCAGCCTTTTTTGGTCATCTGCTTTTCTCTCATAAAATAAAGGAGGATGCTGGCTCCTTGGAACTCACCCGGCCTTTTACTCCAGGACGCTCCTGTGCCAGAAACACATCCCACACGGCCTGCCTTCCGCCCAGGACGCACAGAGGCTGGCTAACCCCCGACAGCTCTGTTTTCCAAACTGCAGCTGGCTCTGGAGAGACCCATTTACTCCGTCGGTGCGAATTCTGCCTGAATGCCTTACTTACACTGTTAGCTCAGCCTATTCTCTCCAGGACAGCAATGTCCTCTTTCAATGGCCCCTAATTTTCCAGGTTGCATTCCTAGAAATATTCTAGTTCACACAATCCTTCCTCTTCCAAACTACGGATTCCATTTGGGACCCGTCCAGAATATGCAACGTGGGGAAGCCTAGATCCAGAGCGAGCCGCACAGGATCACAAAGTCAACAGTGAGCAGAATCACTGATGGAAGAATCTAAATTACAGATGTCCCACTCAAATCCTTTTCTGAACATGAAAACACAGTCTCCTTGACTACACTTGTGAGCTTCCATTCAGGGCATGTTTGCAGATCTGCCCCAGCACCAAGGAGATTCAATGACTGCTCACTGACTGTTTCTAGGGAATTAAAAATATCCAGAACTGTCCTTTTAAAATCAAATCCTCAAAAACGAATAAAGACTATTATCTGTTGGAGAGTTCCGGCACTATCTATCTACTGTATTGCCATGAGCTTATCAGACTTGGCCAGATCCAGAAATGCTTTTATCTCACTCAAAGGCTCCTAAATCTGAATCCATCTATCTGTTTCTGTAGATTCAGTAGAGACACCCAGAAGAACAAGTAGATTCTCATGATCAAGCCGCACCCACGTTTTGCCTAGTTAGCCTTATGAAAGAGAACACAAGGTTACAACATACCTTAGAACTCCCCACAGGGAAAGAGATCAAATCCCACAGTGTTCATGACAACAAAGCCCACGTGTCTGCAGCCGCCCACATGATGTGCACTGTACACTTGACCCTTGAACAGCACAGGTTTGCACTAGATAGATCCACTTATACGTGGATTTTTAAACATACAATATGCTACAGTACATGTATTTTCTGTTTCTGATGATTTTAATACCTCTTTTCTCTAGCTTACTTTATCATAAGAATACAGTATATAACACATAACACATAAAATGTTTGCTAACTGATTATTTATATTATTGGTCAGGCTTCTGGTCAACAGGTTATTAGTGGTTAAGTTTTTGGGGGATCAAAAGTTACCAACTGAAAAACATTTTTTTAATATTTCTTTTTGAAAGAGAGAGTGTGCAAGTGGGGGTGGGGGGCAGAGAGAGAGGGAGACATAGAATCTGAAGCAGGCTCCAGGCTCTGAGCAGGGCTCAATGCAGGGCTCAAACTCATGAACCGAGAGGTCATGACCTGAGCCAATGTCGGACAGTCAAACAACTGAGCCATCCAGGCGTCCTCACACACAGATTTTTGACTGTGGGGGGTTGGCGCCCCAATAGCCAGGTTGTTCAAGGGTCAACTGTACTTTGATATGAATGTAAAAGTAAGAATTATTCTTTAAATGATCTCGACAACACTGCTCTGTCAGGGGAATGATATAGCTCTGGTCAATTACAATTTAACACTCCTGTTTTCTCACAATTCCATTATTTCTCTATAACTATCCCAGTAGGAATTCATTATAACTTAAATTAGGTACCAGGAACAAATGTTTTTAAAAATGAGGATAAAAGAACACAAGGAAAAGGAAAGGAGAACTAAAAATGTTCTGTCCTGAGCTGGGTGGTGGCTACAGTAGCAAATGCACATGTAAAAGTTCACTGAGCAGGACGCTGAAGGGGTGTACGTTTTTTTCACTATAAGCTATATCTTGATTAAGATGGTCTTTTTAAGGGGTGCCTGGGTAGCTCAATTGGGTAAGCGCCCAACTTTGGCTTAGGTTATGATCTCATGGTTCATGAGCTGGAGCCCTGCATCGGGTTCTGTGCGGACATTTCAGAGCCTGGAGCCTGCTTCAGATTCTGTCTCCCTCTCTCTGCCCCTCCCCTGGTTGCACTCTGTTTGTCTGTCTCTCTCCCTCTCGCTCAAAAAAATAAACATTTTTAAAAAGTTTTTTTTAAGGATATGGAGAGAGGAAAAATAAAAATCTACCGGTAAAGGTAGTATTTAAAATTCCTTAAATTTTCTTTTGTTCATTAAATGGATATTTCTTCAGCACCCTGTTTTACTTCAGGCATGCCGCAAGATGCTGAGGCTGACACTGTAACTAAGATACGGTCACTGGACACAGCGTCCATCATCTAATAGTGGGGACAGACAGTAAACAAGAAATCAGAACAGTGTGGCGAGTAGTAGGACAGGAGCAAGCGCAGGGAGCTTGTACCGTGGTCAGGTATCCACGTCACCTTAGGAGAACCAGAGTCCTTTTTGCCTGTGAAAAAATCTCACATGTTGAAACATATCTCCAATGTTTAAGGCAGAAAGACCCACCGTTATTTTTTTTAAAGAACCACAAAATGAAACTTAACTTTTTGTCTTTCTCATGAGGTCTACTAAAAGTTCAATCCTTTGTATCATCTCTAAAGTTACGGTCACTCACTAAAAAGAAACATTAGCAGAGGTCAGAGTGTGCAGGCCGTCAGGCTGGGAGCATTTTAGAGCACGGCACACAGGCTCTGAGGCAAACAAGAGTCTTCACAGCTAAGCGAACACTCAGTTAGCTCAGAGCTGTCATTAGGGGAGTGCTGTGTGCGGCCACTCTCACTTAATGTTAACCCCTCCTCAATCAAAACGATTTAACTACTACTTAGTGACTCGAGCTGTCTAGAAAATGTCTGCTCATAAGGAAATAATTTAAATGCAAGGGGAAAACCACGGTAAAGGATAGAAAACAACAACGAGAACCCAGCAAATCCTAGGAAAACGAGGTCTATCACCCAGAGTCACAAAGACGTGAAAGCAAGACCAGAGAACCCTCAGATAATCCAGCTAAGGCGGGCGCAGCCTGCAAACGTCTCACCAGTAGCAGACCCGTCCTTGTGTTACAGCTACACCCTGACACGTGTGTGTGCACAACTCCACGCTCTTCCCTCCGGAAAGCAGTCAAATTAGTGAAGAACCTACAGGTTCTTGTCCTGACTCCACACCCTACTAAACGGACACATGGCTGGCAGCGCCACAGTCTTCGTAAATCTCGAACAGATGAGCAGAAAACCCACACTGGCGGCCTCCTACCGCGTAAGGCGGGCCTGCTGGCGAGGGGGCGTCTGCGACTCTGGTGACCGGTGGGGACTAACAGGCTGCATTACCTGTCGGCCTTCATCAGAAGGTTCGGCGGCAGCTCCAGGAGCTGGTTGTGCTGAACGTCCAGGACCTCCACCGAGGTCCTGTCCAGCCTCTCGGGGAGCCTCGTCAGCTCGTTGTGTCCTGCCAGCAGCTTCCGGAGACCGCCGTTGCAAAATAAGCTGCGCAAAAGGGGACACAGACAGAAGGAAACGTAAGGAGAGCTAATTTGGGATAAAGAATAAAAAAGGAACAGGAGTCAAAGACTTAATATGAGCTCTCCGAAGAAACATAAATCCATTCAGAGCAACTGCAAATTCATATGAACATAAGCTCAAACATGGAGCTCTTATATTTCAGTGCTTTCCATATTGCGTAGATAAATAAGTAAATAAATAAATGAGAAAACCTATGAGCAGGAATATTTCACAAAGAAGCTCTACTTAGTGAAAGGGAAAAAAACAAGCTTCCTCAGAGATACTGAGAAGAGTCTACGCTTGCTGGACTCACAAAGTGAGCAGTAAGAGGCTGCAGGCTTCCCACGGTAGGCCTTGCGTCTTGGATCGCCTGGAACACGGGTGTTTTACCCACAATAGATTCTGAATAAATACAGTCGGTCAATTTTTAACTATAGTATCCACATTAAATAAGGATTCTTCAATCCAATGAAACTTTTACAAATGCCAATGGATAAAATGTTACATTTTTCGTTTGTATTTCACAATCACAATTATTTCTCCTTTTCCTCACTCCCTTCTCTTTGGTTTAATCCTAGGCCAAACAGAGACCCTCTCCTAAAGAGAAGAAAATGCACTTAATCCATTATTTTCTCTCAAGACTCAGAGAGCTGTTTGGAACCGTGGCTGTGTTTCTTCCATGGGTGATCAAAACGGAAACAAAGGATGAACACTTTTCAGTCAAGTATAAATCCGTTTTATGACCAGTTCAGACTTCTTCAACGGTTGCAGAGAACAAAACGGGCTCCAGGGTCAAACACAGAAGTGGGGGTGGGGGGCTGTGGAAAAGTGAAGTTATAATTTGCATCAGGGCGTCTGGAGTGGGAATCCATTTGCACAGCTGTCAAAGAGTGAGGCTGCCTTGTCTCCCGGCACTCCGCCCTCACCCGCGGCCGGCCGGAGCTGTTAACATCACTCCACATTACGGTGTAACTTTTTTCACTTTGAATATCAAAGCTGGATCCTTTGCTCACAAAGATGCAAGCAACCTGTCTCAATGCTGTGACAGCACAGGTCGCCAGGAAAGGTGTCTGACATGCCTGACTTTGAAGGCTTGGCTACCAGTGTGACAGGACAGGGGAGCCGGGCGGCCATTCAGTCACAGCCACCGTAGGGGAGGTCTCTGTCGCTCACCTCACACCAGTAACGCAGGACTTGGTTCACCAATCTTACAGTCTCTCTGGGCCTGGGGTACAGTTCAGGATTCCGAGCGTAGAATGTATTATTTATGATTTCTACACACACACACACACACACACACACACACACACACACTTTACCCTTAAATACATGAATGACTGAAAGACAGATGAGAAAACCTTTATCTTGATTTTTCCAGATAAAAAAGTAGATTTTATAACTACAGTACGAGTCTTAACTGCTAATTACTGAACTTAGCTAAGTTCTTTTGGATATTGTCTAACCACTGTTTTCCTTTTAATACATGTCCACTTTTAAATATTAATTTGTCTTGTGAAGTCCTTCACATACATGGCTTAGATAAACAAAGCCTGAATATCAAATTAACGTCTAATGAATTGCTGTCTTGCCTGAATATTAGATCAATGACAAAGCTGACTGAAAGTGTGCAAGTAAACATCACAAGTAGGAAAACAATACGTATTTTTTGTCCCACATATTATGCGCGCGCGTGCGCACGCACACACACACAGTTTAGTTCCTTGACAATAGGACATTTAGAATTTGTTTTGAATAATAGAGATCCATTTAGATCTCTAAAGAGCATGACTAATGCAGATCCAATCAAAGATGAATTAACTCTGGAGAAAACTGGATAAAATATCAGTTATCTTGTTTGTTTAATTGTTGGGTTTGTGCACAGAATGTCTCTGTTGGAGCCTACAGGGAAGCAGAGGCCTTAGATGCCAATGTGCTGTCTGTTGGACTGGGCAGGATGAAGTGGGAAGAGAACAGAGAAAATGGAAGAAAGGTAACTATGCAAGATTTTTCTAACAACTGTTTCCTCCGCTAGTAGTAGCCTATCATGATTATTGCTCCAGGTCTCTGTCTCACACGTACACACGCTGCTGTCCATGGGGCACATCACCAAAGTCCTCTTGATAATGGTGATGGGCTATAAAGGGTCACCTACACGCTCAGAAAACACAAAACTCTAAAGCAGAAAGCATTTTCAAATAGAACTGATATTCAAGGTAGAACATATGGCCAAGGAACAAAGTAAAATTAACTGAGCTTTCCAGGGATTGAAATGTAACCTAGATTTCTTTTATGAGATCTACATTCTAACAGTGCTAACCAACAGAAATCTAATGCAAACCACAAGTGTCATTTAAAATGTTCTAGTAGCGACATTAAAAAAAGTGAAAATTAAATTCAGTCTTACACTTTATTTGACCCCGTATATCCAAAATATTATTTTGACATGTAACTAATATACAGTATTATTGAGATATTTTACATCTGGTGTATATTTTATACGTGAGCACTTCCCCGTTAGGACGAGCCACACTCTGAGTCTCAGTGGTCACATGTGACTCATGGATACCACAGCGGACAGCACAGATATATATCGTATAAAAGATAACCAGCATTTCCACCATCACAGAAAATTCTCTAGGATAACACTTATTAATTCCATGGCTAGTTGCTAGCAGTCAATACTATTGTGTACTAGAATTACTTGACCTGAAGGTAGGTATCTGTGGGCACTAGACATCATTACACAGCCGCCTTACAAATCTTGCCATTAAAGTCAAAATTTACGAAATTTACATGAAGAGAAAAGAGAAGGAAAGAAAAGTCCTTGGACCTTTACTCCAAATTTCATACCAAGAAAAACAGAATCTAGTTTGCTCTTTCTAGGTTTAATGATCTAAGAATCTTTTTTCCCAAGGTTATGTTTGAGGAAAACCAAAAAGTATTTGTGGGGAAGGCAGACATGTCAAATCAACAGATAGAAGGGGAAGATTCTGAAGAAGTGAGATTATAGATAGAGGCAAAGCAATCGTATTGGTGGCTGAGTTTTCAAACACTGCTTGTTTAAAAACAATCCCCTAAATAAGGCCCCATGTGCCTCTGGAAAGCCTGGCTGATGTCTTACCCTACTGTCCACTGCATGAAGAAAGTTTGGGATTCAAAGACCACGAGAGGTAAAAGATATTAAAAATAAGGCTTTAAAACAAATTCTTTTAGAAGTTCATAATAACAAGCTAAATTATTTAAAAACTGCTTATCCAATGTGAGATCCTCTCACTTGATCTGTAATACTCACCGTGCAGGAAGTTCGCATATTTGATTATGGCTAATATCCAAAACTTCCAGCTTTCGGCTTTCGCATACCCACTCAGGCACGTTTTCTAAGCAGTTCCTAAATATAAGAATACACATTTTTTTCTTTGATTGTAATTTGGCCTAAAATATGGTTTGAAACTCTAAATAACTACCTAGAATAAATAAAATTTCAAATGACATACCAAAGTTAGTATTTATCAGAAGGACATGTATATTCACTTTATATTCACAAGATGAAGTGTGAAAAGGAACAGGAAAGAAAGAAAAAGTGGAAAAGAATATAGCTGCATTTCTAAAGTCTTACGGAAAAAAAAAAGGTGTGTTTTTCAGTATTGTTATCCTAAAAATTCTATAAGCCCATATAAATTTAGCGAGAAGATGTTTTATATTGGAACAAATGAACAAGCAAACATACACATTCTCCCAATTAAGACAAATGGCATAAGATAGTTTTATTTTCCAATTTTAATTACTCTTAACATTTTAAAAATGTTTCTCTACTCTCGTAGGCATCATGAGACCACAGATAAAAGGAAAGAAATGACAGCAGTGAAAAAGTACACTGACTCTTAAAACTCAGAATTATTTATTGGAAAATATTAACTAGGCATTAGATGGTAATCATAATTACCAGAAATGAGTGAACTAAACTAATGCTGACTTTATTATTAAATGAACTGATCACTTCTTAGACAAATCTATTACAATGAGCACCTTCCTAGTCATGGATGATTAGCCTTTTTTCTTTTTTCTAAATATGTGAAATGGCCAGGCACAAAGAATGTAAAATGCTATATGTACATTATGAGCAGATGAACAATTCCATGAAAATATGATGCTTGGGACAGGACTGTATTAGAGCAAAAGTGAGAACAGTGTGATATTAAAGGTGATGTTGGCCTTGTGTGTGATTTAAAAACCATGCTCTTTAATTTTGCTAGAATACTACCTTTCCAATTAAAATAGAGAACAGATTGCATTATTTTTTTTGCCCAGTGTCTGTATAGGCACACATGGTTCTGGCTTTAAAGGCCAGAAGATTGACACAATTTTTTAATTTTATTATAGTGAATCCCTAAAACACCTTCCTGAGATAGGAGAGTGACAGTTCCTCTCACAGTAAAGAACCTGGTTAGACAGCAATAAAACTCACAGAAGCTATAAACATAACCAGGAACTCTGAACTGGGGACGTAGCAAACACCAGGCTGGAGAACAGCCCAGGTCCTGTACCTGGCATAGATCCTTCAGTGGAGGAGGTGAAGTTCTCAGAGTTATGTCAGGGGAGTCAGGTTTTCTAAGAGGAAGTCCTATAGCTGGGGAGGCGAATGAGGCAGAGCGTGTTACAGTGAAGGTTCTGGACACGAGAGTTAAAGAGCAAGATGAACAGCATAACTGGCAGAATTCACAGAAAAGCAAGACAGGGTTTCCAGTTCAGTCTCACTTAGGGGTTTTAATGGGAATCATTTGCTAATTACATCCTGTAAACAAAAGGTAAATAGATTTAACTCTGTCGCAGACGGTCTTGCAATATATCTGGGTCAAGATATTTATATACACACAGGTATGCAAACTGCACTCCAGTACCATTCTTAAAGGTTGAAGATAATGCAGCATTCAAGATGGATAGAAAAAAATGTTTTAATCATGTAATGATCTGACTAAAAGGTTTATTAAACAAAACTGACATAAATTTAGTAGAAAATGCACGTAGCACTACTCATAAAGTATTTTATAATTACAAATTTATGACAAAATTGTAATAATTCTGACAGTTTCTTACATACTTCTGACTGAGAACCTTATTAAAATAACTAGGTTGAAAGGCAAATTCTGCACCGGTGTCACCAATTACCTGGGGGTTGTATTGGATTTTATACACTAAAATGAGTTAAAGGTTGTTGAGTGGGCCACCAATCCCATGTACCATGGCTATTCAGAAAAATTTGCTTTTCTCTTTTTTTTAAATGTTTATTTTTGAGACACACACACGGAGTATGAGCAGGGGAGGGACAGAGAGAGAGGGAGACACAGAATCCAGAGAAAGCTACAGCTCTGAGCTGTCAGCACAGAGCCCAACACAAGGTTGAACTCATGAACTATGAGATCATGACCTGAGCTGAAGTCGGATGCTTAACCGACTGAAACACCCAGGCCCCTCTATTCAGAAAATTTTGGATATTTCCTTTGGAGTTACATTAAAATTAAATTTCAGTTTTAGTGTGTTAAGATTCTTCAAGTCTAATTTGTACAAATACATGTTTCATGCCTTCTACTATAATATTTGTGAGAAGTGGAGTAAACATGACACATTGCAGTAGTGGATTTGTATAAAGGGTAAGATGGTCACAGGTCATTTGCCTGTTTGCAAATAAGCTAAGTAAGTAGGCTGGAAGGAAATCCTATCACGGTAGGCTTAGCTGCTATTTCTAAGGGTTTTTAGCAAGAAGATGCAGGTACAAAATAACAGAGAGAAGGAAAAAAAGCAAAGAGATACAGCACAATATTTTTTTAATGAAATTAACATCATTTCAGAGAAAGACAGAGGACATGGTTAATATGATTAAAGAACATCTAGACCTTCCAGCCAAAGACCTTCAACTCATAATCTTTCAGGTCCAAACATGGTGGTCAAATTGGGTCCACGGGGAAATAATACCTTGATTCTTCAATTTTTAAGTTTAGTACACAAATAGTATTTTAACTGACAGATATTTACATACATTTTCCAGAGGGTAAGTAAAAACTATTGAATTTAATTTGTAATATTTACAATAAAAAAATATAAAAAGTTTTTAGGCATTAGCTCAGATAGGATCATCTAAAGAGCTTTCAAGCAAACTCTAGAGTGCTTGAGGACTTGGCTTCTTACCTTGAAACGTCCATGTAGGACAGATAATTTGGAACTGGGTAAACATCCAGTTGTACAAGTTCTAGGAGGCAGGAAGAAAACACAAAGACATTACCATTCAAGTCGCACAGAGGCTCTTTTTGTATACAGAACATCATTACTGCGATTTATTCTCCAGTGTTTACATTAGGAAGTACAATACATCCATTTGTGAAACTTGGAAACTACAGGAAAGTGCAGAGAACTTCCAATTTAATCACAAGATCTTATTCAGAGACTGAAATAAACCACTCATTCTATTTTCCTACCTTTCCCCTACTCACTTACTGTGGTTCTCCTCTTCTTATGTATGCTGAATGTTTACCTGGAAGATTAACTTTTAACATTGAGATCTTCTTCCAGAAAACCAAATGCAACTGGCTTCTGTCTTTTTCACTCTACTGAAACAGTGCTCTTAAGGGTCACAAATGACCTCCTCTTCTCATAGCTGAAAACCTGTCCTCAAAACTGGATGAAATGTGATACCACCATCTACCTAGGGCTTTGTTTCTCAGACAGAGTAGTTTCTAGATGTCCTTCTAGATGTCCTTCTGCTTCTCCAAACACTTACCATGTAGTTCACAAGTTCGGCGCCTGTCTGACACCAGCTGTGAGGGGTTTGTAAGTCTGCTCTTGGTGCCAGCTCCCTTCCCTTTCCCAGTTACCTTACTTCCACAGTTGCAGGTACCACCTCTAAACAGATGAGTCTCAAATCAACATCTGTAGTCTTGACTGCAAGTTCCCATTTGCTCCCAGGAAAACCACTCCACGGACAGAGATCAGCAGGGTGGCGAGGACTCCACTCTTTTCCCACAATACACGCTGGACTCAACTCTAATGGGAACAGTCTTACAGCATCCCGTCCATCACATGTCCTTCACTTAAGAGTCTCCACGGGTTCTCTATCACTTACTGCGCTAGCTTCAAAGCCATGATCCCATAATTACTTCGTACCATTTTCTAGCAGGCACTAGGAGCCCAGAATTCCCTGTCTTCTCCCATCTGCCCTACAGACCACTTTCAGATTCCTTCTTCTTCCACACCCACTTTGTGCCTCCTGGCCATACAAATCCTATAACCATTCAGTGAGAGACCTATCTGCTGTTTGAGGCTTAGCTGTGAGATGACAATAATGAACTCATTTCGAAAATACAATCCCCTGTCCTTCAGAACTCCTGCAGGACACAAACAGGAGCTTGATACACACTGTTCAACTTGGAGTCCTAAATACTAGTTTTCACTCAGCTTTCTGATTCCAGGGAATCAGTCCTCCAGTTAGCAAACACACATGTCCATATGATCTTTCCTTCTTTTAGAAATGTCACGGTTTCTAGATTCTGAAGAAGAGATCTCATTAAATGAGCAAGACTCTCATGCTGTCCCTGTAGAGATATAATTCAGGTCTCTCTTAGGATTAGCTCCTTTGTTAGTGAAGCATGAAATCTGAGACTCTGAATAGAGTCCAGAATGGACCTTCCTTTCCATTCTCACTCTCCAACATTAAATCATGGTTCCAGATTTGCTATCCTAATAAGGTAGTCCAAGAAATACTTTATTAAGGCCCTTTAAGCAGAGGAGCCAAATCAAAAGTGGGAGTAACTTCCCTAAATACCACAATAGAGAAAAACAAGTTGGAAACTAAAAAACCTTCTGTTTTTATTCCTTTAAATACCATACCAGCATTCTGCTTTTATTATTTTTATCTCAGCAAAATTTGACACTTATTTTATTAAATGAGCAGAGTAAAATCAAAGTGAGGCATCATCACATCAAAGTGATGACGGTGCTGAGTAAATTCCTTGAACCAAGAGAGAAACTTTGATGTGGTGTATGTCACATACCATTAGAAGAGGCATAGAGTGCTTTTAGGAAGTAGCCACAGATGTTTAATGTCACCAGCTGATTCCTTTCACAGTGCAAAACTTCAATGTTGTTGAAAATCATAGCATCGAGGTCCCCGAGCTTATTGTCTCGCAGATCAAGCTGAGTGACGTGCTGCAGAAAGTCCACTTCATCTGCTATTAGCCTCCTAATTATGTTCAGTCTTGAGGAGAAAGGACACAAACAGAGACTATAATAAACTGCAGTGCTATAACCAAATAGCCACACCCTGATACGTTGAGGTGAGGAGAAGGCTTCCAAGCCTCACTATATTCTAGTCTTCCATCAATTCTTTAATCTCTGTATCTGCACTTCCGTAACTGGCTAGATTCTTTGGCTATTTTTAGTGACAACTCAAAGAAGGTCTTAATCTTGACAATATATTCTGAAACACACTTTGGACCACTTAGGCTGGAGAAGAAGCACACATATCGATTTTACCTTAATTCACTGCCAGAGGAAAAAAATCCACTTAATCATTTATTTCCACAGAATCTGGTTGAAAGAACACAAAAGGCAGAACCCAGAACTACCCATTAGGCACGTTTCGACTACACTGAATATTTAAGGAAGGAAAAAGGATACGTGAGCAGGGAGATGAGCAGAATTTAAGGGAGAAGGTGGTGGGGGGTGGGGGTGGGGGGATGAATGGGAGCCACATATGCACCAGAGATAAAAATGCAAACATCTGGATTTCTGGCTGCCTTGGATCAAGGACTGATTACCCAAACGATCTCCATCATTAAAATATTGCTTGAAAGAGCAAAGCACAGAAAATACTGGCATTTGGCATCTAGGATTCGCTGGGAAATTAGAAAACAAAGGACAATGAATGGGAGCAATAGATCTAGGGCAGAGCAAGGCACGGGGAAAACCAGCAGAACCTCAGCCATGAGAACCAGTCAGCGGACAGACCGACTTTGCGGCGGATGGGCTGCCAAGATAAGGACACAGTACTGGGGACCAGGAATCAATAGAGTGAAGACACACTTCACTTCAAAAGGGAGAAAAAGAGATGAAAATCTCAATTCCCAGTCTGCTAGGCAACCCTCAACTCCTTCACAGACAAACAAGAGCCCTGCACTTCTCATCACAAAAGCCAGCAAAGTGCTGAGATAATGTACTTGGGCTGCAATAGCATTAATATGATGGCTGGAGGGGCATCTGCGGGGCTCAGTTAATTAAGCATCAGACTTTGGCTCAGGTCACGATATCAAGGTTCATGAGTTCAAGCCCTGTGTCGTGGGTTCAAGCCCCACGTCAGGCTCTGTGCTGACAGCTTAGAGCCTAGAGCTTGTCTTCTGATTCGGTGTCTCCCTCTTTCTGACCCTCCCCTGCTCACTCACTCTCTCTCTCAAAAATAAATAAAACATTAAAAAAATTTTTTAAAAACATTAAAAAATATGATGGCTGGAGCTTAGGTAGAAGCTAAAGGTTCTTGGCTGTGACGTTCTGCCCTTTGAAAAAATAAAGTAAAATGATGAAAACTGAATTATTACTAGTAATAGCATAAAGTCATGAAACACAAGGATGAGTGACAGCAAGAAGCAGCAAGGATTGTCCATCTGTAAGCACAGCATATGGCCTCTTTAAATGTCCCCAACAGGATTTGTTTTCTGCTTTTTTTTTTTTTTACTCCAGGTTGTAAGACTTAAAAACTGGCCTCAACCCAGCAATTTGCTTCTTTCCAAATGCTCAATAGATTACTAGAATATGTACACAGAATAAAAAAAAATTGGATACAACGGACTGTAGTAATTGAAAAAAAACTGTCCCATGTTCTTTTTAGTTGACACTGTAACTTTCCTAACGTGGCATCATCATCTTCATCTGAAAGACCTCCCTCCTGTAATTTCACTCTATTAACAAAAAATAATTAAATATTTGTCTAATAAGGAGGCAGAGGAAAATCTATAACAAGAGGGAAATGTTCACTTGAAATTGCCAAGTCCTATCAGGATGCAAATATCAAAAGTTTCCAGGCTCACACAATAATACAATTATTTAGGATGAACTTCGGAGAGTCAAAATGTGATTAAAATTTCCTTTCAAAAATCTCCTCAGCTGGGGCGCCTAGGTGGCTCAGTTGATTAAATGTCTGACTTTGGGTCGGGTCGTGATCTCGCGGTTTGTGGGTTCGAGCCCCAGGTTGGGCTCTTGGCTGACAGCTCAAAACCTGGAGCCTGTCTTTGGATTCTATCTCCCTGTCTCTCTTACTGTTCCCTGCTCACACACTCTCTCTCCCTCTCAAACATAAATAAAACATTAAAAAAAATTTTTTTAAATCCCCTCAGCTAACACAGCCATTTTATTGATTTCATAAACATTCACTGAGAATCACTTTGTGTAGATAGGCAGTGTGGAAGAGCAATATATTCTAGTTCCAGTTTGCTGTTCATTGTATATGACCTTGAACAAGTCACCGGATAACTCTGGTTAAGCCTAATTCTAATCTGTATAACGGGGATAACGCCTCACTTGTCCTACAAGGCAGGTGGGAAATTTAAATGAATGTATATGCCCCGAGTTTGCAAACAGTGAAAGGTTTGGCGGTGATCAGGATGACGACGCATGGCTTTGTGTCAATAAGAGACGAATAAAACGAGGTGTTTGTCAATAGATTTAGTACTTAGGGAGGAAAATCATATGCTTTAAAATACAAAGACTACAGGTGTGTGATAAGCACCACAAGTGATGTATGAAATACAGAGAATGGTCAGAAAAGATGCAGCTGAGGCACCTCATCTGAATCCCAAGGGGAGGCAGAATGGGACACACGTAAATGGGCAAAGAAAGCAGTGACTGAGTTAGGGCAGAACGGCCTCTGGACTAAAGAGAAGAGGAGGGAGAGCGCCACACAGGAGTGTAGGCGAGCAGGGTATTCGAGAAACTACAGGAGGGGTTAGTCAATTAAAGTACCAACTAAGTGCTAACACTGACCGACAAGGATAAAGCAGAGCAGGGCTGCTGGGTTACCTGTGAGGTGTGAGCTCTGTGCCAGACAGTTTTTTAACTGTCTCTATTGTGAGAGAGAGAACGTGTGTGAGAGGAGCAGGGGAGGGGCAGAGAGAGGCCTGGAGGAAAGCAGTTACCTCGGCACAATCACTCACTATTTGGAGGGCCCGTCTCTACTTCCAGTTATTTAAGTATCCTGTAACCCATCTCATCTAACAACATCCAACTAGAACTAGAAATCTAGGCGGCTCAATTTAATAGGGCTTAAATCCTTTAATATTGAAAGTGTTCTAAGTGACTAAGAGGCAAATAATGTTGACAATTTAGAAGGAAAGCTAACAAGACCAAGTGTTCAGTGTCTCCTGTCACACTGGGAAAAGTTATCTATCGACTTCAGATGAAGCATGCCCACTGGTCCTCCTGCAGTGAAGGACTGGTGTGCAAACTGCTAACACTTCCCAGGCGCAACAGGCTTGCTTTCTTTCGTCCGAGGAAAAGGGAGAGCACGCAGTTCCTTGAGGGACTGCAATAAACGGGTTTCCAAGGCCAGATCGTATGAATGAAGAAAAGGAGCCAAAGGTGATGCTTCTTTATACTGACAGAAGTCGGCAGGTCTGAGTGAGGGTGCAGGGTTAACAGAGAGGAGAGCGGGGAGGAAGGTGAGGGACGGACCTCCCCTGGCCAGTGAGGAGGGGTGAGGATGCCAAGAAGGAGAGCTGTGCAGGCTCCCTGAGGAGAAAAGCGTCCTCAACCAGGGAAAATCACAACACATAAGACATGCTGGGAGGAGGAGGAGGCGTTTAACTCCGTTCCTTCCCAAACCCTATGAACTAGGTTCCGTTACTGAGTGTACTTTAGAGATGAGAACGCAGCTGCACAGAGACATCAAATATCTTGCCCAAGATTTAACAGGATGCCGGTGTGGCCATCAACCTCTGGACAATGGGGGAATTCGTTTAGCTGAAAATGTATCAAATTGGGCAAATTAGTATGAAGCCCCAAGCTTGACACACTGCTTTACAGGAACCAGTCCCAAGACAGGCTCTTGTTTTTCCTTAAAAAAAGAAATCTCTGGAATAGCTTCCTCCTTGTGTACTGGTCCTTTGTATATTAGACACTAAAACTGATCCTCACATACTAAAGGACAACTAAATCAATCTTTCATGTGGCAAGGACCATGCTGCTGGTTTTCAGCTGGAGTTTCAGACGATCAGGATTCAAAATGCAGGTTCCTTGTTCTTGCAGGGGGTGAGAGTGGGAGTTCCGGCCAAACTTGGGCCTAACGAGAAATTAGGAGTTTTATATTTTTGTAAAGAATAAACTAAGGGCAGAGCCACCTGGACAGAAAAATGGGAAATTAAAATAAATAGATTAGTTTAATTTAATGAAGACGTTATATTAGGAAAGTCAAGGGAGGAAAACAATTTGAGACGATACTCAGTGATGTTAGCTGTCTCTAGCCACAGAAAAGGAGGACAGAGAGAAGAAACATCCACTTTGGTCTCCATGACGGGGTCTGCACTCGCCACAGACTGCGCCCAGCCAGCTGTGGGCTTGCAGAAGAGTGCCACCCAAATAGCTCTCTTCCCACTCCCAAGTCCAAGCCAACTACGTATAAACAGAATAGACTGCTTAAAAATCGTTACCTTAGGTCCACATGTTTAATGTGAGGCATTTTTCTTAAGGCCTGTAGCCGAAGGGTCTCCACACTGTTTCCAGACATACAAAGTTTATCCACAGCAGTCAGTTTCTCCAAAACCTCTGGAATGTCCGTGAATTCGTTAAAAGAAAGACCAAGGTAACTAAGCTGATGCATGTTCTCCAACTCAGGAGGAAGGGCCTGGAGAAAGTTTCCATCCAACAAAAATGTCTGTAGGCTATTAAAGAAAAGAGAATGTGCAAATTTTACATGTTTATTACCAACACACTAGTTCGACAAGTAGAGATCTTATTATTAGAAAAAGAAAATGCATGTATCTTTTGCAAAAATGCATAAGGGCAGCGCCTGAGGCAATAATACACAGAGAAAAAAGATCAGAGATAAGCATCTTAATCTTTTATTGAAAACCAATGTATGACCAATCTCTCTAACTTGGATAGGCATCAATGGCACCAACATGAGTAACTGCAGTGCGATCCCATCTTTGTTATGAATTCTTCGAATTCAACAGGAACTCAGAAAAAGAGAAAGTAAGCCCTCGTCCCATGGGTAGACACGCTCATCTGTGGGGATCTTCAGTTCTAAACGAGGATATTTTAATATCTTACAAGACTCTAAAGAGTGTAAAAGCTAATAAATGAACTCTGCCGGACAGCCTGCTCTCAGGATTTGGGGCCGAGATTTACACGACCAACATAACAAGTTAGCTAATCCCACGTGCTGCAGCTCAATGCAGCTTCCCAGGGGGTTCCGAGGGACACCCTGGAGTGGGGCTTAAAGTACACACTTGTGTAGCGGTACCTGGGTGGTTCAGTAGGTTGAGCATTCAACTTCAGCTCAGGTCATGACCTTGCGGTTCATGGGTTTGAGCCCTGCGAGGGGCTCTGTGCTAACAGCTCAGAGCCTGGAGCTTGCTTTGGATTCTGTATCTCCCTCTCTTTCTCCTTCTCCCCTGCTCATGCTCTGTCTCTCTCATAAAAATAAATAAAGATTAAAAATAAAAATGTACACACTTGTGCATAACACCGACGGCCGCCGGGACCGCTCGAAGGGCATTGCAGGACACGTTCAGCTCAGTCAGGGTTGGAATACTGCAGACGGCTAATGGGAATTCCCCTAAATGATTATTGGAAAGGTTAAGACTCTTCAACTTGGTGAACCTATCACAACAAAACAAAAGGAAAGAAAAGACAAATGTCACAGATGCATAACATCACATAATTTTAGCACAGATGATCTAACCCACTTCAACGGAGGAGGAAATGTGCCCTCAGAGGTTAAGTGCACAGCAGAGCTGGAATGCACCGCTTCAGACTCTAAGGCCAGTGTTTCACCTAAAATATACACATGATATTTAAAAACAAATGTGGGCGCCTGGGCTGGTTAAGTGTCAACTTCGGCTCAGGTCATGATCTCACGGTTGGTGGGTTTGAGCCCCATGCTGGGCTCTGTGCTGACAGCCCGCAGCCTGGAGCCTGCTTCGGATTCTGTGTCTCCCTCTCTCTCTGCCTCTCCCCTGCTCATGCTCTGTCTTTCTGTCAAAATTAAACGTAGAAAAAACAAAACAAAATAAAAACAGATTTGTCTAGAATGAGACTGAATATTTGGAGAGGTGAGGTCTGCTGGGGCAAGTTTCGAGCTTTCCCTGGGCGGGCTTCATCTGCACACCAGTAAGTGAGGATGGAGAGAGGAAGGAAAAGGCAGATCCAGCCTTCCTGAAGTTGTGTTACCCACACGAGTAAAAAATCTTTCCATTTCACTTCTCCCCAAATACAGAACTGAAATAAAAAACTAATTTATTGGAACCACACACTCTCTCAGGTAACCTAGTTCTATAGCTCCAAGTTTAACAATCAATTATCATTCTTCATTTTCAGTCCAACACCTGATACCGCTAACCACACACCCCTTCTTGAAACGCTCTTCTCATTTCACTTCCAGGACAGTTTCCTCACCCGGCCTCTTCCAACATTCTCCAAACCTTTCCTCTTAGGTTTCCTTCTCTATTCTTCTTCATCTCCTCACCACACCTCCCCCAAGGGTAAACGGTGCTCACAGATCTGTTCTGGTCAGTTTCTTCCCTCTGTCTACCTTGCCTTCCTTGGAAATCATTTCACTGCTTGCGAGGAGCCCTCTCTAGCCCCTCATCCTGCCTCCTGAGCTACCCCGGGACATTTCTGGTGGGGACTCAACTCCTCGTCTGTCTCCCAGACCAGCACTTCTCCTATTCCATTTTGGTAAATGGCGCTTTCATTTTCTCAATTGTCCAAGCAATTAAAGAACTCTTTAAATTTTACTTGTCCGTGTTTTAAATCTATCGGTCCACTGCCAACCACTGTATTTTTTTACTTGCGATGAGAATCAGATTAGTTACTGTGATTATGCCAATTATTTGTAAAACCACCCAAGCCTAGGTACGGGGCAGAGCGTATAATGCCTAGAACAGACACACACATCTTAAAAATAAATCCAATTCAATCCAATCAGCATGTTAAGGAAATTGTCATGTGACCTATCTGCTGAATTCTATGATAAAAAGTACTAAGCTTTGTCTTAGGTGCCAACGTGAAGTTTATTCTAAACAGAAAAGTGACACGGGGGCTCTCTGACAGGTTAAAAGTATTGCTTTGATTTTTATTTTATGGTAGCTGTTTTCTTGAATGGCAGAGTATAGATGTAATAATAGTATTTCAAAAAAAAAAAAAACAACTTTTCCTCTATTCTGATTAAATCACCCAAGATCCACATTCCACAAGCTAGAATCACAGGTTCTACTGTTCTTAGTTCAGAGGTCCTCAAAGGGTGGCCGGAGGACCCTGGAAGAGGGCCCTGAGCCCCTCTGAAGAGAGTCCCACAGTCAGAAATACTTCATAACAATACTACGATGCTGTTTGTCTTTTGCCATTCTCCTTCTCTCCCAAGTGTCCAGTGGAGAATTCCAGATGATTCGGGTCTTTGTGGCAGTGCACCTGACTGGATGCAGAAACAGGAGAACCCAATGATCTTCTACTGAGCTAGACATTAAAGATTTACAAAAATATAAAACAGTGACACTCTTCTACCTTTTGTTTTCTAAAATAGTTACTTTTCATAATAAACACGTATGTTAATAAGAATGGGTTATTATTTTTCTAAAGACTATATATTAGAATATTTCTCTGTTTAAGTTTGTAATGTTGTAAATATCAATAGATTTAATCCACATAAATATCAATTTTTGAGAGGGTAAAAGAGTCTTAAAATATGATTGCCAGACAAAATATAGAACACCCAGTTAAATAAGAACTTCGTATAAATAACAACTTTTTTAGTGTAAAGTACACCCCAAATATTTCATGGCACATACTTATACTAAAAAAAACAAAACAAAATTGTTGTTGTTTTTCTGAAATTCAAATTTAACTAGGTGTCTTTGTTTTTTTCCCCTTCTAAATCTGCCAACTCAGTCCTGAAATAGATGAAAGTGCTGTTCTAGTCCAAACAAAAACAGCACCCTACTTTCTAGATATGATTCCTCATTTGGTAGAACTGGCCACAGTTTAAAAATACGCATGCAATTAAACTGAACCTAAAAAAAAAAGTTCCTCTAGGAAGGAAAAAGACCCACTAGACATTATCCAACACAATGGAGAACAAAGGCTTTTCAGAAAGTAGAGATGAAGTGATTACAGTTCCAGTACTTAAGACTCTGGAAAAGTATTTGTCAATACCATGGGGGAGGGGGGGAGGGAGTATATTCATCTTTACAAACAAATTTACTAGAACCACAGCACTTCTGACAACAAAGGAAAGCAGCAGTGACTTGAATAAGTAGAAGGCAGGTGACAAGCTTAAACGGATAAAGAGAGAAACAAAAATTAAAAACCCCTAACAAGTACAAGTTATATACAAGTTATGTATATATATTTGCATTTTTAAGTAAGTGCCAGCTCTAAATATAAATGCAATTATTCTTTGCATCAATTCAATGATAAAAACACTACTAGACCTTATGATAAAGAGAACTGCCCTCAGTCCCAGGGGCCCAGCACCCCGCCCCCCAGAACAAGGAGTCTCTACGTCCAATAATAGAGCAATAGTCCCAGGTGACCAGTGAGCACCTGAAATGGCAGATCCAAGTAGAGACGTTCTCTAAGTATAAATACACTTAACACAAAATACGACGTAAACTCATTAATAATTTTTGGAACAGATAGTAATTTTGAAATACTAGATTAAATAATATTATTAAAATTAATTTTGGGGAGCCTGGGTGGCTCAGACGGTTAAGAGTCTGACTTTAGCTCAGGTCATCGTCTTGCGGTTCATGAGTTTGAGCCCCATGTCGGCTCTGTGCTGACAGCTCAGAGCCTGAAGCCTGCTTTGAATTCTGTGTCTCCCTCTCCCTCTGCCCCTCCCCCATTCACGCTGTGTCTCCCTCGCTCTCTCAAAAATAAATAAAAACATTAAAACTGTTTAATGTAATTTCAATTGTTTCTCCTTCCTTTCTCTAACGTGGGTACCAGAAAATTGAAAAGAACTTATGGGGCTCACAGTGAAGCATGTTCTCCATGCTAAGAGTAAGCAGTTTTCTAGAATTCTTTACCCAAATGACACCAAACCTGTTGTCAGGACTTATGTGGGCCTCTTCTCTGGGCCCCTCTTCCTCACCCGGAGGCTCTAGGGGTGGACAAAACCTGAGCAGTGTGTCCACAGCCATGCGTTGTGGGAGATGGAGTTAGAGGCTAGAAGACACTGGGTCACTGGGGCCGATCTCCCCACGCTGCCGTATGCAGTGGGGAATCCCAAGGGTGTGAGGGTTCTACGTCAGGATCTATGCTTGCAAGTCACATCTGTTAAGGCAGGAGAGAGCATCTTTTACAACAGTTTATTAGCTTGGCTTGATTATAATAAATATTTACATACATGGGATAAGGCCTCCATTTACACTCTCACCCTAGACCTGCACATTTTAAGGACCAGTTCTGATTTCTCATCACATTCCATACATCCCTCATACTCCTCTCGCTGCAGCCCCTCCCCCAAATTCTTCCCAGAGAAGAACACAGTGTCCAGCAGACTTGTTTAGCAAACAAAGAGTGTATTATTTCTGAGAATCAAGTTCTTGATCTGAACACATTAAAATTCATCTGTTTTGGAAACTCTAACCCTGACCCTTCTTAGAGTTCCACTTTTTCTTTATAGATGCAGAAGGTAGTCAGATTACAAGCATCTGCCAATTCAAGAACTCCTTCAGAGAAAGATAAGCTGGTTCACAGAGAATTTACTTCTCTCAGATCTTACAACAGGGAAGAGACACCTAGAGGCAATGTTTAAGTTAAGAGATAAATCAAAATGGGGAGTAATGACCTTTCTTCCCTTTACTTTCATTCAAAAAGAATGCAGAAGAGGGAGCAAGGTGACAACATAGTGTTAGGGAAGAAAAGACTAGAAAATCTCTGTCTCCTACAAAATAGGATGTTTAGCTCTGTCATCAATTATGAAACACACACAGACCCATATTAAAAAAAAAAAACTGGGCTAGCTTTGGAAAGATACATATTTGGCAAAATATTTTAAATAATTTCATTTTAAAACTATTATAATTCTTAAGCCTTAAGATTAAATCCTTAACATGAAGTTACATTGTATTCACGCAGGTATACAGATATTTGCTCAAAGCTGTTCAATATAGATATGCAGAAGGGAATCAGAACATCACAAATTTAAGATTAATAAAAATTGGGGTGCCTGCGTGGCTTAGTTGGTTGAGCGTCCAACTCTTGGTTTCGGCTCAGGTCATGATCTTCCGATTCATGAGTTTGAGCCCTGTATCATGCCCTGTGCTGACAGCACGGAGCCTGTTTGGGATTCTCTCTCTCTTCCTCTCTCTCAGTCTCTCCCCTGCTTGCGTTCTCCTTCTCTCTCTCTCTCTCTCTCTCTCAAAATAAATAAAAGTAAAGAAAAAAATTTTAAAGATCAATAAAAACTACTTTAATGATGATCGTAATAACTATAGTGGTTGGTTTAGCAGTGAATAAGGAATGAGTTTAGAATCTAAAAGGAAAAGAAACTCTGTAGTTTGTTTTTTAAACACTTCTGTTACATGTACATATGGCACATATATATGCACACACAGTGCCGAGGCTAAACAAAGTTAATTAGAAGGGATGTATCTTCTTCATGTCTCAGCTTTCTAAAGTGAGACTAGAGGGGCCTCTGAGGTCATATTCCTTCATTTGTTTCCACACAAACAAATAAAGTATCGTGTAAGTATCACATACAACCTGAACATACTACCTTTCAACATCAGTACTATTACTTCTCATCTCTCCTGTTCTTTTATTACATCTTATTAGAGACTTTAATATAAATAGGTATCAATTACTAATAATCCTAAGTCACAGGTCAAAGAGTCTCAGACTAGAGTAGGGAAAACACTCCTTTTTTGGCCTCCCATCGGCCATCGAGGGTGCATGGTCGGCAACAGAGGACAATGGATATTTTGAACAACGTGCGTAATTCCGTTTAAGGCAGTTCAGGCACAGCCCAGGGCTTACAAACTACCCAAGAACCACAAAGAGCAAGCAATTTGCTATAAGGAAAGAGCCAGAACTCCTGTCTACTTATTCTATAACAGAGCTCAAAGTAGGGGGTAAAATCAAGTTAACATTTATCCAGAGTCTAATACAAAGTAATTTCAATTAATTCTTAAAGTTACAGGTACAGGATTATAATATGACATTCAGCCAACAGCAATGAGCATTGTGGGCTTTTGGAACTCAGGTCTCACTTAACCCAAAGTTCCAAGGTACACTTTTGTTTTTAATACTAAGTGTCACAGAAAAGTACAATCAACAAAATATATTTGATCATCTACACAGACAGAAAGCTCTAATTCTATTCACAGAGAAAAACTGAAGTCTCTTTCAAACTTGGTATCCAAGAAGGCATATAACAAGGCGCAAGGGGCACCTGGCTGACTCAGTTGGCAGAGTATGTGACTGTGACTCTTGATCCTGGGGTGTTGAGCTCGAGCCCCATGGTGAATGTAGAGATTACTATAAATAAATAAATAAATAAATAAATAAATAAATAAATAAATAAAACTTTTAAAAAGGTTGGGGGCCTTGAAATGACGGAAGGTCACATATGGAAAGATGGTAGAATGGAAGAGACACCATCACTGCTCTGCCAAATTGATAATCCTTTTTTTAAAAACATTTTTTTTTTTTTACCGTTTATTCATTTTTGAGAGAGAGAGAGAGCATGAGCAGGGGGAGGGCACAGAGAGAAAGGGAGACACAGGATCCAAAGCAGGCTCCAGGCTCTGAGCTGTCAGCAGCACAGAGCCCAATGTGGGGCTTGAACTCACGAACCAGGAGATCATGACCTGTGCTGAAGTCAGACGCTTAACTGACTGAGCTGCCCAGGTGCCCCGAAGATACTTTCCACTTTCCCTACCTTCATTAGATGGATATGCAGGTCTTCAAATCTTCAAAACACACTGACCACAGCTCTCTAAGCCTATTTCATTCTGGCCTCCGAAAAGTGCCCAGGGAGCAAGCACGCCTTACAAAATGAAGGGGGGCCATGTTTTCCAAGGGCAGGAGAGAAAAAGCAACTGTTTTGTGATATCTAAGTTGAGAAAAATAAACAAATACAAACGCTGCCGATTTTTACATGCCTCTCCCTCCTGAAACAACATGACGACTATTTGGAGGCGTAATAATTAGCTTTAGATCCACCTAAATCTTTAGTGATTGTCTTCTCAGGAACTAAGGCTATATTGGGAAAATTTGATTATAAAATAACAGCACAGCAGAAGCACTACTGTTTTTAAACATATTCCAAATGTGCTTAACTAGGAGTCACACGTTGCACTCATGAAGAGGAAACCATACTTGTTTTACTCAATGATTCTAACAGAGAAAAATCAATATTAATTTCTGGAGTTATTATTCACTACAAGTGGCTCAATTAGAAAAAGATTCCCTGCTGATTGGATTTCCGTTTCATGGTAACAGTCCTCGTTTAGCTTGTCTTTTCCCTGTGGGAGAACACACTAATACACTTTGGAAATGATTAGGCTCCGATATTAAGTAATGAAGGGCCTGCTAGAGGGCTGCAGTTGTAAGCCTCGCTCTGGGCTGGTCTCCTGCTCTCCATTAATTATGAAGAGGAGGCTCCCGCATGGCTCGGAGTACGGGACCTCGGTGGGGAGCTGCCAGGACGGCAGGGCTCTGGAATCCTCACTAGATGCGCTTGTAGAGGACTGCGTTTATTCGATTACCAAACTAATACATGCTCATTTTAACAAGCCGAACTATAGAAACCTATAAAGAACACATCAACAGTCTCTCCTACTCCCTTCCAAATCCCATCCCCTGGAGATAAGCAGTCAGGTTTGGTATCCCTGCTTCCAAAGCTTTTCCTCCTTACAAAACACATACGCGAATAGGGAATAGCCTCCCTCCCTATTTTTTGAGTAGGATAACACCACACACACTTTTTGTGACCTGTTTTCTCATGTATGCAAATCATCTTTTTGAGACGGTAGATAGTAAAGAGTAGTGTACCAAAATTGATTCCATCCCTCCACTGACTGACATTAGAAGTGGTCCAGTTTGTTGTTTGTTTTTGTTTTGCTATTAGGAATAATTCAGCATATCCATTTGTGCATCAGTGCCTTCATTTTGCAGTATTTATTGGTGCCCAAAGACTTATCCATGATTCTGAAATCCAACAGGCTCTGAAAACTCAAAAAATTTTCACAGATTCACATGGTGACTAAAGCTGACCTGCTCTGAATGTCTGGATACGAATGTGTTCTCTTTAGAAACATCAAGGCATCCGCTTATGGAGTCCCAACCCTGCTAGAGGTGTTATATAATATATGATATATTTGCCACATTACCTTTAATAATCTGAAACTCCCTGAAATCTGAAACACAAATGGCCTCAAGCGTTTTGGGTAAGAAACTGTGAACCTGTATTTCTAAAACAGGTCCAGAAATGGGTAAAATTTAAATATTACTATGTACCACAAATAACCAAACAGCTGTAGAAATTCATACTCCCAACCAACCATGTCGGAGAGGGTTTCCTTGCACACTACCTTCACTAGCATTTAATGTGGGCATCCTCTGCCCTGTTGCTAAACTGATGTGCAAAAAGTGGTGTCAAGTCACTTCAATTTGCATTTTCTCAGTCAAGTTTATCTTTCTGTGAAGTTCACCTTCTTTGAAATACATATTTATATCCTCTCCCTTTTTTTTTGCTGGGTTACTTGTCTCTGGCCTACCAGCCTGCAGGAGGTCCCTGGGCACTGACCGCCACACAGTGTCATATGCTGGTCGTGTCTCACTCCCCTCCCCCACTTTGTTAATGATGACTTTGGCCATTCACTAATTTTTAATTTTTATTTGCTCAAATTTGGCCATCTTTTCCTTTATGAAATCTATTTTTTTCACTTTGCTTGAGAGGGTCCTCTTACCTGACCCTAAAGTGGTACAAAAGTTCTCCTGTGTTTCCCAATTTTATTTTACATTTAGATCTTTATTTGACCTGACTTTTATTTTTACATGTATTGCTTGGCAGAGTTCTAACATTTTTTGGTCCAGTAGTTAATTTTGCAATATTATTTATTAAATAAGTCACCCTCTTCAATATTCATTCAACGTAAATAAATTTCAAAGTGAACAAAAAGAAAAAGCCTATTCCTGTTCAAACACAATAGCCAAAGAGAAAAGCTTAGGTAAAAACGAGATGAATTTACTTTTTGTATCTCTTTCTTTTCTCCCAAGAGAATTTATAAAATAAAATGCCTGCTTTGTTGTCTTTCCTAAGAGTCCACCTTCTAGTTTGGAACACATAAAATGCTTCATTTAAACAGTTCATTTGACAGAATAACTCTTCTTTTTTATCTGTATAAGGACAAATCTTGGGAAGAGTATCAAAGCAGTTTTTTAAAATGTGTATTGAATGCACTTTCTCTCAAGAAGCATTAGTTAAATAAGTGAGTGCAAGAGACGTCGGTTAGCAACTTCTTAATTTATCTTCCATGGACTTTAGATCCCGACTCCTTTGGAGAAGAACTTTACTGCTGTGAACTTCATCATACAGCTGTGTTTTAATATTTCTGCCCTAGCCCAGGCAACCAGTGCTGTAACATTTATGTAAGGAAGCAAAACAATTTGCAGAAGACTTAAAAGGCTCCCTTTCCTGGATACAGAAGGAAAGAAGGAATATCTTTTGCCCCATGTTCCTCTCGGATTGGTCTGTGGCCGCAGCAGCATGAGAAACACTTGAGTCACTGGGCCGGCTTCAGAGCTGCTGGGCACACCTGCTCTTCAGAAAGCATGACTCAGCCCGTTTGAGCCCTCAACACCCACAGATTCTACTGCCCTGGAATTGAACTCTCACCGGTGACTTCTCCGCTTCTTGGTGTGGTGATTGTTCCTGCTGTCCCTATTGGGGACAGCCTTGGACCCGGTGAGCACCTGCCAGGGTTTTCTGGGAGGCTCACACACTTACAGATGTGCAAATGCCAATGTGCGCCCAACCAGCTTCTCAACGGTTGAGCCAAAGTAAACAGAAGCCCTCCCATCTTAATCCAAATCGCCACGAGTGACTCAGTTCAAGCTAAACAGGCATATCACCTTTTCATATGATCAGGAAACAAACACATGCCTATCCTGGATAAAAATGAAAAGGTATAGCCACAAAAGTATTTGAGCTAAATTTTCTTAAGAATTGCTGCAGAGTAAGTATACTAAAGCTATAACTCACTGACATAATTTTTCCAAAATAATTATCATGGTAATAGAGAACAACACTCAGTGTTGGCAACAGTTACATCGGACATATTGCTATAATGGCAAATTAAAGCATTCCCTAAAGAGAGACATTTCTATTTTAATCCTCTTTTAAAATAATTTAGGGCACCTGAGTGGCCCAATTGGTTAAGCGTCCAACTTCAGCTCAGGTCATGATCTCATGATTTGTGGGTTTGAGCCCCACGTTGGTCTCTGTGCTGACAGCTCAGAGCCCAGAGCCTGCTTCAGATTCTGTGTCTCCTCCTTACTCTCTGTCCTTACCCAGCTTTCCCCTTCTCTCTCAAAAGTCAACAAACATTAAAATAATTATAAAATAATTCAAACAGGAGGCACTTACTGGTTACTGACTTTGTGCCAGACCGAGGCTAAGTTAACCCTATGTATACATAGTCAACAAGACAGAGCTCCTACCCACAAGGCAGGGTGGGGGGCCATGCAAGGGCAGGCTCCCATGAACCAAGTACACTGTAGAGAAAACCACTCCAAATCATACGACAGTAATTATGTGGAAATAACAGTCACTAGATCTACAGTAATCTACAGTAACTCTACGCTAACTAAATTCTTGAAAACAATGAGTCACAAGTAGCATAAATCTGTCACTTTGTTTCTTTTATAAACTGGTATTATAATAATCAAAAAGACAAACAAGAGTTATTATGTTACAGATAAACATACCTTTCCTATGAAATACTTTTATTCAGTTTATCCATGACAATATTTTTTTCATTTTCTTACTAACAGATCTGCTCACGCGAATTCAATTGCAACGTTATTCAAGAGATGTTTAATATTAAGTACCATCTAGTAGGACAAAGAAAAAAAATGTAACACTGTTTCTGTAAAAAGAAAACACATCGCTATTTCTACTTCTCTTCTCAGAAGAAAGACAAAGAGAAGATCTACACAGTATACTTTGGTAAAATCCCAGTTGAGTCATACAAGATACATAAAAATGAAAACCAGATGGCATCTCTATCAAAGATGCCAGATTATCAAAGGAGAAAGTAAACATAAGCTAAGGTCAGAGTACCTAAACATGGTAGCTTAAGCTCCTATCACAAGTAAACCAAGCATATCTGATAGTTAACAGAAAAAAACCCAACACCCCAAAGTTTACTAAGTATAGTAAAAGTCTGAACCATCCATTGACTAAACATTGTCTGAGTTCTTATTATGCAAAAGGTGTATGAAGCATACAGATGTGAATTACATATGGTTTTCACCTTCCAGAAACTTAAGAATAGTTTGGGAACAAAGCTGCTTTAATACAAAGCATAAGATGAAAACTTACCAGGGGGGAAAAAATCATGAGTATCTACAGAGGAGAAAACGCACTTTTATCAAAGGGACACAAGAGTTCAACGGGGAGGTGGGGACTGGAAGAGAAGACATTCGAAGAGAACAGGGTGGTGGGGCAGTTTCTTGAATGTCACCTGCATCGCTAAACATGCAGCTCTCCTGGGTCTTTTCAGCAGAGGTCCTGGCCCTGCAGGGCCAGCATGGGAACCTGGCATCTCTGGTTCCTGCAAATACGCCATGTGATTCTGTTGTAATGTGATTCATAAATCATATTTTGAGAAACACTGCTTTGGAGGGCAAAACTAAAGGGCAGACTTGGGAAACATGAAGCAAATAAATGGCAGCGTTAAACAGAAGGAACTGCTTATAAGGTGCTTAAAGACTAAGCACACAGCACCCCTCAACTTCCAGATGAAGACGCTGCTATTTACCTACGGGAAAAATTTTGAATAAAGGAGTGAAACAGTCTATACTAGGATGCATGGATTTGTGTATCATGTAAATCGGATATCCTCTGCTTCCCTTGTGCTTCCCCTGTACACACACACACACACACACACACACACACACACACACCCCTATCCTACCTCTCTATGTGGGGTGAAAAAAAGGATACATTCTGAAAGACCTCTTACAATTGGAAAAAAAGAAAACTATTTGGAAAGTCAGACTTTCCCTAAGGTTCTCTTGTTAATTACACGTCCCAAAGACAGGAGCAGAGAGGGATGGGTGTGCCCGCCTTGAGAAAAGCCACTGTGAACTATCCTGCCAGCTCTGGCACCGGCATCCTAACCCACCCGTGGGAAATGACAGCAGGCGTGTGGCTCCTCCCATCCACCGCTGTTACCATGGAGAGCACAGCGAGTGACAGCAAAATTACAAGCACTCTTAGGAATAACAGCAACTCCCATGGGTCTTTCCTTTTCAAAAGTGACACGTGTGTGGTCAGAAGGAGCCCCAGCGTGAGCGGGACAGAGCCGAGTCTGACTGGAGGCGGAGCCGAGAGGGAGAAGGACAGGCATTCTCACACTGGCAACCCAAGGGTTCTTTTTTGGTTTTTTTCAGCAGTCATCAGTAAGGACAGTAATCATGTTCCCAAGTCGGGCACCTCCTTCATCATGAAAAACCACAAAATAAGCACTGGTTGGCTTCTCCCTGCCTGCTTATCATCATCCCCGAAGAGCTCTGCGGAGTGAAAAGTTGGTTACCACTCAGAACAACAAATCCTACAAATACTGTGTTTACTATTAACCGCTTGCCTTGAGTTACAGGCTTGCAGAGTAGAGCAAAGAGCGGACTGGAACAGAAGAATGGAATTGGCTAGGATACAATAGCCTCACTGGAATCAAGCCAAGGCTTCTGAAGATCCCTTCTGTCTTTTTAAGTGGGAAAAAAAGTTAAACATCTTAACGGATCCCAAGAAGTCAATAGGAGAGACTGTAATTTAATACAGTCTGGCTGATAAGGAAATCTTTTGTTTCTTTCTGAGCGCCCCCTTCTACGTGCGCCATGAGAGGGAAGAAGAAACTTGGCTATTACTTGCAGAAGCGAGGCTGGGAGCCCACCCGGAGGGGGAGACCAAAGGCTGCGCAGTTTCAGCGCCCCAAGCACCAGGGGAAGGCCTCCCTTTGATCCGGGCAGGAGAATGGGAATCGTGTGAAATGGAAAGCTTCCCAAGAGGATCAAAATTCCATCTGCAAAGCAAAGCTGTGTAATAGAGGAACTTCCAGTGTCGGAAGAGTTAACTGGAAGGAGGGCATTCCGCACGGTCTATGAAATTCCTCACACATCTGGCCAACCTCACCCAACCCCGGTGGTGGAAATTCCTTCCCAAGGCTCTTCACCCCTGAGCGGCATTTGTGCTAAGCGTTCTCGCTCGCTACACCGGCCACCCCCTTTCTCGGGCACTTAGCTCTTGTTTGCTTCTAGTGCTTTTTATACGACGGAGCATCTTCAAAGAGGCTGAGACTGGGCTAAGGACTGTGGTTCCACGTCTGGTAAATGAGCTGCCGAAATATTTTAGCACGCCACTCCTGATTCTGCTGTGAATGTGTCCGCTTTGTCCCCATTAGAAGTGAGCTTTCAGAAGTACTGATAAAAACAAAATAGGAAAATCTCTTTCTTTAAAAACCTGGAAATGTGAACTTGTGGTGTGGGTAAGTAATTAAAAATGAATAACTTTGACGCTCTGGAATGCCAAGATCCCCAAAAGAACAGAGTAGGAAATAAGGTCATTTGTTTTCCACTCCATGGAGATTAAAAATGTAAAAAATGGAGCTTTCTAAGAAGAAAGGTACTTGATAAATTCCAGGCATAATTATGAGTTTTTTCAATGCTTGTTTCTTCATAACTTGCATTCTACTCCACCCACATGCTTTACACCCAACTCCGCTTCCTTCATCCCTTCTCCCCACAGTTCTCCCGGCGGAAGAGTCTCTGCTCATTCCCGTCCCTCTTACTCTGCTTCTCAGCTAAAACACCTCTCACGTCTAAACAGAGATTAAATCACTTCTTCCATCCAAGTTTTTAACTCACTCTCTCCTTGACCCAAAAGTAATTATAATCTTTACCTTAAGTTACATTATACTAATTTTATAACATAGCCTATGAGACACAATTACATGCTTACGCCTAAATTCCGTGAGATTGATCTCTAGGTGCCACACAGTGTAACGTGAGTGATGTACAATCATTCTAAATGACTACGCTCTCCTTCAAACAGTCACTTCAAGCACTAAATACACCGAAAGGGCCACTGTTTAAAGCATTTTTTTCAATGCTCTTTCCTGAAAGTTTTAAGATCACATTTCTTTGATTATCCTTGGTGGGGAGAGAACCAGCAATTCAACATGTATTAAGGGGCTTGCCATATGCATATTAAATTTTACATATTATACCTCTGACTAAATATTGGGGGAGGCAGCAGAGAGGGAAGACAAGGTAAGGAAACTCTATCTCCATTTTCAAGGACTTTACGTAGTTGGCAATTTTTGAAGCCTTCAAATACTTATTATAAAAGGTATACTTGGGCGAGTGCATTAAGTACAGAGAAAGCTAACAATTCAGAAGAGCAAAGGTCACATGGACAGGGGAAATAACTAAGAGCTTTGAGAAACAAGTCATTACAAATGTGCTTTGCAGGAAAGGAGGATTCACTGGGTTGAGCCTGGGTTTGGCAGGTGAGAAGCAGAAGGAGCAGAACATTCCCTGCGAGGTGAATGTGAAGTATGTTTAGAAAATGGTCAATAGACCCAGAGCTGTTTTTTTTTTTTTTTTTAAGGAAGTCTAATATCATACTGTCCATTTAAAATCCTATGTTTCCTGGAGTGTTGGGGTGGCTCAGTTGGTTAAGTGTCCAACTTCGGCTCAGGTCATGATCTCGTGGTTCGTGGGTTTGAGCCCCGCGTCAGGCTCTGTGCTGACCGCTTAGAGCCTGGAGGCTGCCTCAGATTTTGTGTCTCCCTCTTTCTCTGCCCCTCCCCAGCTCACGCTCTGTCTCTGTCTCTAAAAAATGAATAAACGAGCACAGGAGAAGGGCAGAGGGAAGAGAGAGAGAATCTCAAGTACGCCCCATGTCCAGAGTGGAACCCAACGCGGGGCTCGATCTCACAACCTTGGGATCATGACCTGAGCTGAAACCAAGAGTCGGACACTTAAAATGAGTCATCCAGATGCCCCAAGAATCTCTTTGATTGTGATCTTTTCTGGATCACCTCCCCAAGCAGGCTGCCTCCCATCTTACCTTCAACAAAAGAGAAACACTTCACTTCTACAAGTTGCTACAAATACCTTTTGCAAAGAAGTAGTGTATTCTTTTTTTTTTTTTTTTTTGAGAGAGAGAGAGAGAGTGAGAGCCAGAGTGCAAACAGAGGAGGGACAGAGAAAGAGAAGACACAGAATCCCAAGCAGGCTTCAGGCTACAAGCTGTCAGCACAGAGCCTGACACGGGGCTCGATCTCATGACCTGTGAGATGATGACCTGAGCCGAAGTCGGACACTTAACCGACGGAGCCACCCGGGCGCCCCAGAAGTGGTGTATTCTTAACATGGAGCTAAATGAGTAAAGATAATTCCCACCACCATTCACTCACGTATTCATTTGTTTGCCAAGTATATATAAGGCCCACCTTGCAAAGGCCTTCTCTCTGAGGAAGAACAGATCCCTGCTCTCTAGGAATTCGAAGCAAACAAGATAAATACAGAAAGCAGTCTGAAGTCAGTTCTTATAGTATCTACACTGAAAGTCACTCACGCAGAAATTAAACACAGCAACAAATGTGTAAAAGTTGAAGCAGTACTGCTACTCCTACCCATTACGTCTTCATGGGAGTAGGCCTGTTTAACTATTACATAAAATATTGTGAAACTGAGCACAGTAACAAAACAGCAACAAAGTTCAGTATCCAAAGAAGAATGTTCAAAAAAAAAAAAAAAAGTCGATGGTGGTAAATCTGAGGGGTTTTGGTTGTTTGTTTGCCTATTTCAGGATCACGTATGGTAAAGAGTTTAATTAATAATTTTGCAGACACGGGCACCTGGCTGGCTCTGTTGGTAGAGCACACACTGGGTGTAAAGATGACTTAAAAATAAGATCTTAAAAAAATTTTTGCAGACGTATGTGATTTACCAAGTATTCTGAAACCCCAACTTCCACTGAAATTAAAGTTACTAATCCTCCTGTAAAAAAACCAACTCCATTCCTAGAACTTGCAGGCCTTCTAGCTGTGCTAATAACGTTGTTTCTTTATACAAATTCTTACCTACAAACAGTAAGAGCTGGAAATCAGATTTACTTCCCTTATTGAATGGCAGCGAGAAATAACCACCAGCCCTCAACACAACTGAAACATTAGAATCAATTTGTATTTATATGAGTAATTATTTTATAATTTGTCTAATTTCTCACATATAGAATTAAGCAGTTGAAGTGTTTTAATTACCATCAATATGTCAAATACTAAAACACAGGCTTATCTATAAAAGTGGCAGGCAGAAGAAGTTAGTAAATTAAAATTATCTAAGATGAAGACACTTAAGTCCACCGAAATGGCAAACTTTCCAAATACCACGGACAAAGCTACAGAAGCATGGATACACAAGTTATTACTATCAAACTTTGCTTCAGAGTTTGCTCTCCACATGGCTTTTGTAAACACTGCACCGGATATCAGCATCAAAGAACTCTCTGACCTATCATCCTTTATAAACTCTAGATTCTTCAGTGCAATATTACTACCCATGAAACTTTAATAAATTACCATTTTAAAAGAACTAAATTTGGGGTACCTCAGTGGCTCACTGGTGAAGTGTCTGGCCCTTTTTTAAAAAAATTTTTTTTAGTTTTATTTATTTTTGAGAGACAGAGACAGTGCGAGCAGGGGAGGGTCAGAGAGAGAGGGAGACAGAATCTGAAGACAGGCTCCAGGCTCTGAGCTAGCTGTCAGCACAGAGCCTGACGCAGGGCTCGAACCCACAAACTGCGAGATCATGACCTGAGCCGAAGTCGGATACTCAACCGATTGAGTCACTCAGGCGCCCCTAAGTGTCTGACTCTTCACTTCGGCCTCAGGTCATGATCTACTGGTTTATGAGTTCGAGCCCTGCATCAGGCTCTGTGCTGATAGCAGGGAGCCTGCTTGGGATTCTGTCTCCTCTCTCTCTGCCCTTCTCCCACTCGTTTGTTCTCTTTCTCAAAAAAATAACCAGCAAGAAAGCTGTCCTCTTCATTGACTTTACAAAGAAACTTACTACATTGTATTTAAAAAAACTATCCATTGCAAATAATAACAATCTTGGTACTCATGCCACCTGCCTCATCTAAATGGGGATCTAGTTAATGTATGCGAAGTACTATCTAATAACAAAGGAGAGGAAAACACGCATTACAATTAATAGTCACATACATAATCAGGAGAGAAACCATGAAGCTACCAAAAATTACTCTGATGTTGCCTCTCTTCTGTGTTTTGAAAACTAACTTGAAGAGTTCCAGTGCCAATAAAGGAAAAACAAACAGTGGTAGTTCCAAGAACAATGTTTTCCCTCTGGAACTGCTGGCCTGTGTGTGCATCAGCGTGCCATCTCCCCAGATTTAGAATGCTGCTGCAAACACCAACATAAATGTTCTGTGAAAATAGCTCATTTGTTTCAGGCAAGAATTTCCAAGAGGAAGAAAAATTAAGGGGCCATGTGGTTAAGAGAAAAAGTCTCAGAACTCTGACCTGTTATAAATGCATTGCACTTAAAGTAACCCCCTGGATATCTGCCTAACTCTGCGAATCTAGAAATTCATTCCTTGAGACTTAGATAAAAATGTAGTAAGTTCCCCTCTGCTACCTCTCTAACATATCCACTGTGAAACCTGCCCTAGAAATTAGCACAAACTTTCTAAACACACAAATAAAAATAAGCAACTAAATACACAGCGTATCTCAAAGCGCCCATATTAACTGTATCGACATAGAACAGCTGTATTAATGCTTTCTGGAGAATAAACAGAATAAAAATATATGATTTCAATTCCTAGCGCAAAGTACGTGTGTGCTGGTGTGTGCCTGTGTATACGGTACTTATAAATTTATTACTCTGAGAACTCTGCAATAAAATATTTTGTTGACAGTGGGAGTGGGGGACAAACATTTCAGAGTAGTAGTGTACGGTGGGAAAAAATTTGTTTAAAGCCCATTTGTTTTCCGAAGGCCAACACAACAGCAGCTTCAACAACTGCACAGACCCCTCTCTCTCTCTCTCCCCCTACCCAAGCATGAAGCAACAGGAAGAAAACAGAAACCCTTGTTACAGTGTAAAACTGAAAAATTTTCCACTCTAACTAAAAGTCACAGCTTTATACTACCCACGATAAAGCTGATAATATGTAATTTCATATGTGTTTTTTTTTAATGCAAAGGAAAGAAGTTGGACATCACTACACACTACGCATTTATATCAAGTACAAAAACAAGCAAAATTCATTTATGGTGCTAAAAGTCTAGGGGCACCTGGGTGGCTCTGTGGGTTAAGCATCTGACTTCAGCTCAGGTCATATCTCGTGGTTGCCGAGTTCAAGCCCCACGTTGAGCTCTGTGCTAACAGCTCAGAGCCTGAGGCCTGCTTCAGATTCTGTGTCTTCTTCTCTCTCTGCCCCTCACCCACTCAGGCTCTGTCTCTGTCATTAAAATTTTTTTTTCAAGTCCAGATAGTGATTATCTTTAGGTTAATTAGAGGAGGAGCACAGGGTACCAGGAATATTCTATTTCTCCATATGTGTACTGGTTACACGGACGTGATCACTTTGTGAAAACGCACAGAAGCGTACACTCATACTTGTGCCTTTTCCATGCTTTTGTTTTACTTCTACAAAAAGACCTTGTAAGGTTATATAAGGAGAAGTTAAACCCCAGATCCTCTCCCTGTTTCCAGCAGAAGATAGTTTATTCCCTGGAAGAAACTGAACCGAGAGTCCCCGGCTCAAAGACCTTAGGCCTAGTAGAAAACTGCTCTGAAAACAGGGATCAATTAAAAATCCACACCCCAAACTCTGTGATTCAAGCTCTCTTCCCCACTCTGCTTCGTGAATCTTGGCACTCGCTGCCCACGGAGAAGACCAAAGGATTCCTCTCAACTAAAGCTGACGCGCCCTTGGGAAAAGAGCCACATATGCTGTCTTTGGGAGTCCCCCAATGAAACCACAGGCTCACCCCCGAAAGCCCTGGCTGGGGAGCTACGTGGCGGTGAAACCCTGCCCATTTGTCATGGTACCCAATTCACGTTTCAGTGACACACCATCAAAGAGGAACAGAGAGCAAAGGATCACCGGATAGTTACATTTCTAACATAAAAGTCAGACACCTACACAAACAGGAGAAAAACAAATCAAGGCAGTGCAAGAAGGAAATAAATATGTAAATAAGTAAACTTCATGTCTTCAGAAACAGAAAAGATCCACTCATGAAAAAAAGAGGAGAATGCTATTAAAATGCACACAAATGAAAAAATGAACAGGAGCTCTTGAAAACTAAAGACAACAGAAATACAGACAAGTGCCGATGAAGCAGAGAACACACATCAAGAAATTGGGCTGTGAGACAAAGGGGAAGAAAAATCAGAGGACAAAAAACAAGTCCCCCCCTCCGAGCAAACAGGAATTCAGAGAAAGAAAAGAGAAAACCAAGGCAGTGGAGAACATTATCAAAAAAACATAATGAGGAAGTTTTCCAGAACTGAAGGACATACCTCTTTCAGATCAAGTGTTCATCATAATGGCTGAAATTAATAAAGGGTGCCATGAAAGGAATATCCTAAAATCTTTTTTGGAGGTTGCTTAAAACAAAACAAGCAAACAAACAAAAAAGACAGAAAAAAAAAGATCACGTACAAAGAGAGGAATCAGAATAGTATTAACACTTTTTAATAGCAACGATAGAAGCTAGACAATAATGGTGCCCTGGCTTCAGATTTCTAGGGACACTTGTTTTCCTACTAGAAGGCAGCCAGCTCAAGAAGAAGCCAATTCAAGTTGGAGAGAAAAATAATTTCAGATCTGCGGAGAATAAACTGGTCTCCCATGTCTCCTTTCTCAGGAGGATATTCCATTAAAAAACGGGAGTAGACCGTGTCTTTCTTCAAGTTACTAGATGTCAGAAAACTACAGGTCCAACAAAGGGGAGACAAAGAGAGAACTAGCAGGACAATGCCAGAAGGTCATCCCAGGACAGCAGCTGTGCGTCAGGCCCCCAGGGCAAGTCCCCACCCTGACTCCAGGAGAACAGCAGAGTCCAAGAAAAAGGTGTCCCGAAGAACGCTCGAGTTCTGTCCGAATACTCAGGAAGGCTAGAGAAACAGGAGGGCACACAAGTGAGAGGCTACTCTCCAGACGGCACGGAAAGAAAGTCGAACCCTGGCGTGTGAGTCCTCCCTGTGGGCCCCAGCTCCAGGCTCACCATCAGGACAATCCAAGCTGACACTTACTCATGGGTGAAGCAGCAGTTTGTACATAGGACATGACCATGAAAAAGGGTTAAATCTTCACCTTCCATAGTAATAAGTCAGCATATAGGGCCTGGTAACAAAAAATGCTAAAATAGCAGTATATAATAGAATATTCCAGAAGATGGGAGGAAAACAGCAAAAGGACTCAGACGTGGTTGCCTGGGGAGCAGGACTGGGGTATAAGGACAGGCTGGAGTTCCAGGCACCAATTTCTTATTATGTAAGTCTTATAAGAATTCTGTATAAGACTTATTGTAAGTTTCTTAGTATAATACGTTTATTACAATCTTTAAAAAAATCTACACAGGCTATTACTTTGATGGAAAAAATGTTTAAAATTTTAAACTATGAAACAAAACCAAGGAATGTACGAAAGAGCAGGCAAGAGAACTGGAGAGCCCGACCTGCGGCAGGAAAATGACAGGAAGGCCACCCTTCTGCCCCTGCCGTGTGTGGGGGAGCAGGCGGAGGTGCTTCCTCTGACAGCCGGCGGAGAGGCTGTGCGCTGAGAGACGGGGAGCACAGGAGAAGGGAGGGTAGAAAAGAAATGTATAGACGTAGAATCAACAGACAGAGAGGGCCAATCAGGAAACCCAGAAAGAACTAACTAACAGGCAGGGCAATGCCCTAAGTGTCCGTTCCTCCGCGTATTTCTGGGTTTAGTCCACAAATGCTGGCTCCTTGGAGTGCCACATCCCCTGTGGAATTAGAAGCACTTTGATTTTGTGTTTAGGTTTTAATTTTGAAATTATTATGAAACACGCAAATAGAAAAATACAGAAAATGATAATGATCGTTCAAGTATCCACTATTCAGCTTTTTCAAATGTTAACATTTTTGTCATAATTGCCTTTATTTATTTTTAATAATTTATTACAAATTGGCTAACATACGGTGTGTAAAGTGTGCTCTTGGTTTTCGAGGTAGATTCCCACAGTTTATCACTTATATATAACACCTAGTGCTCATCCCAACAAGTGCCCTCCTCAATGCTCATCACCCAGTTTCTCCTCTTCCTTACCCTCCATCTGATTTTTTTAAAAGAAATAAACACTATGATCATAGTTGGAACCGTCTTCAGACCCTTCCCTAATCCTATCCTCCTAACTGCCTGCCTCACAGCACGTAACCATTCATCGGAATTTGACACTTAACATCTCCATCCACTCATCTCTAAAATGAAAGCAATGGTTTGAATGGATTCTAACGCCTCTTTGTTGGTATCTTAGGAGTTCTTGGTGTCCTGTAACGGTAGTGCAAAAGCCTACAGTGTTAGGAAATACACAAAAATATTTCAAAATAATTTCAAACCTCAAAAACAGACTGAATCATGATGTAGTTGACGCTTTGGCAAAAAAATCATAGTAACTTTATTATAGTAATGCCAGTAAAAACATTATCATCAATACATACGCATATAAAAGCCTAAGCTGAAGGATTTCACTGTGGTTTCCTCTCCTTGTGACCATCGGCTCCAGGGAACAATAAGGAGGTCCTGGAGCACAGCATCCTGGTCCACATTCCTACTGCCTAAATAACCAGGCCAGTGCAGCACCCGCCTGCCACGTGTCCCTATATCTGCTCTGCCCGGAAGCACAGCCAACATACTCTTTAACCTAATCTGTATACGGCACAGGGAATACAGTCAAGAATCCTGCAACAGTGTACAATCGGAATAGTGACAGAGGGTAACTCATGGTGGCGTTTATAGTAACGCATATAGTTTTGCAATGTATATAGTTGTCAGGCCACTACGTGGTGCACCTGAAACAAACAGATGTCAACTATACTTCAGGTCAAAACAAATAGTCTGTAATGCTATTTTTACTTACAAATGTCCTTCACAAGGGGCGCCTGGGTGGCTCAGTCGGTGAAGTGTCTGACTTCGGCTCAGGTCATGATCTCACCATTCCTGAGTGTGAGCCCCACGTCAGGCTCTGTGCTGACAGCTCAGAGCCTGGAGTCGGTTTCAGATTCTGTGTCTCCCTTGCTGTCTCTACCCCTCCCTCCTCATGTTCTGTCTCTCTCGTGAAAATGAATAAACATTAAAAAAAAATTGTCCTTCATGATGTAACAAAAAGTTATTTGCACTGCATCTTGACCCCTGAGTACACATCTCTTTTATCTTCTGGGTGATAAAACAGTAAGCACATAAAAGGCATCTCTGCTGTGTACTATAGTAGGATGCGTATCTCAAAGAAAACACATGCATGATTATTTGAGCTGTGAGCCAAACGAGTTAATGACTCCTGGAATACCCCTTTTACGTGGCAGGACAACTGATCAACCCGCTATCCAGACCTGGGCGTTTGGCAGACATTTTCTCTACAGCACTCAAGTGAGAAGGTCATTTCAGGAGAAACAACTGACAGTAGTTATTGCCAAGGATAGCCATCAAGCTTCCAAACTAAAAATCAAAATTTTGGAAGACTTGTTTCTACCATGATCTTGATAGCTTCCTAAAACTTAAAGATTTTTTCTGATGGGATCGGTGGCGATATTAACAACTGTAATGTCTTGAAATTGCACAATAAATGTGTTAACATTTGGAATATCTGCATTATCTATATCACCGAATATTTTCCAAATGACCAATAATTAATACAGTAAAATGCAATTTGGGCAAGGGTCCATTCAAAGTGCAAGAGAGACCAACAGAATCTAATGTAAAAGAATTTTTTTAAAGTTCAACAACAGGGTTTTGGATTCCATACTAGAATCAACATTTAAGAAATGACCAGTTGTCAAGTTTTGGTATAGTATCAAAGAAGACTACTTACAATAATCTGAAAAGATAATTAGAATACTCTTCTCTTTTCCAACTACGTACCTGCACAAACTTTATAATAAATACATACTAGGTTATTCTTTCTGGATGTTATAAACCACAAACACATAATCATAGTGCTAAGTTACCACAGTTTAATCTCGGATCATTAGCAGTCATTTAGAAAAAAATGAAAAATTCAATATTTATTTACTTCTGCAGTTATAGTCTCATTTATCTGCAATAAATATATAAGTCTCAGAGGCTTAATTTACCACAGAATCAAGAATGATCATTGCTCTAAAAAAGAAATTAATACAGTAAATGCTTAAACTCATTTTAGGTACACTCAAATCAAGTCCCTTCTCTCCAGTTATAAAAGAGCAGACTCCTTTCATTTAATATTTTACTTTTTAAAAATTGTTTTAAATTTATTTTTGAGAGAGAGAGAGAGAGAAAGAGAGAGAGAGAGAGAGAGTGTGTGTGTGTGTGTGTGTGTATGTGTGAGCAGGGGAAGGGCAGACAGAGATGAAGACATAGAATCTGAAGCAGGCTCCGGACTCTGAGCTGTCAGCCCAGAGTCCAATGCAGGAATCAAAGTCATGAATTGTGAGATCATGACCTGAGCCAAAGTCAGACACTTAATCGACTGAGCCACCTAGGCATTCCTAACATTTGACTCTCGAAAGCCACACACCAATCACCTAGAGGGCATGGTGTTAGTGGACTTAAACCTTAGTTCTTTTTTTTTTTTTAATGTTTTTTTTTTTTTTTAATTTATTTTTGAGAGACAGAGCGCGAGCAAGGGAGAGTCAGAGAGAGAAGGAGACACAGAATCCAAAGCAGGCTCCAGGCTCTGAGCTTGCTGTCAGTGCAGAGTCCAACCCGGGGCTCGAACCCACAAACTGTGAGATCATGACCTGAGCTGAAGCCGGACGCCCAACCGACTGAGCCACCCAGGCACCCCAAACCTTAGTTCTTAAATTGCTAGGGAAATGTCTTTTTACAGAACAAAAAAACAAAAAACAAAACAAAAAATAACACCTCATCTTTTATAAATTTCAAAAGAAGTAATTTAATCTGACCAAATCTCTGCAGTTTGGAAGACACTAAATAACAAACTTGCCACGGATAGATAGGTTAAGAAACAGAAGTGTGTTCAGGACAAATATTCTTCTTACACAGATCTCTCCAGTTAATGAATATCATAAATCACTGTTTCAAAGGCAGGGACCTTGAAAAATTTTCAGAATCAAATCAAATCAAGTGTCCTCACTTTACTAAAGTCCTATTACCCTGCCCTCTGAAAGAGAAAGGTTACTCACTGTGGTTTTTTTAAGTTAGAATAATCCAGAAACAACCAGAGGCTGACACTGCCTCCCTTTCTAATTATCTACCCATTTTGCTATGCTTACCTTTGCAGTTCGCTGAGGCCCCTGGCAGTGGGCAGGCAGGGATTTTGCCTTAGGAAGTTTTGTTTCAAGTTGAGGTGCGTGAGGTCTTGGCTGTAGAAGAGGTTGGCAGGCAGGTGCTCCAGGCTACAGCACGAGAGGTCCACTGAGCTAATGCGCTGCGAAGCCACCTACAGGGGGATAAAACCCAGCCCGATTTTAATGCCATCCATTTATCCTACAGATGCCTTCTATGGACAGAAATACGATACGATAAGCCCCTCGGGAACACAGACCTGTGCAAGGGGCACGCATAGCCCAAATATAAGCCGGTAGAGTATTTACTTAACACAGAATGGAGTCAAATACTGTAAATGCAGAAAACCGCATCCCTGCCTGGAAGGTACTCACAGTAACCTAGTGCAGGAGACAGGTTACAAAGAGCACAGATTATTCTATCGGGTTCAGTGGTATCAGTCATCTCCTCCAACTGTAGGGGTTAAGTTCCCGAAAGCATTCATGGTAAGAGAATTCAGAGCTAAATAATATAAGACTTCAGAGTAAATACAGGGTTAGGAGATGGACACTAAGATCCAGATGGAACCTATCAAAGCCCTTGTATATACTGAATTAAAACAGCACAAATAAAGCCGCGTCGATGGCCTTGTACACACATCTTTAATGACAACAGTAGCACAGGATCAGACTCCACTGCGTGCTTGCTCTCAACTTCTCTGGCTGTCTCCCCCGCCAGAGCTTCGGTGAGATGCTTATAAATTCATCGTGCTTTGCTCCATGCCAGTCTTCCCAGCTAAATGACTCTTACCGTGGCCAGAGTCCCAGGGCTGCAGACCAGCTAGCATGCAGGAGACAGAAAAAGTGCTGCATGACCTGTATTTTCTCAAAGGCTTTCTCCAAAATTCCAAGTCATGTGGTGCCACTTTATGCCTGGGCATGTGGCTGCGGCCTCACTTACGCACACCTTGGCTCCTTCTCTCCTCACAGAGGCCACGGAGTATTATTCTAAGATCCGGGTTGATTCTCCTGTGTGCTCTTTATGTTTACCAAAGCTTTACGGCAGAAACTCCCCCCCCTTATCTGTGCTCAGCCGGGTGTCCTTTTCTATTACCAAATTCCAGCCTTGTGTTCCCCAGTTACAGAAGGTGGCAGGGCACGGTCCTCAGGACTGGGACTCCCAGCTCCCCCACTTAGGAGCTGAGGGGACGTGACCAGATCTCCGAGCCCTCCAAGTTCCAGTTTTCTGATCTGCGTAACAGACATCAGGACGACACCTTCATCCACACGCCGACACGGAAACGGCATCCGGCAAACGGGGCCCGCCGTGCTGCCTCCTTCCAAACAGAACAATTCACATCCTCTATCTCCTGAAATCCAAGTTCTCCTGGTGCTAAAAAGGCATTCAGAAGTGAATCTGCATAAAACCCATTCTGCTGACGGCACATTTGAGGTTAGAAAGAAATTACAGCGCACATGGGGAACTAAGGGGAGACGGGTGGGAAAGGCTGGGCAGGGCTCAACTCAAAGGCTTGAGAGAGGAAGTCCGAGTTCTCATTTTAGCAATTGTATCTTTCCTTGAATTTTCACTATTCTTCACTATATTTCACACAATAAGAAAGAGAAGAAACTGTTTTCCATACATGCAAAGAGAAAATCCCAATCAGGGCCAACTCACCCATATACACGGAAAGACCTAAAAAGAGCCCTGGGGCATGTAATGGTCCTGAAAGTCAGGTGCAAATGCCCGAAGGACGTAAGGTCCATACTCGTGGAGCACGCAATGGCACGCCAGACCTGACGTCTCCATCTCCGGTGGTACGACAGGAAACAAGGCACATGCAGCCTCGGCCCTGCATGGGCACAGCTCAAGAGAAGGAGGGGAAATGAAGGCACCACATGGTAATGGCTACAGTAACCGCATGTGCGAAGGATACAGCAGGATCTAAGAAGTCAGGGAAGGCTTCTCAGAGGACCTACCGTCCACGCTCAAACCTGAAACTCCAGTGGGAATCTGTGGTTTTGTCTGCCCCAAATCCTTTCCTCACCTCCTCCTGCAGCAATCCTTCCACAGCGGGAGATCCTGACGGAGCTGCAAACAAGGCATGCTGCCTCCGGAGGCAGGGGCAGTAGGCATGCACTCGGGCGTGGGTCATAAGGGCACCCCAGTGCCCGAGCCGCGGACTGAGTCAACACGTACTGACTGGCATGTGACCCAAGGGAGGCTAAGCAGAGGCCTTCTCTGGGATTTACAAACTCTGCAGCCAGGAGAGAGAGAGAACACACACACACACCACTCCATACATTGAACAGTTACAGAGAGGTAACTTTTAGCCACATAAACCAATCACTGGTCACATCCCAAATTACCGATACCGATTTCTTCTATGTGGATAGGGAGAAAAAAGGACAAAAGAATGGGAAGGTAGGAGATTTGGAGTTTATCTGAAATGATTATTTCCTTGTAAGAGGGACAACGGAAGATATGAAGGAACTGTGGAAATATGTTAACACCTGGGGAAGACAAGTACATGGAAACTGTAATATTATCCTTTGTGCTCTTCTCTGTGCCTGTGTATGTGTGTTTAATGGGAAGCATGAAAACTTCAGTTAATGTTTCAGTAAGAAAGAAGAAAATGGACGAGAGCAGTCTTCTGGATTTCCTTGCATCCAGCGTTCCACTGGCTGATATGCCAGGGACCACAAGTCCTCCTGTAACCAAAGGGTCCCCTTAACCGCCTGTAGTGGGCTGAATGGTGGCCCCAGGAAGGATCCGAGGAAGAGCGAAATGCAGATTTCCCCATCCTAATCCCTGGAATCTATATAAATATTATCTTACATGGCAAGGGTGAATATTACCCTGTATGACAAAAGCTGTGACTAAGGATCCCGACAGGAGGTGCTTCTCCGGGATTATGTGGATGGGCCCTAAGTGTGATTATACGTATCCCTGTGAGAGAGAGAGGCAGAGAGAATTTTCAGACAGAAGACGTCGATGTGACTATGGGGGCAGAGACGGACTAACATGGGCCACAAGCCAAAGAACGTTTGGAGCCACCAGAAGCTGAAAGAGGCGAGGAATGGATTCTCCCATAGAGCCTTTAAAATGAGGAGGGCCCTGGCAACATCTTGCTTTTGGGTTTCTTGCTTCTAGAACTGCACAAATTCCTGTTTTAAAGCCACCAAAGTTTGGTTAATTTGGAAACTAATACACCTTTCATAATTTTTTCCAGAGTACTTTTCATTTTCATTCATTCACCATGTTTACTGAATACCTACTATGTGCCAATTAACTGACCTAGGTAAGCACACAGTAAACCGCCTTCAGTAAACAAAATGAAGATCCCTGCCTTCTTTATACTTAGATCCTGTAAATAAGTAAATTACATGTTAAAAACTGGCAAATACTATAGAAAACAGAGCAAGGAGAGGGGGTCAGGATTGTTGGGACAGTGCTAGGTCATACTTAAATAGGTCAGTCAGGCTGGGACTCAGTGAAAAGGTGACATTTAGACATGATGGACATGAGGAAGGTAGCTGAAAGGATTCATCCCGAAGAATGCTCCAGGCAGAGGCCGGTAAGGTGAGGGGAGAATGTCCTGTAATGAGATCAGAAAGGTCGGGGTGGGGGTGGGGGCAGCAAATCCTTCAGGGACTTTTAGGGCACTGTACACACGGTCTTTTAGTGTGAGCAAAACGGGAGGCGCGGCAAGGTTCTGAGAAGTCTCTGTCTCTAGACCGTAAGCTCCGCAAGGGCAGGGACTCTTGCTTATTCTGTTCACTGACACACGCATGCTCAGCACTTGTGAGACCTCAGAGAAGTATGTGCCAGAGGAACCACCACTGGACTGCTCTGCAAGCCCTCCTTCGTCGCCAGCTCACATGTGACCCATCCCACACACTCCTTCACTCGGAGATTACTTTGAAGAGGACAACTTCTATTTCGACTGAAGCATCACACTAAATAGTCTCTGGGCAACTAAAGATAACGATTAAATGTCAAGTGGGATTTGAGTCCTTCCCTCACTCTGGACCACAAGCTGTTGCTGCCAGAAACAAGGGGGAAGAAACCACAGTAACAAGGCTGTGCCAGCATGAGCAGCCTGTGGGAGCCGTGGCAGAGCGGGAGGGGCCACGGCGGGGGCAGAAATCATTGCAGCTGGCAGGGTGCTGCCGAGGGGACACAAGAGCCATCGCGAGTTGCACCTCTGCCCGGTCCCTGCAACAGAGCGGGGGACGTAAGTGCTTCCACCCCGAGCAGCCTGGGCACATAAGGACCAGGCCGTGAAGGGGTTCTGCTTGAACCCCAGATGGAAAAACTGCCAGCTGGACTACCCAAAGACGCTGTGACCTGCATACACGGCACCTATGGAAACTAAGATCCTTCACAAGAAAGACCTAAATAAGTAATAAAAATAAATCAGAAAGCCACTTGGATACACCTCGGAGCAAGTAGCCTTTTATTATTATTATTTTTTAATGTTTATTAATTTTTGAGAGAGACAGACAGAGAGAGAGCAAGAGTGAGCGCATGAGCAGGGGAGGGGCAGAAAGAGAGGGAGACGCAGAATCTGAAGCAGACTCCGGGCTCTGAACTGTCAGCACAGAGTCTGAGGCAGAGCTTGAACTCACAAACCATGAGATCTTGACCTGAGCTGAAGCCAGACCCTTAACTGACTTGAGCCACCCAGGAGCCCCTCCTCTTTTTTTAAAGTAGTAATAACAATAACAACAGCCAACATGTGGGGGTGCTTCAGCCGTGGGAGACACCCTTCCAGCTGCTGCAGACATCATAGGTAATCTTTACAACTCAGCACAGTAATCGTTTATCCTCATTTCAAAGATGAAGGTAAAACTGAGGCACAGGGTGTGCCCGTGGTCACACAGTGAAAGCAGGAGCAGGATCCGAGTCTGAGTGGGGGCCTGTACTTACAACTCTCCTGATAAAACAATAACATAACCCCTTTGACCGAAGAGGATCAGATGTCATCCCTAGGAGAAGCTTAAGCCTCAGAAAGGGCAGTGGCAAAACACAGTCCTTCTGGAGAGAAGCAGAGACCATCTCTGACCACAGACTTCAAGGAAGGGGTGAAGCTCTGGGAGGCGGGGGCAGGGAGGCACCACTGCTTGACACCATGGGCTCTGCCCACTCCTACCCACACAGTGGTGAGGTCAACTGGTGAGCACCTAGTTGTATTTTAAAAGGTTACAAAAAAGTTTAAAGCCCTCCAGAAATTTGGAAAGAAAGTGAAAAAAACTGGCACAAGCAGAAATCGCCTCAAAGCTTTATTACAGAAAGGGACCTCAAAGGAGCTCACAATTAGAATATAAAATCCTTTTGGCAAAAGGTACTGTACTTCTATTCCACCTCCCGACATCAGAACAGTGGAAGACATAAAGTTGAGACTCAAGCAACGTGACATACAGGACACAGGGCACAGTCCTCACAACACTCAGGGCATCACAATGCTACCACTTCCTAGCCACGTGGCTCTGGGCAAATCACTTCATCTGTCTGTCCTTCCATTCCCTCATCACCGAAGTGGAATAAATAATACCTGCCCTGACGAATTTAACGAGCTTCTATAAATAACACTTTTCTAATTTTAAAAAAATCAGGAGAGGCTCTGTAGACCCAGTATCCCTTGACCAATGTCCGGAGCCACGCGTGGTACGAACCTGTAAGGCGAAGAAAGGACTACGGCCCAGTTAGCCGCTCTTGCCGCCGGGAGCTGCTGCAGAGGGAAGCCTCGATGAGACGGAGGCAGAACATGACACTAGTCGTGCAGCTCCCTGACCATCCAGGAACTACACATGAAGGGGTTCAAGCGGTTAAGTTCTAGATCAGTTCAATGTAACTGTGGGTAGGGAAAACAGTGCTGGTCTGTGTTAACAACAAAAAATTTTTTTAAGGATGATAGAGGTAGAGGGGTGCCTGGGTGTCTCAGTTGGTTAAGCGTCTGGCTCTTCGTTTCGGTTCAGGTCATGATCTCATGGTTCATGAGTTTGAGCCCCACATCAGGCTCCACGCTGACACGTGAGAAGCCTGCTTGCGGTTCTCTCTCTCCCTCTCTCTGCCCCTCCCTCGCTTATGTACACGCATGTGTGCGTTCTCTCTCTCTCTCTCTCACTCACTCAAAATAAATAAGTATACTTAATAAAATAAAATAAAATGTTAAAAAAAAAAAAGGATGAGTTAAATGGGATTCTCCCCACGACACTAACACTGTGGAAGACACATGAAAGTGAACATGACATCGACCACCTTCTCCATACTACCTGTAAACATGTGCGGGGAAGAAAAAAGTTCATTTGGTCCTCAAAACATTTCCCCCAAAGAACACTGCACGGCAAACATAAGAAGGTAACACGTACAACAAACCGTTCAGACTACCTACTGGGCTTCCAGATATTTCTAACATGCTCCTCAGCTCAACACCTTCCTCAGCTGTTCCTTGGAAAGACTTTAGAATACTTCTGTCAAAAATGGCCTCTGCTCTGAGTCTGGCTGGGTTATTACGTTTCTAAAGCAACCTCTCTCCCCTGTCCTAACTCGTCCTCACTATGCTTTTGCAATACTCATCTTCCCTTGCAACAGGACTGTCCGCTGCATTATTCCCATTATTCCTGATGTTCACGTACTGGGCACTCATCTTTTATTAGCAAGGGAAAGTTCAGAAAAACAGTCATGGAACTTTTTGTTGTTGTTACCACTGTACTTTAGTGAAGTAGTATTTATCCTTATTATGTGCCAAACATGCTCAAAATGAAGCAAAATGACCCTGGTCATTTTGGTCAAAGTGGGCTGATATAGCGTAACTCTGCGGGTGTGAAGTAAAAGACTGCTTTAAACCCGCGTAACAAGTCATTAATTGCTCGGCTGAGCCTTCAGCGCTGCGACACCACACCCTGGCTACAGGGATAGTCTCTGGGGAGCTTCCGACACTTCTATAAAAAATTCTTAACCTCTTAACTGACCTAGTTTTAATCCTCACTGCCTAAAAAAATGCTTTGGGAAGGCATGAGGTAGGAGAATATAAATTTATATGAGTGTTTATTAGTCTTTATTAAGCATTCTAGCAACTTATTTTCAACTTCACCCTCATCAACAGTTTTAGAATGCTTTATAGCAAACCAAAGCTTCCATCATTAATAAAATTCAAACTATCACTGCTCTACAACATGTGATTGATCATTTCTTTAAAAAAATTTCTACAAATATATAAGAAATGCCTTAAATTGATTCGACCTTTTCACAATGACATCTCTTTACTTGATCTTGTACTAACTCTACCATTTTATAAAATGTGTTTAACAGATGAAGAAAACTTTTGTACATTAATAAAGTCTAACAATAATAAATAATGAGTAATTAACATACACTAATAGGAACTTATCATGGTGCCAGTTTTGTTAAAGAACTATTAGAGCACCAGACTATAAAAATATCGAAAAAAAGAACACTAAGCGATTAAGCGATTAAGAACAACAGCTCTGCCTCAGATGTCAACGGCTCTTCGCCAGGGGAGTGGAGGAGATGGAAGAGCCAATCCTCATGTGGTTGTCACTGCCTGGAGGAAGCAGGCCCCACACCCTCTATGTCTTCAAAAGCTTGGTCTCTTGAGACATAGACACCTACACAACTGGAGGGAAAGGAGGTGTGCACAGTGGTGTGATGAGAGCACGCCGAGCAGAAAACACAAACCTCAGAACTCCCATCACAACCGCAACACTCACACCCCTCTCCCCTGACAGAACGGACAGGCCTTCCAGGCACGTGGGCAGAGACTTGCACGTTACCACCAAGAGCAGACAGAACTGCGGCATCTGTCCAGGGAGCTCACCGCGGGGCTGGTGCCGCCCTGCTGGGAGCCGAAGCCACCGCGAGAGACTCCCAGGAGACACACGGCCAGACTCCCAGCATGGCTCCATGTCCCTCGGCAGTTATCTCCCCTCCACACACACACACCCCATTGTGTTTCTGAATAACCACAGAACAACAGGGCTGGGCTTGGGTGGAGATCAAATCTGAACGCAGAGTTCCTTCCTCATTTCCTTATTGGCAAACTAGGTGTAAACAGTCCCTTTAGAAAGCGGCCACCTGAGAAAGTGGCATCTCCCTGACCATGGGGAAAAGACAGACAACCACGAAAATACCTGAATTCTAACTTTCTGGTAAAAGAAGTCATGTAAATGTATACTTAAATGATTCTCCTATTAGAAATAAGCTACTTGTTTTCTATTTTAAGTTCCACATCTAATATACAAGGTCCAGGACATTTAACACAAAGAGGTCAATGACATTTTTCTAATTACTCCGCTATTCCTTACTTTATGAAATTATAAGTCAGACCAGTGGGCAGAAGAATCCAGCTCTTCAGAATAGCCGTAGGAAACTCAATACAAGTATTGGGATAGTCCAGGATAGGCAAACATATCATGGAAACCAAACTCCTGAGTATTTTCTAAATGCGCAGATTAAAATGACTTAACTTCATAATATAACATGACCAGATAGAGAGATGTGGTTGATTACATATGGCAAGTTCCTAATATAGCAATACTTGACAGGTTTTTGAAGATTTCAACAAGCAGCCTCCTCCACAACAAATCAATTTAATCTGCCTTGGATGATTCAGAAAGCATCTGAATCAAGATTTCTTAAATACCTCTTGATCACCCTTTAAGAAGATCAACGACCAGTGCACAGGGGCCGTGCCCGCCTCCCTAGCGGCCACGCCATTCCACAGCTGCTTGACAAGCCACCTCTCATTTGACCACTGAGCTGTCTGGGTTCTGCTCATGGCTGTGTACGTGAAAGACTTCCCTTTGACATTTACAGTAAATTTCAGTTGTCATTTGAGTCTCGATTTGTTTTGTCCCGTCAGGCCACGGTAAAACATTGGCAGTTCAATTAAAGAAAAAAAGAGCAAGGGAGCAGAACTTCCTGCACGAAGCAGTGTTGGATCCTTTATAGCTCAGTTCCCTCATCTGCAAAATGGGGATGTGACAGTCTCCCCTCAGGAGTCACTACCTTTCATCGTACGGCCCACGGCATCATAGAGGTGTAGGGAGTACCGACCTCACAAGGTTACTATAAAGCATCTTGAAGAGTGCTTGGCACATAGAAAAAGTTACCCAAATGTTCATTGTTATTACTATTTGCATTACTGTGGTCACTACTAGCTCAATTCAGTAGGCTAAATGATCTTTTAAAAAAAATTTTTTTTAACGTTTATTTATCTTTCAGAGAGAGAGCGCGCGCGCTCTCTCTCACACACACACACACACACACACACACACACACACACACACACGTGTGTGAGCATGAGCGGGGGAGGGGCAGAGAGACAGGAAGACAGAATCTAAAGCAGGCTCCAGGCTCTGAGCTAGCAGGCACACAGAGCCCGACGTGGGGTGTGACTCACGAACCGTGAGATCATGACCTGAGCCGAAGTCGGACGCTTCTCCGACTGAGCCACCCAGGCCCCCTAAATGATCTTATTAACAAAATATATCAATCAGTTGGGGGAAAAAACAAAAATTCTTTTCATTTTGGTGTTGACCTCATGAATGAATAGCTTATTCACACTGGATATGATGTCTGAAGCAAGGAAGGTTATCACGAAATCCATGCTCATCAGCTGGAGTCTGTAAGTGCGTTTATCAACAGATAACACCCAAAAGGAAACTAAAGAAGGGACCTGAGAACCAAGTGACAGAGGGACTTTTCTCACTAACCAGAGATGCTCGTCCTGAAAATAGACTGCTAAGAGGTACGGAAGGGCACAGAAATCATGGTGGCTTCACTATTCAGAGGTTATCAGATAGGTGAGAGAGCAGAACTATCTGGTGCTGCACCCAACAGCAAAGCTGGATTAACAGGTTGAAGCCACAGGGATAAAGACGTCAGCTCACTTATAAGGAAGAACGGTGTGGTCAGACACCACAGGGTCTGAAACACTACGGATGGTGTTTAGGCGGGAAGGAAGTCTGGGGGTCCATAGATCCTTTTCTAATCTTAAATTCTAAGTCTCTGAAGTAAGAGCATTTCATGATGACTACAGTTTACGGTAAAACTAAAGAACGCTTTCAAAGAAAATACCAAATAACTGTTAAGGTAATTATTCCAGAAAATGACAACAAGTAATATTGTCCTTCCCAACCTTAAAATAATATGTTGTAATCTAAAACACAGCTATCAGCACCTCACTTGAAACCTAGAGTGTATTTTATTAAAGGCAAGAACAATATACAGAAAGAATCCACATGAGGAACATGGGTCTCCCGTTTGCTGAGGTCCTGACCTCCAAGCTGAACCTAGAGAAAGAGTGAGTGCCCAGCATAAAGAAAGGGTAGAATTCTCTCATCCCTCCCTCCTAGTGTCTCCCAGGGCAGGTGACAACTGGACAGTAACGCCAATAGAGCTAGGAAAGAAGGGGAGTGGGTGAGAAGACATGAGCAAGTAGGATGGGGACATGGGATGAGTTTAAGCCGTTAAGTGTATAAGCCGGCGGCAAAAGCAGGTCTCTTGTTGTTATGATACGGTAAGCAAACAAGGTATTTTTTGACTTGTACAAAATTGGATTATAAAACTTCGGAGAAAATGAAATTAAATGGCTTTAAACTGAAATAACTCAGAACTCACGGGAAAAACTCTTCTTTAGGAAAAGATCAACCAGGATTTCAGAATCAGTAGTTGCCTCAGGAAAAAAAAAATAGATGGGATTACTAGTGTGGAAATGAGATGAAGCATAATTATAACCTCAGAGATAATTTTAATATTTTTACAAACTTCATCATATTATGTATCACAAAAACAAAATTTAATGTAACCCAAAATACTGCATGTTAGCTTAAATTCAAACCAGAATTTCTAAGTTCCCTAATTTCATAAACTGTTCATATCTATAAGAAAGATTCCATAACATGAACTCTTCCGTAACAAATCCATGACTATGTTGAAAGTTAGTTATAATCATATTTCCCCAGAAAATGACATGGGAACTAGCAGGAAACAAAGTAGACTGGTTAGCACTTTTTACTTTATCTAGCTTCTAGTTCTTTCCCTTTTTCACACTGCTCAGACACCTGAGATATAGCTACATTTTCATCTTTTACAGGTAAACAGTTGTACCTTTGAACATACTTTCTACCCCTCTTTTTTTTTAATTTGAGAGAGACAGAGACAGAGACACAGAGAGAGAGAGAGCAAGCATTCAAGTGGGGGAGAAGAGCAGAGGGAGAGAAAGAATCCTAAGCCGGTTCCATGCTCTGCAAGGTGCCTGACACGAGGCTCAATCTCATCACCCTGGGATCACGACCTGAGCCAAACTCAAGAGTTGGGTGTTCAACCAATCAAGCCATGTAGATGTCCCACTTATACTTCTCCTTTGGGTGGCTAAGTTGGCTAAGCATCCAACTTCGGTTCAGATCACGATCTCATGGTTTGTGAGTTCGAACTCCAGAGTTCGGGCTCTGTGCTGACAGCTCAGAGCCTGGAGCCTGCTTTGGATTTGGTGTCTTCCTCTCCCTCTGCCCCTCCCCCCTCACACTCTGTGTGTGTCTCTCTCTCAAATAAACATTAAAAAATTTTTGTTGAGTGCTCTTCCCTTCTTGTCTTTGTGGTGAACTCCTATTCATCCTTCAAAACTCAATTTGCCCATTACTTCCTTGAAGCGTTCCTGTACCCAAATAACTCATATACTCAATTTTCAAACTTTCTCATTTGTTCTCTAGAGTTTATATGAGAGCAATCTCCTTGGGATGGGGGAAGGGCATAGTTGAAGCTAAAATCCATGTCACTTGGTTTTACTGAAGTTTCTACCACACATCTACTAAATTGTTCTTGGTCAAACGGCCCTAAATGCTCTAAAAAATGGGCATAAAATGTGAAGTGAGAGTTTCCAAAAAAAGCACCATTAAGCCCTGGATTAATTAGCAGACTGGTACTGAGAACACCACCTCTTACCACAATAATCGCAGTGGAAGCACCTACAGTTATATCCCTAAAAGACAGGTGGAAAATCCTGCTGACAAAAAGCAGCACATGCCCTAACCTACACTTCAGGTGGTGTGTACAAGGTGACTAAGTCATCTTACAGGGCTCCTTGCAGCTATGTCTAATGGCACAAATCTCTACGCTGGAAACCTTAATCCCATTACACCAGAGTGATCTGACTCACGCAGTTAGTGAAGCATTCTTTGAGTGAAACCGGAGGATAAAACACGCCTTTTGAGCACGTGAAAGCAAAGGTTCATTTGTGATTCACCACACACTTTATTTTTATTTAAAGGGTGATATTTACTCATCACGTCATGTGATCTTTAATTCAGCATGACAAGTGGCCCTGACTTGCCTACCCTGTGCGTGTTAAGAGTGAACCCAACATATCAAGGCAATCAAAGGCTCACTGCAGTGACTTCAAGAAAAACAAGAGGCCTAGAATTAAAATACTACAGTTAATACTGGAAGAAAGATAGGAGAAAGAGGCACTGCGATAGCCACACTCACTGGCAAACTGCTAGCATGTCAGCCGCTGACAAGGAGAGAGACGCTGGTGGCCTTACGGGGAATGAATTTGTAACGATGGACCATATAACAAATACAGGTAACAAGTGGTCACAGTTGAAAACTACAGAATCTGGGTGATCGGTATATGGGTGTTACTATTACCTCTACTTCTAAATATTTCGCATTTGCCATAATAAAAAGTTTAAAAGCACATTTATGAACAACACCAAATCAGTGATCTGAATCACCTTTTTAAAAATCTTCCTTGTAGAAGTGCCTGGGTGACTTAGTCGGTTGAGCGTCTGACTTCAGCTCAGGTCCTGATCTGAAAAATCTTCCTTGAAACGGAGAAACAGACTTCAAAGTGGAACAATACAGTGTTGCAGAAGTGACTAAGGCTTAATTAAAAATTAAGTGTGCTTAGGCTGTAGATTTGTATAAAGACTAAGTCTGAAAAGAACTCACAGGATTAATCAACATATCTAAAACTAACGTGCTTCAACAAGTGGGTCACAGAGAGGGCCGTCAAGGTCCGCATTTCTATGACGACACTCGGACATTGGACAGGAGCTCGTCCAAACTCCTGCTCTTGCCTCCGGCCCGTCACTTCATTCAGACTTCTTCCCACCACTTTGAAAACGTGCTGGACACATGGACCCGCGCTGAGCCCTATTTGACACTGCATACAACTGGATGCTTTCTGAATTTTTAAAGCATGTCGTGCATTAATATTTTAGGGATGACTTTCTGATCAATATTGTAATCCTCCCAAAGGAGTTGTTTTCTTCATGGTATCTGCTGCTAACACCCACCCCAAAATAAAAACTTTACACAGACTGTCTTGGGTATGATTTTTGCAAGCAATACTAAGTGCTAAGATTAAGTTTAAAAAATATTAAGTATATAAGGGCCTTTCTTGATAGAACATTTCTAATTAATAATCTTTTATAAATGTTCCCCAAAGGAAACCGATTAGAACAAAGATGAACACTTCTCTTTTAGCTAAGATCCAGAAGCATAAAGTGAAAATAAAGAATTTTCCTTTTAAATTACTTATCTAATTCATTTTAATTTAAAAATCATTGGAATTGGTTCTCTTTATCCTCCTCCTCCGGCTGAGGTGAGGATGGACGTTAAAAATCAGAAACTCAAGGGTGTGTGGGTGGCTCAGTCAGTTAAGCATCTGACTCTTGATTTTGGCTCAGGTCATAATGGGTACAGTTTTAATACTGCAAGAGGAGAAAAATTCTGGAAATGGATGGTGGGGATGATGCACAACAATGTGAGTGTATTTACTACCACTGAGCTGTACACTTAGAAACGGTTAAGATGGGGGCGTCTGGGTGGCTCAGTTAATTATGGCTCAGGTCATGATCTCATGGTTCATGGGACTGAGCCCCACGTCAGGCTCTGTGATGAAGCATGGAGACTGCTTGGGATTTTCTCTCTTCCTCACTCTGTCCCTCCTCCACTGTCTCTCTTTCTCTCTCAAAATAAATCAATAAACGTTAAAAAAAATCAAAGACTTAGATATCCCTTTCTCTTCTTGGTTTTTCTTTCATATTCTTATCAAAATGAATCTCATTTAAACATCGGGGTGTAAAAACAACCCGTTCTGTGAATGTTTTGTTTCTCAATAAGAAAGTCTCCATAGTAACCCTGAACATGACTAAGCTGTAGAACTTCCTATACCTCCAGATATGAGGAAGAGCAGAGGACAGTAGAAAGGGAAGCTGGAAGTAGAAGTGGCTTAGGGGAGTCACCCTTGACCATGCCAAATTCCCCACAAGCACATATTCCCCAATGGATGGAGTTTCTCATCATCCTTTTCTAAGAGCCCCACCCTACTCTCCCAGGATGCTGAATTACAGAAAAAGATATCATCACAGGACTATCCTCAATATACCAAGTTTAAAGAAGAGCATGGCCCTGTTTTATATGGGATTCATATCTGAATAGGGGGCTCTCACACTGATTTCTTCTATAATATCTAACCTCTTCAACCAGCCCCTTACAACTCACTTCCCCTTCTACTCACTAGCCCTAACACCTTCTAAATACTTGTATCTGGTTTTTAAGACGGGAGAAAGGAAAGACACTGTATCTAAAATCTGCATTTACTATGATGTTCTTTCTGCCCTCTGTCCCTGACACCTAACTTTTCAGGAAGAAATCTTTCTCTCAAATGTCATCCTTAATTGTGTTAACCCCAAAAGGCTCCTGTGGTTGTCAAGAAGAGCAGAAGGTTCTTTGTTCAGATAAGTCAAGCATATGTGTGTCTTTATCTCCTTAATATATACATAAAAACAAATAATACTTTTAAAAGACTGTGACTCAGTCAGGTAAGTGTCCGACTTTGGTTCAGGACATGATCTTGTGGTTTGTGAATTTGAGCCCCATGTTGGGCTGGAGCCTGCTTCAGATTCTGTGTCTCCGGCTCTCTGCCCCTCCCCTACTCACACTCTGTTATTTTTTTTCTCTCTCAAAAATAAACATTAAAAAATCTTTTTTAAAATGAAAAGATAGTCTGGGGCACCTGGGTGGCTCAGTCAGTTAAGTGCCCAATTCTTGATCTCAGCTCAGGTCATGATCTCATGGTTCATGGGTTTGAGCCTCATGTTGGGCTCAGCGCTGATAGCATGGGGCCTGCTTGGAATTCTCTCTTTCACTGATCTTTTCTCTCTCACTGATCTTTCCCTGCTTGCTCACTCACTCTCTCACAAAAAATCAACAAATAAACTTAAAAAAAAAAAAAAAGATTGTCTGCCCAATCAGTGGTAACAGCAAGAATGATGGCCATAAAATTATTTTATGTATGTATTTATTTAATCAGTCATTCTCTCTCTCTCTCTCTCTCTCACACACACACACACACATACACACACACACACACACATACTGTTAGAATTACTATGTGTCAGTATCAGTCTATCATGTGTACATCTGACATAAGCCCTAGGAGGTAAGTACTATTACTATTCCATTTATCAAATGAAAAAGCCTAAAATTTAGAAACTTACAGAGACAGAGTCTGTGAATGATGAAACCTGTGTCTACCTTAGTTTGAAAGCCAAATTCTTTACTCCCATACCATCCAGTGTCTCCGAATATTCAGAGCCTTTCTAAAGAGAAAGGGAGTTTAGGTTCTAATTCAAATTCATTCTAGTTAATACCAATTAACTACTAGTTAACTACTTGTTAGTACTAGTAACTTCAGGTCATTAACTAAAATTCCCTCCTCCCTCCTGGACGCGCTCACCGACACCTGCGTGAAATGTAAGCTGAGTCTTGTTGCAGACATATATGCTTATGAATGATCTTCTGCTTGTAGCGACATCACGTATCAAACACTTTCTAATGGCAATGTAGTCATCAGCAGAAGAGGAAATTCACACCATCCGCCATCACACCTGCTGCCATCATGTTCTCCCAGGACACAATTCTCCCCCAACCCCCGCCTCTCCTACGAGTGTCCGGTCCACGGTTTGGACAATCAGAGAGAGTACCTCATTACAAACACGGTATCCTAGGAAGATGATATCTTTGCCACCCAGTAACAGCAAAGAGTTAAACATAGGACATTTACAACTGCCAGTTAGAAATCAACAATTTCCACACCTCTTTTAAGAGACACTTCAAGCCGCTATAAAAAATAAGAGAAATAATGTTCTCTAATATGGTAGTTGTAAAAATTACCTAGAATAATATAGCTGTGTATAGAAAGACCTAAACAAATAATTTCTGTTAACATTTTTCTCTTCTATTTGAGGAAATCATTTATTTTGTTTTAGGTACCTATGATGTTCTGTAAACTCCTTGCTTGTTAATAAAATACTTATCCTTGAGATCTCAAAAAAAAAAAAAAAAGAGAGACACTTCATCATCTACCCTCTTGCATTTCACCTCTTTGCTGTCTCTCTAGAAACAAACTCTTTGAAGTTAAAAGAGTTTGTATTTTGCCACTGTTTTAAAGGTGCAAATATAAAGACTCTCATTAGTGCTATGGTTTCTGACTGAGGCTATAATTTACCTAGTAATTCAAATCAAGAACCTAAAAGCCATTTTTCATTTTTAATTTTATTATTTATTTGTTATTTTCCTCATGCTTCATATGTAATTATCAGGAATCCTGTCGCTAAATCTTCAATATACATCCCAAAACCCATCTGTTCACTTCTCTCCTTCTCTCCTCTCAGTTCTTGCCTGGAAAATACCAAAGAGCCTCCTGCCAGTCAGATCCCAGCCCCTGCTCCTCTTCTTGTCCTCCATAGTCCATCCACCACCCACCAGCCGATGTTAGATCATGTAACTCTCTGAAAGAGAACTGTTTCAAATGGCTTGCCATTATGCCAATAATATAATCCAGACACTTTACACCCTGTTTTGTAACATAAGACCCTTGCCTCCCTGACTTCCTGTCCCCTGTTCCAGTCTCAGGACTTTCACACTATTTTCTCTAAATACCTGGAAAGCTCCTCCCGCCAGATCTTTGAATACCTGGATACTTCTTTTCATTGAAATTCCAGTTTATGGGTAACTGGGAGACTCAGTTGGTAAGAGTCCGACTCCTGATTTCGGCTCACGTCATGATTTCACAGTTCATGGGATCAAGTCCGGCATGGGGCTCTACATTAATAGTATGGAGCCTGCTTAGGATTCTCTCTCTCTCTGCCCCTCTCCTGCTCACGTGCACATACTCTCAAAATAAATAAACATTAAAAAAAAAAGTTATTCCCCCTCCATCATTCTTTGTCATTGTAACTTGTATTATAGCACTGTGATTATTTGATGTTTTCTTTCTTGTCTATTTACTTATTTATCATGTTTCCCCAATTTATCATCTGGGGTTACACTGCTACCAAGAGAGAGGAATGAGACTTGTTCTTTACTATATCCCAGTACATAAAACACATACTTGACATACAGAAGGTGCTTCATAAATGCTGGCTAGCTTTAGAACAGTGACTTATCAATTGTGTGGATGTTTAATATACAAGATTATTAAATTCAATACCTATTAATCTTTTGTTATTATTCTTCTAATCAAAACCACCTATCATTGATAAGCTTGATAACTTAACATGTTTATTCACATCCTCGTCCATATTTTAGAATTTATACCTCTGACTTGTTCCAAAAAGAATGTAAAGCAGCTGACGGTGACACTGCATTTGGTTTAAAAGGTTAAAACATCTCCACATAAGACATTATAGAAGACACCTGACCAATATTCTTCAAAACTGTCAAGGTCATAAAAACCACGGAAAGACTAAAAAACTGTCACAGACCAAAGGAAACAAAGGAGACATAACCGAATGAAATGTGGTACCCTGGATTAAATCTTGGGACAGAAGACACTAATGAAAAAGCTAGTAAAATCCAAATAAATTCTGGAGTCTACTTCAGAGTAACATGTTAATGTTGGTTTCTAGTTTTGACAAGTCTATCATGGTAACATAAGATCTCTGGGAAACGAGGTGGGGCTACATGGGAATTCTCTGTGCTATCTTTACGACACTTTGGTAAATAGAAAATTATTTCAAAAAAGTTTACTTAAAAACATCAACATCTCGGGGTGCCTGGGTGGCCCAGGTCACGGTCTCACAGCTCATGAGTTCAAGCCCCACATCGGGCTCACTGCTGTCAGCACAGAGCCTGCTCCGGATCCTCCGTCCCCCCCCCCTCCCATGCATGCACACAGACTCTCTCTCTCTCTCTCAAAAATAAACATTTAAAATAAACAAGCAAATCAATCAATCAACCTCTCCATACAGAAAGAAATTCAATGCACTCTGACCACAGTTGGGCGTTTTATTCTGAATGAAGGAGAGTGTAGGCCGTTGATTACTGCTTTGAACCCATGTAACCATTTAAATATAAAAGCACAGTATTATTTAATATTTGTCTCCTCATATTTGCAACCACAGAAGTAATTTTAAAACAACTAAACAGATGTATTCATTGCCTCTAAGAGCACATGAATTCTACAAGCATACCTAAAGGAGAAGTGTCATCCTCCCATTTTCTCTAGCGGGGTCCTGCCTGGTACAGTCAGAACGACCACTGGCCAACCAGGTTGGGAGAATCTTCTGCGTCCGTATCAACCTAAATTCTGCCCACTGCTTCTTCTCCAAAAGAAGGGGACACTAATGTTCTTAAGTGCATTGCATTATCAGAGAACACAGTTTTTACTTGACAATTCACATATAGCCAGTATTTCAAAAAGTCATTCCGGACATTATTCTCGAATTTTCTGTTAAGTGTTTACAAAGTTCTTCCCTATTCATTCACTTGATAAATAATTACATCATGCAGCAGTCTGGATCACACTGAACTTGGACAGCAAACTAGATTATAAATTCAAAACTACGAAAGCAAATTCCAATGTAATGCTTCTACACCCAAGAGAGGTTTCTTCATTTCACAAACACACCCAAAACCAAGGCACAAAGTACTGCAATCCACCCATTTTACACATAATTCTATGAATCTGATGTAAAATCATCTTCACACACAGTACCTGAAATACCAGCATTCATTCTGGGTTCCATTACACACACACACACACACACACACACACACACACACAGAGTTTCATAGGTCATGGTGATCTCATTTAATTAGGGGACTATTAAACGGTCAAAATAATGAAGATATGAAAAGAAATTAAGCCGTTCAAAAGGCAGAAGTTGGACAGGTGAAAGGGAGATAGCACAGATTAAACCACATAAATGAAAAAATAGAGGAAGAGGGGAAATTTGTAACATTTCTCTGGGTATTTTGTGGTTTTGCAGTTGTCCTACCCTGGGCGAGTCCCTTAAGTATTCTTAGTCTACGCTCCTTATCTATAATATTAAGATAGTAATGCCAGTCTACCCACTGAATTCTTCTCTTCCTCCTCCTCCTTCTTCTTCTTTAAGGGATAAACAGAACCCAGCAAATGAAGCACAATTTAAAAAATTTTCAATTGGCTACTGTTCAGCAAAAATGGGCTTTCAGAAAACTAAAAATTGCAAACTACTACCAATATCTGAAAAACAATTAAGTATAATACTATATTCTGGAACTGGGTAAAGCAGAAAGCAACTCTAGCCAGCTAGAACCTGAAAAATATTCTTGGGTAAGCACTTACCTTGGAGACTTGTCGAAGCCACCTTAAATACTCTGTGAATGTATCAAAACAAATGTAGTAAGTCTGGCTTTGGGGTCCAGAGGAGCTAAATGCTAAACAGTGCTGGTGCTTTTTCACTTCTTCTACCTATAAAAACAGACAAAAACACATCAGGAAAGCAGACCATTTACATAGTTCGTTAACCAAACCATAGGTCAGCAAGCCTACATAGATTTGCATCTTTCCCTAAATATGTTCCTCGTAATACTTAAAACACGTAAGTTCCTAAGTCTGACTAACCAATCTGAATTACAAGGAAATCGAAAATGGGGAGTTTTATCTTCTTTAGATTTCCCCACAGTAGTGAAATTCTCTTCTTCCTGTTTAGATTGGAACAGACGCCCTTTCTTATCTTTCAATATCCGCACAATGGGGTGTTGGGAGTTCTTCCTTCCTTTGGGAGGAGTTTGATTTAAGACTTGATGTAAGGATTTTTACCGCAGATGGATTTTTACTTTGAGGGACTTATGTATTATTCTGCATTACAACCTTTTTTAAAAGAGGTCTTCAAGCACGTTAAATATGTTTTTAAAACTTTAACGTGAAATTGATATTAACATGAAAGAAAACCCTACCATAAGAACTTTCAGGTCCTAATAAGGCAGTGAGACAGTCAAATCGAATTTCCACTCCTAGTAAATGCTTCCTAAGCAGGAAAAGTCTAGATGATAAAGTAACATGGTATTCCACAAACTCCTCTGCCTCAGTTACAAAACTAATCACAGGTCATAAAAAAAAAGGGTAAAGAATATTCAAAAAGATCAGTAATACAGACTATGTTGTAGGACCACAATGCAATTAAAAGTTAGATGTCAATAATAAAAAATCTATTTAAAATCCAAGTGTACTTAGAAACCACTTCCAAACAACTAAGAAAAAAACATAATAGAAATTTCGCTAGTCTTAGAACTGAAAAAAAATACTACATATCAAAATTTACGGAATGCAACAAAAGCAATACATAGGGGAGAGTTTATAATTTTAAATGCTCACATTAGAAAAGAAGGCAGAAAATTATTTTGATTGATAATGTGTCTCAAGAAGTTGGGGGGGGGGGCGCATACCAAACCAAAACCGGAATAAATTCAAACCAGAATAAAAGTGATAATAAAAAGCAGAAAGTAAAGTCATGAAAACCAAATATACAACGGAGGACATGAACATTAACAAAACACTGGTTCTTTGAAAAGGCTACCAGAGTAAATGTCAATAGATATTGGTTCATATCAGTTGAAAACAGATATAAATAACACTAACAGTGAAAAGAGAGATATGACTATACATTAAACAGAGATTAAAAAGAACATACAAACAATTTTATGGCAAAATCTTAGAAAAATATATTTTACTAACACTAAATCAAGAAAAAAAACAGAAGGCCTACATAGTCCTATAATCATTTAAGAAACTGAATATTTAAACTTTTCTCAAGAAATATCAGGCCCATATCATCTTACAGATGAATTTGACCGAAGTTCCAAGAAACAGATCATTCCAAAATTGTGCCAACTCGTCCACACAACAAAAAATGAAGAAAAATATCCCAAACTTTTCTATAACCAAAAACAGATCAGAGCAGTAACAGAAAAAAAAAAAAATCTTAGGCAAGTCTCAGATATGAACACTTATCTTGAACAAAATGTTGCATCAGAATGCAGAAATACAGAAGGAAAAAAACTATATCAAAAACAAATTGGATTTACCTCAGGAAAGGCAAGATGATTTAACATTATTAGAACTATAAAAATCAATCACATTAACAGATTCAAGAAGAAAACCACATGATCATCCCCACAGCTGCAGAAAAAGCATTTGATAACACTCACCACTCATTCATCATTCATGATAAGAACTCCTAGCAAACTAAGAACACAAATAACAACTCAAGCTGACAAAGTGTACTTATCAAACACGTAAGGCAAACTTCAGTGTTAATGAGGATATGCCACTCTCTTTAAGATCACTGAGAAGACAAGTATCTACTGCTTTTACTAAACACTGTACTAGCCTCCTGGCCATTACAGTAAGACACAAAAATGTATTGAAGAAGAAAGAAAATGGTCATTATTCGAATATTACATGAGAAACATTATTAATAAACTCCAAAGATTCTATAAACATTACATTAGAATAAACAAGAAAATTTAGCAAAGTGGCTGGATATAAAATCAATACTCAAAAATCAGGCGCATTACTATACACTAAAGACAAAATATGCTGTTTGATGCCATTTAAACTAATCAATATTTACAAATCAGACCGGTGAGTTCTGGAGGAAGAGGAAAAGAATGGAAGGAAAGGGGCACAAAGGAGTACAAGGAAATTTTGGGGGGTGATACAATCATTATTCTTCACTGCAGTCATGGGTTTAATGGGTGTATTTAGCGATCTATACTGTTACCAAATAATTATCAAAATGTGCAGTTTATCGTATGTCAATTATAGCTCAACGTTCAGTGAAGATGTAGAGAACAGGAACACTTGTACACTGATGTGAGTGTAAAATGGTGCAACAACTTTGGAAAACAATTTGATATCATTTTGTCGCATGTGCATATGCCATACAGTCCAGTAACTGCACCCTTAAGTATGTATCTAAGAGCAGTATTTCTCACGGAGGTCATTTATTATAAGGGTTTTAAACAGTTCACTGTACATTGTGCAGGACTGTCTAATACTTTACATGACATTTTACTTACTGAGCCCCTGTCCTGTAAATGCCAATAGTGTCCCCTTGCACTAAAGATATTGGTGTTAATCAAACACTCTACTTTGCACATTCCCTAGACTTTCTGCAATTAAGGTGAAGTCATGTGGCTTCACCCTTCAGAAGTGGAAGTCAGTTCTATATCCAAATATACAACAGCCACTCAATGGCTCTCCAGTTATCTCGTCCCTTGCTTAAGCACCAAAGGAAGGTTGCATGTTCCAAATGTTACAAGACAGCAGAGCAAGCTGTTCAGTTACGTGAAAAAAGAAATCTCCACCAATCGACAGTGAACACTTAGTGGAATGAAAAAACGTTAAGTCACTGATGTCTGGGGGGATTTGTCACCATGGCATAATTTAGCTTACATCAACCGATATGTTGATTGTTCAATCACTTCGCAATCAAAACACTTGCACGTATGATCAAATGTCCCCCCGGGCACAGTTACTCTGATTGAGAACTATTGCCCTAGAAGACCTATTTACATACCAGGAGGTATATCTACATAAGACCATTTGGGCAGAATTATCTACAATAACAAAAAAAACTAGAAGCAACCCAATATCCAACAGGAAAATTACTTAAGACATTATGAGAATTTAGAACACTTACAGAGGGGAACATTATACAGAAATGAAAATCACATTCAGGAAGCAACACAGAATCTTATTATGAAACATAATATTGAGTGAAAAAATTCAATCACAGAAGCCTACACACGGTATGATACCAATTTTATTCCAATCAAAAAACAAGCAAAACATAGTTACATCATAAAACTTATTTTAAAAAAGAAAATGATGAATACATATTCTAGGACAATGGGTGGACGGCTTTGGTGTTGGGATTCAGGGATACCAATGGGACAGATGTGAAGAGAACATAGGTAGAAAACGGCAACAATGATTCCTAAACTGAGGAGTAGTAGTAGTAGTAGTAGTAGGTAAATGGTTATTCAACTTATCATACATCATAATTTAACAAATAATAAGTAAAATATCAAAATGTTATATCTAAAAATCTATGTTAAATTCTACAGGAAAAGTTAAATATAATGTAATACCTGCACAATGAACAGAAATTTATCTGTTAAATAATTTTTCCCAACAATTAAATTTTAAGAGTGCTTCATTTGGCTTTATATTTGGAATTTGACATTTGAAAAAGTAAACTAATGATCATGCTCAAGGGGTGTGCCTGATTTATCAGCAATTATTGTTAGGTTATGGTCAATCTATCTCACATTTCATTCTAGCTCTTCTTCATAAATATTTAAAAAAAAACAAAAAAAAACCCAAAAACCTTCCATTCGCTCTCAGCTTTTCCTTTAACAGAATAAAACCGAATGAGCAGAATGAAAAAAGGAAAAGATAAACATTAAAGAAACTTCAGACTGCAAAGAGCGTATTATTTTTCCCTAACTCGGTCAACAGGTTTTAAAAGACTGTTTTTCAACATACTCAATTATTTTTAAAGGCATAGTACAAAACAGGTTTTACAAGGTTTGTCTGTGAAAAAAGGAAGCCATTTCAATTCATTCAATGGTAGAAGTCCATCCAATAAGAGGCCTGGGAAACAAGACAAGTCTCTAGTCCTGAATGAAAACGCTAATTATAATGCAATCTTCTGACCTTATCTGAACATTCCACTACTTTCCTGCCTCTGCTTCTCTGAGCACAATAATCTTTCTGGTCATCTCCTTCACATGGTAAAAGATTTTTCACCCTTCAAGTTCCACCATAACTGCTACCTCCTTCGTCACAAAATTCCCTGATTTCCCCCAGATCAAAATATAATCTCTCCTTCCACTCATCTCCGGCACTACTTCTTTGCATCTCTCTCAGGGCAGATGCTGTTGTGCCCATCCTTCATCTCTGGATAGTAAATTATAAGCAACTCAAAGGGAGGGATGATGCCTGACCCATCTTGGTATTTCGGGGACACCAAGCAAAGTGGCCTCCCCACTGAGGTTATTTAATAAATAGTTACGTTAAATTTGCCTAAGTAAATGCCTAACATCATAGAGAAGAAGGAAACAGACTGTTGACCTAACAGCACATCAAACATTAGATATGCATTTTTAATGATGACCTACTGAAGTAGTAATGATGACCAACTTTTCAGAATTCAATCCAAAGGACAAAATCTTCAGTAATAAGACACCAGTAATTCTTCAGTGCTCAGACAGAAGTTAAATAATGGTTTCAAAATAGATGACTGAAATAGATCTAAATATATCTCGCAGCCTGGCCAAAATCTTTTTTAAATGATCAAGTATTATTAGTCTTCTTAGGATTAGAATGTATAATAGTAGAGGGGTGGGTAGGGAATTGACATGGGCTACTGACATAAGGAAAGACTAATTTAAATTATAAACAAAGAATGAACTTTCTACATAGCAGGTGAATAATAAAGCCATTTACTATTGCACATAGCAGATTTTACCTAATTCATTCCTAATCCCTGGAATAAGCAGATCAAATATTTGCCAATTTTGAAAAGTTCAATGAAGACTGGTGTTTTATTTTTCCCCTCTATTTATATCCTCCACGTTCTGCCTTCTTTCCCATGCCCATTCAGGGAGGAAAACAGTAAAGAAAATACTTGCTTAATATGCCCCCAATTTTCATAAACCCTTTTCTTCATCTAAATTTGCCTTCCCATTTATTAAGATATTATCATATCATTTAAACATTAGGAAATACTAACATATAATTATGGTAATGATACATCTACCAACACTTGAAAATTAATAAATTGATATGACAAAAAAAAGAATGTAACATTTTCCCAAGCAAGTTGGTGCTTTTTCATAAATGATAGGACTAAAATAATTAACATGCCCAAAGAAAAGCAGCTAGTGATGCTGGGAATAACCATCAGCCATATCACAGCTCTTCTCTGAAACAAGATAACATTTCAATTTCAAAAATTATGAATGGCTAAACTGATAAACTAAAATATGCTAACATCACTGGTCACTAAACAAAAATAAAGAGAGGTGTGACAAAGTTGGATCAAAGATTCATGCAAGAGAGAAGGAGTCTAATCTTTGCTTGAACGATCTGTAAGCCCTGGACTTAAGAATCATTATTCTATCCTACACAAGATACACTCAAGACATCAAGAGATATCTACTAATAATGAATAATTTATCATTTACAGCCTAAAATATAATACTGACTTTAGCTGCTCTGTTTCAGGTCTGTAAATAAGATGCACGTACAATAAAGTGATGATCACCAGGACCTCGCGTGAGCCAACGCACAGTTATTTTCCACAACTCCGCCATCCAACAATGCCCGCTGGGGGAGCGCAACAGGAACTGAATAAGACCTCAGATGAGTGAAAACCATGGACCCCATATTACAGAAACGGCTCAAGGGAAGCCTAGAAACACTGGGGAAACGGTTAGCATTTTGTTTGTTTTAAACTCACTTTTCCACCAATGAGTGGCAGAACGTGCATCTTTCCGGTCCAGCTGTCCTTCACAGATGACACTATCAGGCAGGTCCCACACAGGATGACTTGGCGTCTGGTCCATCGGTTCACTGGCAACTGCATTTTGCCTTTACGGACATTATACATTCCTGAGAGCTGAATCCGTTCAGAGCTACCGGTGCTGTGAGGTTTTCCTGAAACAAACAAGCAAGCACTTGAGTCCAAAGAAATGAATTTTCAGCTCATTGGCACACCAGATAAACCACTTGGACAACAGAGAATAATTATGGGCAACAATCTAATTGATAATGGAGAGTCTCTGAAATGTGCAGTAATACAGTTATGGTAAGAACTACCACATCTACTCCACAGATACATTTCAATTTTAGGTGAAGAAAAGCTTTTTCCTTAAAACCCAGGGAAAATTTTAACTCCTCTGTTATAACCCAAGTGTTATTTTCTTCTACATATCCTTCAGTTTTTGCTTGCATTTAAAAATGCTTTGACTTCAAGATTTTTATAAATGGTTAGAGTTAAGTACACTAAGACGAAAATATTACAGACCAAGATTGGAAAGTAACATTCAAGATTTGACATTTAATGAAACTAATCCGTTTTAATGAAATTAACTGCTGATAGTCTTCCTTCTACACTTACTCAATGTACATTTACTATTAAGAAGATGAAAAATAACTTTTCTAGCAAGAAAATACTAATTGATGGTTACGGTTAAGGCCTCAAAGACAGACTTAACGCCAATTCTATGAAGGCTGGTGTGGGCGGCGCTTGCGCCTCAAGGAGGGACAGAGGGAGATGCACTGAGACTCAGAGACAAAGAGAGCCCTGGGAAAGATCTTAACAGTCTTTGTTTCCAAGCTGGAAATGAATTTGGCAGAATGACATTCAGACAAGTCCCATCAACTGGATGGGAGAACTACTGTGACTCACGTGTAACAGGGTCATAAACAAGGAGAAAAACATCCCCAGTGCAGACACTGAATGTATAATATCAAAGAGTGCTGAAACCCATACTCAGGAATAAATTAATGAGAGACACATGTCCTTGAACAGAACCCAAGCCAGAAGTGTTATATTTATTTGGAAATTTGCCTAGTTGCCAAAGGCTAACAGAAGAAACATATCCAAGAGAAATTATATTCTTGCACATATTAAAAACTAACAAAAATACCAAGTAGTTTCGGTGGATGTCTAATACCTACTGGAGAAGGAAACAGGAAGAACGGCAGCACCAAAAATAGATCTCAAGAGATCCAGAGTGTTGGAACTGTCCCAATACATACCTTTGGGCAGAAATAACAAAACCAGCAGGTTTGAATTTCACTTCCTCTTTCTCCCGGCACATCAGAATGTTTTATAAAATAGATACTGCACACTACATAACTTTGCTGGGGCTGGGCCAGCATGGGGTGTAATAGTGGTTCAGCTATTTGAACTTGGTCCCCAGCAAACAACCACAGCTGCCACCCGCCAGGGAGCTAAGGGCCCCGCTGAATTGTTCAGGCACCAGATGCTAATATCCCACAAAGAGATAGGAAGCCCAGGAGACGTCGGATCAGACACGACTTGCCAAAAGCTGCCAGTGATGGATTAGACCATAGTCATTCACTTGTCCCCTTCTGTACAAGTTCATTAACACCCAGAAAGAAAATGCTTAGACTCCCAGGCTAAGAGCTCCTTTCTACATGACAGACATTTTCTGTTGGAAATAAGTGCAAGACTACTGGATTTCTAAAATCCAGTCTCCACAAATGTAATAAACTAACACAGTCTAACAAGGGATCTGATCTAAATATGCATGCATGTCAGTGCACGCGCACATACAAACACACATACACAAACTGACATACAGACTAATGAATGCAAAGGAGATATTTTATTTAGCCCCACCTGAAAATGGCTTCAGGACACATGTTAACCTGTCACATTTATGTAGATCTGTGAGTAAGACTGATGAAAAAGACAACAGGGGTACATAAAGATAGCCCTTCAATTCTCCCAACTCCACAAAAATCCTAGAGAAAGTTGCAGAACTTTCAGATAGCACGGACTATACATCTCAGAAGGTGTATATATATATATATATATGGGAGAAGAGTGTGGATACATCAACAGAGATAGGTTTTTCATTCTCTAGTTAGAAAAATTCCCAAAGTGCCTGAATAGTCTTAGAGCCTAATGGTAATATGATCACTCTGTCCTTGGAAAGCCCTAAACATCCCAGCCTGAATCAAACCCCTCCTTGTCTTGTTCTGAGTGAATTTCAATATCCCTGTTGTCTGCTCCCTCCCTGGGTGTCCCAGATCAGACACGCCCTCTGGACTTGCTGTGTACCACACAGGGCCCTGGGGACTATTGAGATGAATACGCGCTGTGTACCTAGGCAATCACCCACATGCACCCTCCTTTGCATCAGACTTCTTTATTTTGTGACACAAGGAATTATTTTCTCACTTCCTGCCAATTGTCAAACTTCTCAATTCAGAGGAATTCCAATTGTCCTATGCTCCAGTAAATATTGACAACACCAAGTAACCAATGCCTTCTGATTCAAAGTTGAATTGGTTGCTAAAACTTTTATTTTAGAAATGTTACTCTAATTCCCTACAGGTTTGAGGCATTTCTTATGCGATGCAGGAGGAAAGATAGACAGCAAAAGCAAGTATTTCAAGCTGAGATAAAGACCTGACCACAGCAGAGTTACTGCAGTCTACTTCATTCTTATCTATCAGCAAAGAATTTTACTAAATAAATGATTTGAAATATTTATTTAAGGAAAACTACAGTCTGTTCTGCTACAATATGTGATTCATTAATACCAATTAGCTCATATGATTGTAAATAGGGGAATGGTGTTATTTTAATATGCATATCGTGTTGGTACGTAAAGATTTACTCTTGGCAGGGGCACCTGGGTGGCTCAGTTGTTTGAGTGTCCAACTTCAGCTCAGATCATGATCTCGTGGTTTGTGGGTTCAAGCCCCACGTTGGGCTCTGTGCTGACAGCTCAGAGCCTGGAGCCTGTTTTGGATTCTGTGTCTCTCTCTTCCCCTCTCCTGCTTGCACGCGTGTGCATGCTCTCTCTCAAAAATAAACAGTAAAAAAATAAAAAAGATTTACTCTAGGCAAAAGGAGCCAGAGTAGAATTCTAACTTTCAACAGCAAAGGAAAAAACCCTCAGTGTATATACTCTTCATCCACAAACCAGCATTACTACTGTTCTGTAATTGTACATTTTTAATACTCCTTAAGTCAACTCAACTTCCAGCCTGCCTGGAAGGTCGGATGCCTGCCTGGGCTGCCTGGGTTAGCTCCTGCGGCCCCATCATTACTTTTGTTAGTATTCTGGTTATAGAGATGTATGGACTTAGAGTCCTGCCCTCTTCTGACTGCACTTTCCCATAAACTTTTATTTTTAAGTTACAAATTTGGAGAACATGAAAATTTTCAGGAACATCTATAAAGCAGCAGAAATACCTGTTTTAACTATAAGACTGTTGAAACAACAGAGATATAGGTACAAATTTGGTTGTTGCCAATTATATGCCTTTGCTAAATATATAACCACATCTATCATTGTGGTGGCTTAAAAAGACATCCACAAAATTCTTTTAAATTCTTCCCCTCAAGAGGTGCAGCCTAATTCCGCTCCTCTTGCATGTGGACAGTACTTGCACATGGACAGGACTCACTTCTAACCAAGAGAATGCGGCAGAAGTGAAGCGACTTCTGAAACCCGGTCGAAAAGGGCACATAGCTTCCTCCTGCTCTCTCTAGGACCACTCCCTCTGGGGAAACCAGCTGCCCTGTCATGGGGCCACTTTGGAGACCCTACAAAAAAAGGCCAGCAAGGTGAGGCAGTGAAATTCCCTGTCAAGCAGCAGGCAAGGAATTGAGGCCCCTTTCCACCAGCCACGTGACTGAGCCATGTTGGAAGTGATCCGCCAGCCCCGGGCAAGCTCCCAGAACCTCTGTGCCCAAGTCCTCTGGGCGGCAGACCTCAGGATGCTTGGGCCAGAACCATCCAGCTAAGCCGCTCTTGAGCTCCCGATTCAGAGAAACCAGAATAAATGTGTGGGGTTTTAAGCCATGAAGTTTTGGGGCACTCATACAACTTTACTGAGTCAGTGTCACTTCGTTCTATTTACCCAGACATAGTTTTACTTTAATAATCCACTTTCCCCCTAAAATAATCCACAAAACTTTATACAAATAGTGAAGGTCTACTGTAATCAGAAAGAGTAAAGAGAAAAAAAAAAAAACAAGAATAACATATAAAGCGATCACAACTTCCCAAACTTTAGAGAACAGAAGTGTTCATGATGCTACGGCACCTGACCACTGCACAGGAAAATCAGTGGAAGAATTTACCACGCCCCAGAGCTGGAAATGGTCAGGAATAAGTGAAAACATTCAATTCTCACCTGACCTTCTCTACCTTTAGAGCTCAGACTGATGAAACTCTAAAGCGTGCTTCTTATTGCACAGAAATCCTTAAATCCCTCTTGACTACCTTCAGTGACAGAAAGATGGAATTAAATTACTTGCCTAGGGTCATTTCAAGAGCTGGCAGAGGGGCTGCAACAACCCATAACAAGGTCTAGAGATCCGAGCGCTGAGCGGGGACCCGGGAATTGTGTCTCACAGCTGAAAGGCCAAACAGCCTCAGCGAGATGTGCTGGCAGGATCTCTGAAACAGATTTAAGACTAGCTGCTTTTAGCTAATGGAAATGACAACCAGCTGCTAAATAGGTTTGGGGAGAGTTAATTTATGTATCAGATCTAAATATATAAAGTCAACTTCCCGGTAAATCTTGATTCTTAAATCTTGCTACTTACAGACAGCTACTCAACTTGATTAGGTTTATTTGTATCCCTAAAATTGCCATGGACCCTTCTCCCTTCGAAATCTCATACCTTGAACCTTTCTCTAATCTCTAAATTCTTGAATACCACTAGAGCTTACAATTTTCCCTTATAATATTAATTAGAACAGCACCTGGAATATGTGAGCTACCCCTTCACATTCTTATAGGTTCTGTACACACAGGGCCAATATAATTTTTATTTAAAAATCCACCAAAGCAAACCCTAATATAAACTATAGTAAAATTATCCATGAACTTAAAAAAATCCAAAATTCGAAGTAATGAAGATGATTACTATGACATACACTAATGTAATATATAACAAACAAACAATACTAAATTCAGATGCTAAAAGGAAATGCTGAATGAAGACAAATCACAACAGAGGGCCTCAAACTTCAGCATGCACCAAAATCACCTGGAAGTTTTGCTAAAAAGAGATTGCTCCATTACCCAGAGTTTCTGATTCAGTAATCCTAGGTGGGGGCTGGATATCTGCTGATGCTGTAGGTCTAGGACCACCCTTTGAGACTCACTGGGTTACAGCACTAGGTTAACAATGTCTTTTCAACCAGGTGACCATCAGCATTTGGTTGATAAACCTTGACCAAGGAAGCAAGTGCATCAAGCTGGGGAAAGGATGACAAAGACAACGAGGAATGACCTAGAAAGCAGGTGCTGCCTTTTTACCTCCTTATCTCTCCTCTCTTCCCTCACTTCCTGTCCTCAAAAGGAACTTGATTGATCTCTCAGGCATCTTTAAAATTCCCTCAATTCCATCATCAAAACTACTCCTTTGTTGTCTGAATACCTGGTGCTCATATCTCTTCTTGGGATGTGCATTTAGAGAAGGTATTTTCTTCCAAGGTGGGTTTCATTACAGTCTTGAATACACAGAGTACATAACCCTTCTCTGCTTTATGTGTTTCTTCAGCTCTGTTCCAGGAGCAATAATACATGGTTAGCTGGTGTAGCCTCCCCTGAGTAACTTCACATTTGGCAAAGAAAACGCATTTGAGAAATGTCATCAAATCAACCTTCACCCGTCAGGTCACTGTCTTTGCCATCTGTTCCCTCCCAGGAATGGCAGTTTCATCTCTCTGTGCAGAATCAGACCATGCCTTAAGAGTCTTTTCAACATTCTCCTGAGTTTTCTTTCTCATTGGATGAGCGATTTTTTCCTTGGCTAGAAAAATCACTGTAACGGTTTCGCTAACTTTTTACTGCCCTTTCATCATAGTGCATGGTAGACTTGTTCAGGTCCACAGGTTTGTTGAGCCTCAGCCACATTCAACATTCTTGAATTACCTACAACTTCTATTTTCTGGCTAAAAACCATCGTTTTGGTAGACTGAAGAACTTTCATCACCTGCTTTCCCAGCTGGCTTTATTTTTATCATACTTCTCCACAAAGGATAATGGCATGGGCAACAAGCATGAAAGCATGAAACACCACGAGTGAGGAGAAACAGCTGAATTTCTCAGACACCATGGGCAACAGGCAGGCCTCATGGCACGCTCGACTCAAATTTCGGCCTCAGAATAATTACAAATTACTATTTATCATGAGGCTTTGGAAGCCTTGGGCGGCTTCAATCTTAAATCTGAGAATACCTAAGGCCTAGTACACCCATAAGAGCTCTCAAAAGAATAAACATACTCAGTCCTTCCGTTAGGTAAAACTGTGACTTGTGTCAGAGGTGACGCATGTGGGCGTGGTAATCAGGGTATGAGGCCAGGCAGGTCCATTGCTCCAGCAGAGTTCTCACTGTGAGATGCTTTTATCAGGGGGTTGTCAAGTTCCAAAGAGGCATGCACACATTCATACGTTCATAAGTAAATGCTAAAATAAAAATTCTAAAATCAAGCATGAATGATTTGGGGATAATCCACACGACTACTCCACTTTCCTAGTTAAAAAAAAAAAAAAAGCCCCATCCGTTTGTTCTTCCTTGAAGAACAGACTTTAGCCAAGATGACATGAAAGGATTACAAAAAGCAATGTCCACACCAACTCATTAAGACCCAATGTGATTCAAAATGCTTTTTCCCAGTAGTTCTGTCTGGGAGATGGGGTTAGAGTTTATGGTCCACTTTACAACACATACCAATAATGTTTAAATTTTATAACAAAAACAAAGATTCCAAGAGCAAAGAAATTTCCTAATTCCTCTTTTACTGCATTAGATCATAGTTAACTACCTACCTTTTCCCCTACAAGGTTGATTAAAGACACTGAATCTAGATTCAGATGTTCTAAAACAGACCTTAAAAACTATCTTGTGCAAATGTCGCCTCAGAAATGTCTGAAACTCACCCAAACAATGACCATCCCTCAACTTATTAGGAATCTCAAAAAAAAAATTATAAAACCTCCCATAATTAGCCCATTTGTATAATTTACCTCTAGGTAACTATGGGAAACCTGAGGAACTTTATTTTAAACCTTCTCAGAATAAAACACGAAATCCACAAGTTCTCAAAGTATTTTCAGTTACTATTTCAAATACAGCCTAATCATCCAAAGTTTACAACAAAGAGTAGTAAAAAAATAACAAAATAAACATAATCCTATTTTCTTCATATTATTATAAACATTTTGGGGAATTTTTTTCAATTTTTTATCCAGATATCATTTATATACTTATAACATACACAGCATCTTATACCCTGCTTTAGCCTCTTCAAACTGTATCATACGCACTTTTCCAAGTTGTCAGTCTTTATATCTTAAAGACTTGCAAGAAACTCCATAAATTATCTTTTATTTCCTCATTTCATTACTGAGGATTGTTTCCAAACTTTCATTGTATGAATTGCTGAATCAAAGAGCATAATTTTTTATGACTCCCAATCTCTCTTTACTATTACCAGTTTTTTCTAGGCAGTAACTCTAAATCAGCTATAAATTAGCAAAATAAGCAAAATGAGCAAGAATAAGCATGCTTCCACTACTGAATGTTTTTCCCAGAAAAATGAGTGACCTTTACATACATCCGAAGAACATGTGCAAGAAGAAAAAGCACAGTAAACCATACTATTAATAAAAATGAACCCACATCCACTATCTATATGGAAATAGGTATCAGACTGCTGATACCAGTGGATATATTTGACTACGACATAGGAAGTCTCTACTTTTTAAATGATTAAAAGAAAATAGATTAAAAAAGCAAAAGAAAGAGAAAAACAAACCCCTAATTTTTCTGATGAAAACTTTTTACGTTTGTACATAGACAAAAAGCATTCTGATTTTATCAGCACTCTACTGTTTTCCTGACCTCCACCATCTCCCACCCCCCAAATAACTTCTTCCCCAACAGGGAAAGTCAGAGGGAGAGGTTACTCTGCCATAGGTCACTAACTGCCTTTGACTGTGAGAAGCAGCAAAACATTCAGCAACAGATTAAAAAAAATTCCCAATAACCACAATGAAAATAGTTGTAATTGGCAGTCATGTATTTTATAGTGCATGTTATCATAAAAGCATATTTAATACATCTTTCAGATTGAGGGTACTGATCTAATTCCTTGCTGACCAAATCACGCATTCACAAGTAAGTCTTTTGATCTTCAGAGGGTTCAAGAACTCCACTCTTCCTGGGCTTTACAGTTCCTCCAAATCACCCCATTCCATGGCTTGTAAATTCCAGAGTAGGCCAGCCACACAATGTACTGTGGCTCTTTCCTATGCACAGGTCCAAAGCCTAGCACCGTATCTGGAACAGACTACCCACTCAACAAGTATCTCTTGCATCAATGAACACACACCTATGTTTGGGCCAAAGGAAGAACCACTTCTTAACATACACAGCTCAAATTATTAAAACTATGTAATCTATAGCTGTATGTTTGAGAAAAAGACAGGCTGAAAGAAAAAACAGGTGGCTCAAAACAAACTGTCTAGCTTCTAACAATTCTTAATTTATATTACAAAGGAAAACATTTGCCCGGAATTCTCAGCCAAATATTTCAAACTTTTTTTCCTAGAAATATTAAGGGAATTACTTTTTAAGTAAAGGAAGGGAGGCATTAACAATGGGGAAATTAAAGTCATTCAACTGAATTATAATATGTATATAGTGTGATAAAACAGTCTGTCCTTATTTTCATTATAAAGTACATGAGTATGATAATAAACAGATACATGCATAAACACTGAAAGTAGATATAAAACAAAAGATGAGTAGCAGAGATCAAACCAATGAAGAATCAGAAAGGAGAATAAAGGAGAAGCTGTACAAGCCATTACTCCACAGGAAGAATGATGTTCATTTATCGCTTTTAGTGTCCCTGGAAACTAGAGAGCAAAATGTGTCTCCAAAACGTGCTGACAACAGGAAAAGAGTATTTGCTAGCTCATTCTTCAGACTATAGATAAAGTTACTACAAGAACAAAAACTTTTCAGGAACATGAACATCCAGTACTGTGGAGCCTTATATCAGAAATTCAAGGGGCACCTGGCTGGCTCAGTCAGAAGAGCTTGCTACTCTTGAGTGCTCAGTTATGAGTTCGAGACCCACGTTTAAATATAGAGATTACTATTCCATTTCTTGGTGTCTTCTTCAATCTCTTTCATAAGTTTTTTATAGTTTTCATCATATAGGTCTTTTACATCCTTGGTTAGGTTTATTCCTAGGTATTTGATGGTTTTTCGTGCAATCGTGAATGGGATCAGTTTCTTAATTTCTCTTTCGGCTGCTTCATTTTTGGTGTATAGGAATGCAACTGATTTCCGTACATTGATTTTGTACCCTGTGACTTTACTGAATTCATTGATCAGTTCTAGAAGGCTTCTGGTGGAGTCGATTGGGTTTTCCATGTAGAGTATCATGTCATCTGCAAAAAGTGAAAGTTTGACTTCTTCCTTGCCAATTCTGATACCTCTTATTTCTTTTTGTTGTCTGATTGCTGATGCTAGAACTTACAGCACTATGTTGAACAACAGTGGTGAAAGTGGGCACCCCTGTCGTGTTCCTGATCTCAGGGGGAATGCTCTCAGTTTTTCCCCATTGAGGATTATATTAGCTGTGGGTTTTTCATAGACTGCTCTTATAATGTTTAGGTAAGCTCCTTCTATTCCGACTTTCTCAAGGGTTTTTATTAGGAAAGGGTGCTGTATTTTG
>PJEM01003500.1:0-183364 GCA_004023845.1 Helogale parvula
ATACTGAAAATGAACTGAGGGTTGAAGGGGAAGGGGGAGGGGGGAAAAGAGGTGGTGGTGATGGAGGAGGGCACTTGTGGGGAAGAGCACTGGGTGTTGTATGGAAACCAATTTGACAATAAACTACTTAAAAAAAAAAAAAAAAAGAACAGCATTCCGAGCGCCGGAAGGGAAAGATGGCCCAGGCGGGGGCTTTCTCCAGAGCACAGGAGCCATACTTTTTTAATAGGCTCTGTCTTTTCAAGATGAGCACAGAGATGGCACTGTCCGAGGGCAGCCTGCTGTCCAGGAAAGGGCACTGGCCCTGAGTCCTGGGCTGTGGGTTCACCACCTTTCTCTGCTGCTGGCCGGTCCCGTGGTCCGGGAGGAGAATTTGCTTCAAGGCGGGGGCCCTTCCCCGAGCGCTCCATCGCTGGGGCAGGGGGGACAGAACCCGGTAACGTACCTGAAGGGCCCGCACTTCGGCGACGGCTTGTACCGGACGATGGCGAAGACGGTGGGCAGCATGCACAGGAACAGCATGAATAGCAGCATCGCCAGGTAGAAGTTGTTGGACCTGGAAGAGACGGCGTGCGGTGTGCGAGCTCCTTCCGGGGGAGCTGAGGCGATGCGTACACCCAGACCAACCCTGGCACCGCAGCCCGACCCTTTACAGACAGAACGTCCCTCCCCCTGCAGGGGTGCCGGGGGGCTCAGTCCAAGTGTCTGACTTCAGCTCAGGGCATGATCTCCTGGTCTGGGGGTTCGAGCCCTGCATTGGGCTCTGTGCTGACAGCTCAGAGCCCGGAGCTGCTTCGGATTCTGTGTCTCCCTCTCTCGCTGCCCCTCCCCTGCTGTTGCTCTGTCTCTCTCTGTCTCAAAAATAAATAAAGCATTCAAAATTAAAAAAAAAAATCCTCCTCCTGCTGCTGTCTAGGAAAGGCTCTGTCATAGCGTCGGAAGCAGCTCACCAAATGGGTGCCCAAAGGGATGTCACGGATGACCCAGCCCGACCTGTTTTTCTAACAAAAGTTGGCTGAGCACCTGTCCGCCTCAGACCAAGAGAGCGGCGCACCTTAGTCATCGCTGGGTAAGGTTGATTCGTGGGAAACTCGTCCAGCCTTGGCTCCACCCACCTGGGGTCCTATCTCAAGTCCCCCTCAGCCTCCCAGCCGTGCACGAGTCTCCCGTGTCAGGGCGGCGAGGCTCCTGTGGTCTGGTTCTCGACTCCCTCACTTGGCTGGGGTTTGCGCTCAGCCTTTCAGCCCCTCTGCTCCTGGCTGCTCACGGTAATGGTTCCGCCTGATTCAGTCCTGGGCCCTGAGTCAGGGCCGGCGTCAGGGGGCGCGGCTGCCCAGGCGTCCCCGCGGGCTGCTCGGGACCATTAGGTCTGAGCAGAGAAGGAGTGCCCCGTCTAGAGGTGCCCGGCTAGCACGCCCTGTCTCCCTGCCTCTCTTCAGTGAAGTAGACTGACTAGAAGGTAATAGAAGATATCAGAGCAAGGGACACCTGGGGGCTCAGTCAGTTGAGCATCCCACTTCGGCTCAGGGCATGATCTCACGGTTTGTGGGTTCAAGCCCCACGTTGGGCTCTGTGCTCACTGTTCAGACTCTGGAGCTGCTTCGGATTCTTTGTCTCCCTCTCTCCCTGACCCTCCCCTGCTCGTGCTTTGTCTCTCTCTCAAAAATAAATAAACATTAGAACATTTTTTAAAAAAGATGCTTGGGGCGCCTGGGTGGCTCAGTTGGTTAAGGGTCTGACTCTTAATTTCCACTCAGGTCATGATCTCAAGGCTCGCGGGTTCTGCCCCACATCAGGTTCTGGGCTGACAGCATGGAGACTGCTGGACATTCACTCTCCCTCTCTCTCTCTCTCTTTCTCAAAATAAATACACACTAAAAAAGTGTTTAAAAAGACGCTTGGGGGGGGGGTGGCGCCTGGGAGGCTCAGTCAGTTAGGCGTCTGGCTTCGGCTCAGGTCATGATCTCACGGTTCGTGGGTTCGAGCCCCGCGTCCCGCTCTGTGCTGACAGTTCAGAGCCTGGAGCTGCTTCGGATTGTGTGTCTCCCTCTCTCTGACCCTCCCCTGTGTGTGCTGTCTCTCTTTCTCTCTCTCTCAAAAATAAAAAACTTAAAAAAGACGCCTAGGGAAGAGCCCATATGCCGGCCAGCGGTGGGGATAGAGGCCCCGGGCGCTCTCCTCCGTAGGACGGGCGCGCGAGCACAGGACCGAGGGAAGGAAGCCTGAAGCGCGTGCACGCCCATCTACACAAAGCAGAAGACCGGGCAACGTGGGGCCCTGAGGGGCCTCCGGGTGCTCCTCCGGGTCGGCTTCCCCGTCCGGGTGCCGGTTCCCACCCGCGCTCAGTTCACGCACATTCATGCCTTGTGCACCTTCTAGGTGATTGTTAGAGCAGGAAAACGCTTAAAAACACGTGTGCGGGGCTAGCAAGCCCAAGGGCGGGCACGACAGCGGTCAGGGGACATGCCGGGGGAGGACAGGCAGGACCAGGACACCCCTGGCGGCCGGGCGGCGGGGGACGGAGCCCCCGCCCTCACCGGGAGGCCCCGCCCTCACCTGGAGGCCCCGCCCTCACCTGGAGGCCCGGAACACCTGCTGGTGCGGCAAGTTGCAGGTGAGCACGGCCCAGCTCCGCAGGTACATGAGGCCGACCAGCTTGAGCACGTTGAAGGCGGGGAGGCAGGGAGAGAAGAAGGCCCCCATCCTGGGGGGGGGGAGGTGGTGAGCTGCGTCCTCCCGTCCCCCTGCGTCCGACACCCGGCGATTCCACCCGATGCCCAGAGAACGGGAGGACCCCGGAGAGGCGGGCCGCCCGGCCTGGGGACACAGCCCGTCACTCCTGTGGGCGAGGGGGGACCCGCGTCACGGCGCCCCTGCGGCACAGGCGTGCCTCACGCTGTGTCCGCCTCCACGCCCCGTGTGGGACAGCTTGCCGCAGGCCACCCCGCTTCTCCGAAAGACCCGCCTCAGGACCTCTTGTCGCTAATAGAAATCCAAAGAGGATCCTTGCTGTTTGCTTTTACCAAAGCCCCACACAGCAGTCGCCCCTTATCTGCAGGGCTTTGCTCCAAGACCCTGGCCTGGGGGGAGCGCTGAACCCCACAGGCACCGGGCTCTCCCATGCGCTTACACACCTGCGGCAAAGTTGACCTTACAGAGCAGGCCCTAGGAGATTAGCAACACCTCACAGGAAAACAGGGCCGTTATAAGGATGTGGTGCAAACGGTCTGGGGAGGGGCCTCCTTCCCAGAGCATCTCGGGAACTGTACTCCCCCTTCTTGCGGAGACGTGAGATCACTGCGGTTTTAAAAGTGCCTGATATCGAGCAGGTAGTGAGTAAATGTCACGTGTCACCTTTGAGACTGTGTTTGCGGAAGTTGTGCAAAGTGGAGTGGACCATACGGGAACAGAGCTGATGGAAGACGTTTTGCGTGGCGCCTCTCTGTGCCTCAGGAAATTCTCTGAGTGATTATAAGAGACTGTGTTTCCTGAATGTCTGGAGCATCCGCAGAAAGTGTGGACACTGCCTTTTCTTGCTTGTATTTGAACGGACAGCACTGCGTGTGGTCGGACGGGCGGAACCGGAGACGGAGGCACGACTCAGGGAGGTCCCGCACCGTCTGTGGGGGTCTCTTTGGGGTCTTCGGTGCCTTTAGGAAAAGGACTGCCCTGGCTGGGAGTTTCCCTGCGTGAATGGATTTCCGGTGTTTGGACTCATCCCAGGATGGGCCGCTCGGTCTGGAAGACGGCCACGTTCCTGGGCTCGGCGCCCCGTGAAAATACGGCGGCACGTGGGAGGGACAGTGGCCAAGGGCAGGTCGGGACATAGCACTCCTGGAGGTCGTGGGGGCTCAGCAGACCCTCTTCCCAGCTGTCCCTCAGCCCCCCCAGAAGTGTGTTGGGGGGGCTGTGACCAAAGTGGCCTAAATACAGACTATTTCCTTTCTTGCTCCTTTCCACAAAATTCTTAGAAAGCCATTGCTAACATTATGATACATGCAAGATGGTTTAGTTTGGAACTATTTCTCTTTTAATATTTATGACTGTGGTTGTTACAGTCATGTGCCATCCAGACCGAGGAAGTCAAAATCTTAGTCCAGGGGCGCCCGGGTGGCTCAGTCGGTTGTGTCTCACTCTTGATTTCAGCTCAGGTCACGATCTCACGGTTTGTGAGTTTGAGCCCTGCATCGAGCTCTGTGCTGACAGCCCAGAGCCTGCTAGGGATTCTGTCTCTCTCTCTCTCTCTCCTTTTCTCTCTGCCCCGCCCCTACTCACGCTCTCTCTTGAAATAAATAAACTTAAAGAAAATCGTAGTCTGGATGAGCGGTAAGAGAAGGTAAGAAGCAGCTTTGATACCCACCAAATCATCCCTTGGTTGTAGACCAAATGTAGCACGTTCTCTGCTATTTTGAATTCCCCGTATTCAGGCTGTAAGAGACGAGAAAACGAAATTTCACACTAAAAGCCAGTTCCAGGGGCATCTGGGGGGCTCAGTCAGTTAAGCGTCCAACTTCAGCTCAGGTCATGATCTTGTGGTTTGTGAGTTTGAGCCTCGCGTCGGGCTCTGTGCTGACAGCTCAGAGCCTGGATCCTGCTTTGGACTCTGTGTCTCCCCCTCTCTGCCCATTCCCCACTTGTACTCTCTCTCTCCCAAAAATAATAAATAAATGTTAAAAAAAAATACGGTTCCAAAGTTCTTTGCACAAGCCAGATCATGACAGTCACGTGGGAAGCGTTCTTTGCTCTCGAAGACCCGGGGGATGGGGGTCTGTGTGGCTCCCAGGAAACAGGAAGTGTGAGAGTGAGAAGGAAACTCAGCCCTGGACCCCTCCCCCCTTCCCTCCTGTGGCTCCTCTCAGCGCATCCGGAGAGGAGGGTCCGGCTGGCGCTGGCGGAGCCTCCCCAGGGACCCGCATCTCACTCACAAACTTGCTTTCCAGGTCCCAACACCAGTAGTCACTTAGGTAGCGGACGAAAAGTCCTCGGAAGAAGTCGATGAGCAGGACGCTGGCCACGGTGAAGAGCATGTCGATGATGGAAAGCTTCAGCATCTCCTGGAACACAGGGGCCGTGGTGTCCCCTCTCCCCGCGGGGCCCCTCCCCCGCCAATGCCCACCAGCCCTCCCTCCACGGCGGCGGTGTGTCGGGTGCATAATGGGTGTTCAAAAAATACTTGCTAATTTGAATTTGAATTTTGGTTTCTGAGTCCTACAGGACAGGAAACCAGGACAGAACCTAAAGTCTGTGGTTCTGAGCCACTGGAGACCACTCGAGGCCAGTGACTCAAGTTCACAGGACAGATAATACCTGCGGGGGATGGGGGCTGAGATTCTCTGCATGAGGTCCCATAGTGGGCGGGGCAGAGAGCAGAGTCTGGAGCCGATGCCTGGGGTCAGACCTTCCCTCTGCTCTGTACCATCTGTGTCCGTGGTCAGGTTACTGACCCTGGGGTCTCAGTTCCCCGTGTGTGTCTACACGGAGGGTCCCACCAGGTTCTCAGGAGGACTGAGCACTCAGCACAGGGCTGGCCCTGAGTTAGCATGCATGAGTCTTAGCGCTGATCGCCGTGATTGAATCGGAGGAAATCAGAGGCCCTCACTGAGCCTTAGTTTCCTTTCCTAGAAAATAGAGCGAGGGAGCCTTCCGCAGGGATCGAGGAGGCGGGTGCGGAGGGCTTTATGAGGGAGGGAGGAGCCACCTGCCCGACGTATGTCTCCCAGCACTGGTCCTGCGGACTCTGGGTGTAGACGGGGGTCCTGTTGGCCTCCGGGAGGAGCCAGGGGAAGGTGGGAACGCGAGCCTCCTCTGGGGCCCACGTGCTGTTCCTCCCGAGCCCTGGCCCGGGCCCACGTGTGGACCATTCCTCCCGTCCAGGGGCCGCACTGGTGGCAGGGAAGGTGGCAGAGCCTGTCCAGTGGCTCGTGTTGCTGTTGGTGGCCACTTCCTGCGGAGGGAGGGAAGGGGGAAAAGAAGACTGTTCACGGGTTTGTAAATAAGAATCACAGACACCAAGAAGAGCGCTGCTTGGGAACAGTCTCCCTCCGTCTCTCTCTCACTGTATCTCTCTGTGTGTCGTCTCTCCACTCCTTCCGTCTCTGGCTCGGTGCACGGCCCCCTCAGCGCAGCCCGCTGACCGGACGCTCCAGGGCGGGTGCCGGCAAATCGCCGGTAAGGACCGGACAGTGCAACGCCACGGCCCCTCTGCCGCCGAAGCCTTGGGAGGGTGGCGCCGGCCGCCGAGACGCCCAGTGACCGCCGAGGAGGGGCCGGCAGGGGGCGCGCTCTGAGCTGCTCCCCACTGTGCTCACTTTCTCCCGATTTGCTAGGGGAGGCTCACGGCCAGGCTCACCCGCTGTCGGGGCTGACAGCTCGTCCTGATGGACGGAGCTCACGGAAGTGGGCGGCCCGGCAAAGAGCTGGGGTCTAGGAACCCAAGGTCCGCTCTCCCAGCCGGGTCACTCGCCAGCCATAAGCCCTGGTCTCAGTTTCTTTAGCTGGAAATGGGCTGATTCTCCCCTCTTTACCTTGAGCAGAGCACAGCTGAGTTGAGTTTTGAACATGACAATGGAGTGTGAGTATAAGCAGTGATAACGTCCGTAAGGATGACGACCCTTGTGTGCGTGCGTGTGTGCGTGCGTGTGCCACATGTGTGTGCGTGTGCGTGTGCGTGTGCATGCCTGCCCATGCGTGCGTGTGTGTGCGTGTGCATGCCGCGTGCGTGTGTTTGCGCGTGCACATGTACACACGGATGCATTGTGTGCCTACACGTGTGTGTGCGCAATTTGCACACGTGTGCATGTGTATGCGTTGCAGAAGTGTGCACGGGTGAACACGTGTGTGCATGCGCATGTGTGCTGAGTACGGTTGCTTGTGCGCACGTGTGTGGGTGTGCACGCGCGTGTTTGCGTGTGGGCCTGTGCGTGCGCGCGCGCGGCGGCGGGGCGGGGCCCCAGGGCGCACTCACGTCAGAGCTCATGCCGGTCACTTTGTCCAGCAGAGCGATGATCAGGCTGTAGAGGTTCCCCAGGTACAGCACGAGGACCCTGAAAGCACACGCCCGCCTGAGAGGCCAGGCCGCCCGCCGCCCGCGGTCTCGACGCGCGACTCGGGGCGCATCTCCCGGCCTCCCGACACCCTGGCTGCCGCGCGGTTTCCCTCAGAATCACGTGGGGGAAAGAACATTCCGGAGCCAGTCCTGCTCAGCCGGTCTGGACGGGGCCCGGGGACCCCTCCACACCTTCCCAGGCGGTTCCACCGTCCCCCGTTCCTGGGGCAGCCTCGAAGCCCGCGAGGGCCCCAGAAGGAGTGAGCGGAGGAGGGGGAGCTCAGAAGGGTCCTGTGTCCCACCTCCCGGTTTGCAAAGCGATTTTCCAGGCAGGATCTCGTTCGAGCCTCCCCACTCTGTGCGCCGCACCTTAGTACAAGCCCTGCTTACGGGACAAGTGGATTGAGACACAGGTCAAGCAAGCCGCTCAGAGTCAGAGTCCTCAAGAGGTAGAACACACCTTGAGGACCTCGGGGTCTGGTTCCCGAACTCGGGCTGAGCACCAGCCCCCTCAGGGACTCTGGGCAGCTGTGACCGGGTCGGGGGGGATCTGCCGGCCAACAAACAGTCAGAGACCTGCTCCCGGCCTCCCGGGGCTGGACGGCTTTGCAAACACATCGCGGGTTTCCCAGGACGCAGCCTGAGTCATAGCAGACGCGTCTGGGACAATGAAGCAAGAAAGGAAAGTGGCAGGTTCACCAGCCCCTCCCGGAACACTGACCGGCCCTAGGGGGGGTCACGAAACCAGTGCAGGCTGATCCCGAGGACAAGAGCCTGAGCTGAGGCTCTGCATCGCCCCTCGGTCCCCAAAGGGTCCGTTGTTGGCAGGTGCAGCTCAGACACCTGGGTGGGAGTGGGCAGGGGGATCTGGGCAACACTGCCACCAGCCCTGCCCGCCCCGCCCCTCCCTGCACCCCGAGCCCCGGCTCGCCCTGCAGTTCCCTGGGCACCAAGCCAGGGCCTGCTTGTGTCTGCGTTCGGGGCACCTGCATGGGGCAGGACCCTCAGAGATGCTCAGAAGGGCCGCCCGGCCGGGGACCAGAGGATTTATCGTGCTCTCCTGGTTCCCCGTTGCTCGGTCCTCGCTGCGCCCTGGACAGAAGGTGCCACGGTCAGCTGGGGAGTTAATGGGACTAAAACAATATGTCCTGCTCTTACGACCAGAATTAGCCTTGATTCTTTGGGGCGAGTCTCCTGATGACTCTGTTTCTCTAGTTGTGAACGTGTGTAACGAGACCAATCTGTGTGCTAGGACTGTGTCAGAACAGATGCAGTGATGGAACCGACCCTCCCGGACGCTTGCTGGGGAGACGGAGCTGAGGAAGGTCAAGATCAGGGCTGAGCACAGGAGAGAGGCCCGGGCTTGAGCTGGGCCGAGAATCTCGTCCGGAGGCCCCTCGGGCTGGGGGGTTCCTGCAGACCCTGTGATCCTTCCTTCCTCCTGTCTTCTTCTTTTCTTTTCTTTTCCTTCCTTCCTTCCTTCCTTCCTTTCTTTCCTTCCTTCCTTCTTTCTTTTTTTCTTTCTCTTTCTTCCTTCCTTCCTTCCTTCCTTCCTTTTTCTTTCTTTCTTTCTTTCTTTCTTTCTTTCTTTCTTTCTTTCTTTCTTTCTTTCTTTCTTTCTTTCTTTCTCTCTCTCTCCCTCTTTCTTTCCTTCCTTCCTTCAATTTAAATTAGTTAGTTAATGTACAGTGTAGTCTTGGCTTCAGGAGTGGAATTTAGTGATTCATCATTTACATATAACACCCAGTGCTCATCCAACAGGTGCCTCCTCAATGCCCATCCCCCATCTAGCCCATCCCCCCCATCTCCCCTCCAGTGACCCTCAGTTTGTTCTACTTAAGAGTCTCTTATGGTTTGCCTCTCTCTCTTTTCTTACTTATTTTTGTTTTCCTTCTATATTCATTGGTTATGTTTCTCGAATTCCACATAGGAGTGAAATCACATGATATTTGTCTTTTTCTGCCTGACTTCTTTTCCTTAGTGTAATACCCTCCAGCTCCATTCATGTTGTTGCAAATGGCAAGATTTCATCCTTTTTGACTGCTGAGTAGTATTCCATTATATATACCAATCACGAAAACAAATTCAAAATGTGAAACAGGAAGCCATCAAAATCCTAAAGGAGAAAACAGGCAACGATCTCTTTGACCTTGGCTGCAGCAACTTCTTACTTGACGTATCTCTGAAGGCAAGGGAAGTAGAAGCCAGACTGAACTAGAGGGACCTCGTCAGGATAGAAAGCTTCTGGGGCACCTGAGTGGCTCAGTTGGTTAAGCATCTGACTTTTGATTTTGGCTCAGGTCAGGACCTCACAGTTTGCGAGACTGAGCCCCACATCGGGCTCTGCTTGGACAGCAAGGAGCCTGCTTGGGATTCTCTCTCCCTCTCCCTGCCTCTCCCCTGCTAATACACATACGTGCTCTCTCTCAAAATAAACATTTTTTAAGAAAGATAAAAATCTGCACAGCGAAGGACACAATCAGCAAACTATACGGCAACCGGCAGAACAGGGGAAGATATTTGCAAACGGCATATCAGATAAAGGGTTAGTGTCCGAAATCTACAGAGAACTTACCAAACTCAACACCCAAAACACAGATAATCTAGTGAGGACATGGGCAGAAGACATGACTAGACATCTCTCCTAAGACGACCTCCAGTCGGCCAACCAGCACTTGAAAAGATGCTCAACATTGCTGATCACCAGGGAGATAGAAATCTAAACCACACTGGACCCTTGCTCTTTCCGGTCCTGTTTTCCTACCTTTGAAATGACAGTTGGGTTTTAGGGAGAGGCAAACAGACCTCAGGCCAAACCCTGGCCTCACCTATTTTTTTTTATCAATAAAGTTATGAGGCACACGGTCACCCCCTGGCTCCTTTGCAAACTGCCCCGGCCACTTTCATGCTGTGACAACCAAAAGCGTTTACTCTCTGGTCTTTAGGGAAAACGTCCGCCGCTCCTGAATGGGAGCAGCCCTGCCCGGAGCCGGCAGATGACCGGCTCTGCAACGTCCCCAAGGGGCACAGGGCGGACGCAGAGGTGGGTGTAAAGCGGGGCTGTGACCCACCCCCTCTGCCCCAGTCAGCGAACCGTCCCCGCACCGCGTAGACCTGCTCCTGGTCCACCGCGTAGACCAGGGCACTGCCCTCCGGGAGGAGGAGGATCCTCAGGGAGACGGGGGACGGGGGCGGGGGGGGGGAGGGGGGGCCAGCACTAGACATGCGCGTGGCTGCCCTGCTCCCGCGGGGGGCGTTCCAGGGACTGCCCATCCCCCCGCAGCCGCCGCCCCGTCCAGCCGCCACCCGGCCCCGCCCTGTCCCCGCCTCCTGTCCCCCCCTCCCCCTTCCTCTCCTGCGCCTCCCGCTGTCCCCGAGCGTGCTGAGCGTGGAGGGCAGTGAACGAGCTTGCCCCCGAGGGACGGCCGCACCTCGCCAGCTGGAAGCGCAGGGCGGTCCGCGGGTGGTACATCTCCAGGGCGGCGATGAGGTCGAAGGCCGACGGCGCCAGCATGGTGACCAGGGACACGACCACGCTCACCTGCGGGTACGGCGTGCACCGGACGTGAGCCTCGCGCCCACGCCGCCTCGCCGCCCACGCGCCTCCCAGCCTCCCCGCGGTCTCTCGGGGGCGCGGCTCCTACGCGGACAGCCTCCCCCAGGTCTCCGCCCAGTCGCTGTCCTCAAGGGGCCCACTTCCTCATGTCCCTTGTAGGAACCTGGTAGTAGCCTCGTCCTAAGGAGCGAAAGGCTCCGTCCGTGAGGCGTCTGACTTCAGCTCAGGTCATGATCTCGAAGTTTGTGAGTTCGAGCCCTGCGTCGGGCTCTGTGCTGACAGCTCGGAGCCTAGAGCCTGCTTCGGATTCTGTGTCTCCCTCTCTCTCTGACCCTCCCCTGCTCATGCTCTGTCTCTCTGTCTCAAAAATAAATAAACGTTTAAAAAAAAAAGACGTCTAGAAACAACCTAAGTATTTAAGAGCTGGCACGTGGTCAGCAGTGACAGGTGCCATGGACCGAGGCCCGGTCACTGGAGCGACTCTGACGGGAAGTCCACTTCTGGGAACAGGAAGGTGGAGAAACACCAGGTGAGAACAGCCAAGCGCAGTCCGCGGGCCCCGAAGGAGAAGAATGGGATGAACGCTTGAAGGTGATGCCGACTCAGAGCCGTTCCCGACAGAGACCCCCCCCCCCCCCGGTCCATGCGTCCGTCCGTCCTGGCTCAGAGCCCTGCAGCCGGTGCTGTCGGGCGGGCAGCGGGCCCCGGTGGTCCAGGGGGACGTTTCTAGCCCGTCTGCCCGAGGAGCGGCTGGAAGGGGAGGGTACCTCGTTCTTCTCCCAGAGCGTCAGCTCCTTCTTGGACTGCTCCAGCTTCTGGGACCGGTCCACCACGAAGTAGATGAGGTAGATGCTTCCGGCGAGCGACAGAAGCACCAGGACGTTGGCCACAATCCTCAGGCACACGGTCACGGCCCTGCGGGGAGAGGGGGTGTGCAGACGGGGCCACGGGCTGCGCTCAGGGCGCCCGGTTAGCGCCGGGACCCACGTCCCGCCTCGGGGATCCTCGGCCCTGGAGCATCAGTGCTGTCCTCCCCCCTCCTCCCCAAGCCCTCCTTTCCTAAGGGACCAACGAAGACTCATGAGTCCACCCGGCTGCACGGGGAGGACTTGAAACAAGCGTCGTGAATCGGACGCCGTGCGCAGATTCACGCGGTGGGTGCTTTGCCGTCTTTCCCTCTAGAACGTTCGCTCTGAGGTGGTTTCCTCTTCCGGACGCTTGCATTCTCGCTCCTGGAAGGGGCCCCGTGCGTATAAACCCCTCCTGGCTCTTTTCTAGACGATGAGCCAGGACGTGGAGAGCGAGCCAATGCCGTGAGACGGGTTTGCTCTTTCCTTCCTACCTCCGGGGGCAAACCCACTGTTTCATATACATGTATATATATCAATGTTTATTAAAGAGAGAGCAGGGGAGGGGCAGCGAGAGGTGGAGACACAGAATCCGAAGCAGCTCCAGGCTCTGAGCTGTCAGCACAGAGCCTGACGCGGGGCTCGAACCCACGAGCCAGGAGATCATGACCTGAGCTGAAGTTGGACTCTCGGCAGACTGAGCCCCCCAGGCGCCCAACCAACTGGCTTATGTTTAGGCGCCTTCTTCCAAGTTCAGGGCCAGTCTTCGCCTGCGTTTCAAGGGTGTTCCCTGGGCGTGGACCCCTGGCACGGCCCCCAGGTTCTCGGATTGCGGTGCATGCACCCTGACTGGAGCTTGGCGGGTGCCCCGCATGGCAGCCTCAGAGGGCTCTGGGGCGGCGAACAGCGGGTACCACTGAGGGGTGAGGGGGGCGGGGGGCCCTGTGCACACAGCCATGGCCCCCACACAGCCCGGCAGCAGGTGCTTGAGGCAGAGGTGAGGCCAGGAGGATGTGACGGGCACAGAAGAGGTGTGCCAGCCTGTCCGTGAAGGACAATTTCCACCCTCTGGTGACCTCGGGCCGGTCGTGACACCTCCGTCTACATCAGTGGTGGCCCTCCATCTGCACAAGGAGGAGGTTCACCCCCAAATGACCTGATGCACATCACCTTGTCTGTCTGAGCAGAACTTTAGATAAAGCATCAGAGCTCTGCAGCTGGGAAATCTGAGAGGCTCCTGATCCCGGACCACACGGCCGTCCCTGGCGGGGGCCCACCTGTCAGTCCCGTGCTGACCGCACCAGAAAATGCACGTGAGGTCACCCGTCAAACGTTCCCTTCCCCCGTCCGCACCCTCGTCCTTCCCCGCCCCGTGGGAATAGCCTGATGGCCCAGACGGCCTGTCACACCGATTCTCCCCAGGTTTGGGCAGCGTCGGGAGGATTCAGGATTTGGCTGTGGAGGAGGATGAGAAACGGGCTATTCTTGCCGCTCTGGCATCTAACGCATCACGCATCACCTGTGAGCCAGATGCTGCCGCTCTAAAATTTGGGGGAAAATCACCACAATCACCTGTAAGGTTTGCTTCTCAAGGCTTGCTAAGCACGTGGATTCCCGTGGCCCACGTCCTGGCGTTCTAGCTCAGTGATTCGCGGTGGGCGCCCGAGTTGTCCTGTGACTTGTGCCCAGAGGGGTGACTGTGTGGGTGGGTGCTCTCCGCCCCGTGAGAAGCCCCGGGTGACCCCATTCTCGCTTCACAGGGGAGGAAGTCGAGGCCTGGAAGGAAGCTAGCGCCCCTCCCCCACCTCCAGCAGGGGAATCCTTCCACCTGCTTCCTCAACCGGCCGCATGAGCCTGCTCACCTCCCCGCATCCGCTGCGCGGCTCCACCAGGCTTTCCGCGGCCTGGAAACGAACCCAGGGCTAAAGAGCCACGAGGGTGTCAGAGGGCTGACCCACGAGGACAGGTCACTGTCCCTTTGGGCATCAGTCCTTCCGTGTCATCAGCTCTCTGGCTGAAGGGGCTCACCTCCTCCAGGCAGCCCTCAAATCCCGGAGAAGTTCAGATCTGAGCCATCACCTGGGAAGGCTTGTCAACAAGAATTGGATACTATTTGTGTCTTAACAACTTCTTGGATCTGTTGCTAAGTATGGTAATCTCTGCAGGGGCGCCCGGGCGGCTCGGTCCGTTGAGCGTCCGGCTTCGGCTCAGGTCATGATCTCGCGGTTCGTGGGTTCGAGCCCTGCGCCGGGCTCTGTGCTGACAGCTTGGAGCCTGGATCCTGCTTCGGATTCTGTGTCTCCCTTTCTCTCTGCCCCTCCCCTGCTGGTGCTCTGTCTCTGTCTCTGTCTCTCTCTCTCAAAAATAAATAAACATTAAAAAAATGAAGTAACCTTTGCTTAATTCAGAAAATGAGAAATTGCTGCTAAAAATACCTCTTTATTATCTAAGTAAAAGACGGCAGTCAGCTTTAGAAGCCTCGCCCTGACGTAAGGGGGAAGGAAACGCCCCTAAACACTGCTCCCGACCGGCGTGTCACGTGACTAGAAGAATAGATTTTACAAAGAGGGAAGAGGGCGCCGGGGCGGCCCCGTCGGTCAGACGTCCGAGTCTTGGTTCAAGCTCAGGTCATGACCTTGAGGTTCGTGGGTTCGAGCCCCGCCCTGGGCTCTGTGCTGACAGTCAGAGCCTGCTTGGGATTCGGTCTCCTCTCTCTGCCCCTCCCCTGTCCTCTCTGTCTCTCTCAAAGTAAATAAATAAACTTAAATTTTTTTTAAAAAAGAAGAAAGAAGAGCTGCCTGACCACGTGTGAATGTGAGATACAGAGAGTTGGGTCATTTTTGTACCAAATTACGATCGTGTATCAGTGAATGAAGGACGGGCTGTCCCCACACTTACAGGTTTTTGCTTTTCTTCTTTTCCTGCTCTTCCAGGATGGCCTCCTGCAGGAAAAGACACGTTCGAATTAGAATCGTAGCGTTCCCATGAATCGTGAGTGTTTAGAACAGTTCATGATAAGAAACGATTATTCAGTATTGTAACCACTCTGTGAGGTGTTGTTGGCATCTGGGCTTTGTATAATAATCAGTGGATAAAAACGGAGGCGTGCCTACGGGGCTCAGTCGGTCAAGCCTCTGACCAGCTCAGGTCATGATCAAGCGGTTTGTGGGTTCGAGCCCCGCGTCGGGCTCTGTGCAGACAGCTCGGAGCCTGGAGCTGCTTCTGATTCTGTGTCTCTCTCTCTGCCCCTCCCCCACTTGTGCTCTGTCTCTCTCTCAAAAATAGATGAACATTAAAAAAAAATACACGGTGACGGGGGCTTGTGGGGGGGTGGAAGCGCACGTTATGTAATAACTGAAATGATCTAAATGGGTTTCCCCCAAAGGGGGCAGTGCTGAGCCGCAGGGCTGCTCAGTGGACACGAGTCCCTTCGAGCTCTGACCGCATCCTCTTCGGAGCCGGCGCTAACGGTCACATGGCCAACACACGTGTATTTATTCACTCACAAGTTACCTGCAAAATGATCGCAGTCCCTTATGCAAACTATCAAGGGTACACCAACTGAAATATGAGGGGGACGAGTTTCAAAAAATAAAGAGGAGTTTTTCAGTGTCTCGCTTGGACTCCTTGGGACCGTGGGTGCATGAGGTCTGCGCCCTCGCTGCGGAGGACGCCACCCCGCAGAGCCCCGGCGGCGCCGCGGTCAAGGTCGGAGGAGCCCCGACCGCCCTGGCCCCGCCGCGCCGCCCACTCACCCGGATGCTGTTCACGATGGCAGCCGTCTTGCTCTCCGCGGCCTCTGGGTTTCCGATGAGGTAGTCCCAGGCGCAGAACACCCGCCAGCAGAACGTGTAGTTCTCATTGGAGGCTCTGGCGAGGCTCATGCGGGAGTTCTTGGCCATCCTGGGGGAGGGGCGGGGACGGCACGTGAGGGCACAGTCAGATGGGCCCCGGCCGCCCCTGTGGCCGCCGCTGGTCCCCTCGGGGCCTCGCTGAGATTCCAGCGAGCGGCCCCATCCGGTGCAACAACACGGCACCAGCCGGTCCAGAGCTCCTCTTGTGGGAACGGAACTGGCCACTCTGGTGGCCAGGAGGTAGGTTCCAGGAGGTCACTGAAGGCAGGTGCGCCTGGGGGCTGGGCAGTGTGACTGTGAGATCAAACTCCCCTTCGAGCTGACTTGGTTTTCCTGGAGGCCTTGCCCACTGAGGGGACGAGACCCCACCTCAGGGAGCCTGCTGGGTGCCCACTCCCCACACACCACCTAGATGCATCTGAAGGCAGGATTCACCATCCCCTGGCCAGGTGAAAGTCCCTCCTCCTTCAGACCCTCTCTGGTTCTAAGTTTTTACCTGTCCTCTCCCTCCACAGTTCTTGCTCCTGGATTTGTTCCCATCCTTCTCTTAAATTGTAACATCTAGCAAAGGGCCTGTCTTACACGTGGGGTCTGGAGAACCCTAGAAGCTGGAAAGCTCCTTGCCAAGTGGAGGCCCCAGGTCACTGTGTGGGTCCTCAGTTTGCTTGGTGGTGATGGTGATGAAGGTGATGATGGTGATGATGATGGTGATGATGGTGATTGTGGTGGTGATGAAGGTGATGATGATGGTGATGATGATGGTGATGGTGGTGATGATGGTGATTGTGGTGGTGATGATGGTGATGATGATGGTCATAGTGGTGATGGTGGTGATGATGGTGACGCTGATGATGGTGACGCTGATGATGGTGGTGATGGTGATTGTGATGATGATGATGGTGATGAAGGTGATGATGAAGGTGATGATGGTGATGGTGGTGATGGTGGTGATGATGGTGATGGTGGTGATGAGGGTGATGATGGTGATGGTGATGATGGTGATGATGATGATGGTGATGGTGGTGATGAGGGTGATGATGGTGATGGTGAGGTGATGATGGTGATGGTGATGATGATGGTGATGATGGTGGTGATGGTGATGATGATGGTGATGATGATGGTGGTGATGGTGGTGGTGATGATGATGATGGTGATGATGATGGTGATGATGAAGGTGATGATGATGGTGATGGTGATGATGATGATGGTGACGATGATGGTGATGATGGTGATGATGAAGATGGTGATGGTGATGATGGTAATGATGGTGATAGTGATGATGGTGATGGTGATGATGATGATGATCCGTTTTTACCCCTAGCACTCATACCTGCTCTCAGCTAAGATGTCCCTTGGGGCAGGTGACAAAGACACACAGGTGCACACAAGGCAGACAGAAGTGCCAGGTGAGCCATGCAGGGTGGGGCCAGGTTCTCCCTGGACTCACAGCCCATCAGTCAGTCTGCTGTGTCTCAGCTTCACTTTCAGTGAAAGCTGGCAGGGCACCTAGCTGTCTTTGGAGCCAACCTGCCCGCTTTACTAATGAGGCCCAAAAGGGGAAGTGAGTGGCTGTGGGTGGGCAGGTGCGGGACTCCTGACCCCCCGCCACTGTGCCTCCTTCCAGTGACGGACTGGATGTGCAAACGCATCGTGACACGGACCAAGCTGTCCCTTACCAAATACGTAACTCGGTCACAGGCCAGCGGACAGCAGGGGAGGATGCTTTGCTTTCTGCAACCTCTGGTCACATACACCATCCTGTTCCTATTTCTGTTAAGTAGTTACTAAGTTGCCTGAAATTGCCTTAACTGGTAAGTCTGCGTGATTCTTGTCTCTCCAGACCCAATCCAGAACCTGGCACACAGCTGTTGAATAATGTGGTTAACATGAACACATCTCTTTTAGCCTCGGTCTCCCCATCTGCAGAGTGGGTATAGCTGGGCCTTAACTTTACATGCTAGTGACCAGCTTGAGATCATGCATATCACTCTGAGTATGTCCTTGGAGGAACGGAGCAGCCATACTTTTTCAAGAGGATGATGAAGCTATAGGCGAACACAGCCATCCCCACCAGGAAGTAGGCCAGGGGCAGCCGGTAGCCGGCTCTCCCGATCTTTCTCTCCCTGCCGTAGTAGCCGTAGAAGAGGACAGAGTACTGCAGATAACCCTGCAGAGAGAGAGCGCTCAGCGTCATTCCGGGCTCCAGAACTGCAGCCCCGCTCAGCCCTCCCTCGGGAGGAGAGTGTGACCAAGCCTCCGCCTCACCCCCAGGGACCAGACGGTGTCCAGGTCTTGAGCAGAAACAACACTCTCCTTGGGGATGGTCTTGCTGTCTGTGCTCCCGAAGGGCTGGCCTGCAATGAGCTGGTGGGAGAGAACGGGGTGTCACGTGGTCCTCGGCGGGGGAGGGGCCAGAAGAAAAGGGCTGGCCGATCCCCTAAAGCCCCTTGGCCCGCGAAGCGCTGCACGTCCCAGATCTCTAGGGGCTGGGTTTCTGCTCCATTCTCGCTGATGGAGAAGTAATCCTGTGTGGACAGACTTTCTCTGCTTGGTCAGCCCGCCCAGGAGTTCTGTCTTGGGGCTGGACGGGGCTTTGCCAGGCCGGTTTTTGAGGTCACCGGGTTTCTTTGATAGCATGGGAAATAACCCCACTTACTTTGGGAGGACAGGGGTTAGCTGAGAAGTGGGTTTTATTTTGACTGTGTCTGATACTGGCCTGTCACCAGTTTTTGAACAACCTAAGAGCTAAGATGTGGTTTTGCATTTCTTAAATGGTTGGAAAAGAATTAAAAGAAGAATAATACACTGTGACACTTAAGAAAGTCAAATTTCAGTATCCATAAATACAATTCAACTGGGGGCACCTGGGTGGTTCAGTCTGTTGAAGGTCTGACTTTGGCTCAGGTCATGATCTTGGCAGTTTGTGGGTTTGAGCCCCGAATCAGGCTCTGTGCTGACGGCTTGGAGCCTGGAGCTGCTTCGGATTCTGTGTCTCCCTCTCTCTCTGCCCCTCCCTGCTCATGCTCTGTCTCTCTCTCTCAAAAATAGATAAACATTAAAAAAAAAAAAAGAAATTGACTAGAACACAGCCACACTGTTCATGTGCCATCTATGGCGGAGGGGAGGGGTGTGACAGGGGTCGCGTGGCCCGGCAGAGCCTGAGCTCTTCACGAGGAAGTGGACTGCGTCCCGCTTGAACACGGGATGGGCAGCAAGCCACGTTCTGCAACTGCTTGGACATCTGGTGTTTTCAGCAGCCGGCGTCTTTATCTCCCGGGACGGGTTCTTACCTCTGGAATGACAATAAAAGCACCCATCATCGCCGTGAGCACAATATTAATTCCAAACAACCATCTCAAGAATATGAAGTAGGAGGCAACGCCAGATCCAAAATGACCTAAAGAAAGACAAAAAGAACAGTAAAACCAAACCAAACCAAAATGAAACAAACCTCCCCCAAACAAAAACCACATGCACAAAAGACAAAAAACAAACGGTATAAACAGGATGAACAGTAGAAAACCCTCCCAGGACCAGGTTCTCCGTAAGCAGCGTTGCAGTTTGTATATCGGGGCACAGACCAAGGAGGCCAATCCGTGCTCCCCAAAATAGTCATTTCCGTGGGTCAAGATGCCCATTAGTATTTCCAGTTTTAAGCGCAGAAAAAATCCATAATTTCATAATTTCCCTAAAGACATATTTATCTAAAATGCTTCTCAAATGCTTGTCAAATTTACAACATTTCACGTATGTTCAGAGGAATCAGCATCTTTTGAGGAGCACCCGGGGGCTCAGTCGGCTGAGTGTCCAACTCTTGATTTCTACTCGGGTCATAATCCCAGAGTTGTGGGATCGAGCCTCGCATCGGGCTCCACACTGGGTGTGAAGCCTGCTTGGGGCTCTCTCTCTCTCTCTCTCTCTCTCCCTCTGTCCGTCTCCCCTGCTCATGCGCTCTCTCTCTCTACAAAAATAAAATTCAGTAAACTCAATACTTTTTTTAAAAAAATCAGCATCTATTGAGAATTTGACTTTTATGTTTTTTCGTTTGTTGTAGTTTTGAAAATTCGCAGGATTTTTCTTAGAATTCTTTTTTCTTAATTTCAAGATATACAGTAGTTTGCTAGATGTTAACATTAGGGGAAACTGAGTGAAGGAATTCTTTACCACTTTCCTATACATCTACACTTTCCTGTGTATTTTATTCTAAATAACAAGTGTATTCAAAACCAAATGTCTGTTAAGAAGAGAAGGGAGCACGGAAAGTAGATACAGGTGTGTGTGTATGATCTGTGCCACACTTAAAACAATCCCTTGAATTTTTATTTCAAATTTAGTTTACGTAGGTCGTAATAAATAGGAAAACACAAAACATCACAAAGAAAATGAAACCATTGCCTAGCCTAGGTCACTAAATAAAATCACTATTGGTTTCCAGCAAACTTTTAATGGGATCCTCTATTATTATTTGACATGTATAGATTTTTTTGTATAAAATTGGCGTCTCTCTACAATGGGTATCTTGAGTTATTAATGTTTTATAAGCACTTTCTCATGCAAAAAATACTCTTTCATAAAATAAATTGTGTTGCTTCAGCAGCTGAATTTTCCAAAATTTACTTAACCTCACCCCACTCGGCCATGTTGGAGGTTTCTGACTCTCCACTAGGTCTGGGATTCACTGGCGTAAGTAAGTCTGCCGTAAATAGTTTCCGTCCAAGGTCAGGACCCACTGAGGGAGGGCTCTCTGGGGAAGGGGGTGTGGGGTCAGGGGCGGTCAGGGGACAGAAGGCAGCACGGATGCGGTCTCAGCGGGCGCGGCTTAGGCTGACCCCACGGGACCCTGGACGGCAAACTGCACCGCACAGGGGTCAGCCCCCTCGGCACACGGCCTGGACTTAGTCCGCCATTGCCTCTGGGCCCCCGGCTGGGGCAGGCGATGGGGGTCCTGCACCGGGACGCGTTGGCCCAGGGCAGTTCTCCGGGGGCGGGGGGGTGGGGGTAGGGGTGGGAGAGGGGCAGCGGTGAGTCAGGGCGTCAACACGCACCAGCCAAGTCAGGAAATCCGGGTGGGGCCGACCTCGTCCGAGTGGCGGATTTTGTGGTGGTTCTTGTTTTCTCTGGTCGTTAAGGGACCGAAGAGTTTTATCAAAGAGCACAAGCAGCATGGAGAGTTTTGTTACAGATTTTCACGTTCCCCTGGAGACACGTCCCAAGAGCAGTCCTGCCCACGGGCCACGCAAGGGCCAAATTCCACGGAAAGCCGAAAATGGACTTTTCTCCATTGGCTGGCCAACCGTCAGCGTCGTTGTCTTGCGGACGGAGTTTCCTTCATAGGTGACTGAACGCAGCCCGTCTGCCCTGACGACTCCTTGACCTTCACGATGGACAGGCTTCCGTCCGGATCCATCCTGAGACCACATGTCCTCAAGCTCTTTGCATTCTTTCGTGGCTTCTTAGTTTATATTCAGCAGCTTAAAGGGCCTCGCGGCGGAGGCTCTACCTGCGCTCTGTGTAGAGTCCCGTCGGCCGGCCCGGGTCACCGGCAGCGCTTCGAGGGCGGCGTGTGTGATGCATTTGAGCATTTGGTTAGGCAAGCTCATCTGCATTTTTGTTTAAAGATTTTTTGTGTTGGGGGTACCTGGGGGGCTCAGTCGGCTGAGCGTCTGGCTTCGGCTCAGGTCATGATCTCAAGGTTTGCGGGTTCAAGCCCCGCGTCGGGCTCTGTGCTGACAGCTCGGAGCCTGGAGCTGCTTCAGGTTCTGTGTCCCCCTCGCTCTCTGCCCCTCCCTTGATCGCACTCTGTCTCTCTCTCTCTCTGTGTCTCGTAAAAATAAATAAAAAAAGAGTTAAATTAAAAAATAAAAGAACTTTTGTGTTGAGTCTTCTGGATGTTTTTCCTCCATGTGCGTTTTACGATCATTTTGTTGAGCACAAAAAAAAATCGCATTGAGATTTTCACTAGGGTCGCTTTAAACTGGTACGGTAATGTGACGACGGTCCTCGTCTTCCAAATATGAAGTCACCGTCGCCTCTCCCGAGGCTCTTGAAATATGATCCGTGGTCCGATTTTAGTTTCCTTCATTTCAGACTCACTGTCAAGTTCATTCCTGCTGTTGTGCGCTGTGTGTTACACGTGCGTTTGTGTGTCTGTGTGTGTGTTGTGTGTACGTGTCGTCAATGTGACTTATTTAGTTTTTAGAGCATGTTTTCTAAGCGGCTCCAATCACCCCTGAGAAAGTGCAGATTTCTGGGCTCACATCAGCCTCCTAACCTCATGCAGTTTTTACCTGATCTTCTGGGTCTGTGTCGGGTCCGAGTCACCAATGACCCGTGAGCCGCAGAGAATGTGGGACGGCTGTCGTCCGGGGAAGTGGTGGACAGATGCCTGCCGTCTCCACTGTCCCGCACGCAGCACGAGGACGGGGACATGCAGCCCGTTCTCCGGCCACCCTGTCGCCAGGCTGCGGCCGACCACGTCCCCCGGCCCCTCCCCCGAGCGCCCACACTTACTCTCGATTTTCTTTATCCTCATCTCCCAGGGGATGAAGCTGACCATGAAGTTACAGGCCACACGTGCAAACTTCCGCCAGAGCTGAAAGGGAGGGAGCAGGGTTAGAGTGCGTTACGTTGTCAGGATGGCAGTGACATGGTGACGCTAAGGTCCCCGGGGGAGGAGGGGCTCCCTGACACGCCGTCTGATTCCTCTAATTATGACGGCACCGCACCTGGGGCAACGCTAGGACACAGCAGCCCCTGTCGGCTCCGAGCTGTGGCACCTGCCTCGCGCCTGAGCGTGGCGTCTGCGCAGAAGTGCACAGGGTCCAGGGTCACAGGCTGCCTGATCCCTTCCGTTCCTGCTGGGCGACTAAGAATGGTGGGAATCACTTGAGGTGTGATGTCCGCTCTGGGGCTGGGGCCCAGGAGTCCGCTTGGCCCACAAACTGCCCCGGTGACCACACTTCCCTGTTTGGGGACGAAGAGTCTAGAACATCCCGGAGCACCAGCCCTGCCCACTGTGCACCTGTGCTGGCCGCCCGCCCTCTCTCCCTTCAGAGGCTGCCAGCAGGGGGAGATCCGCGAATCTGTCTTGTGTGTTTAAGACGCAACTGCCAAGAGTTCAAACCCCCGCCCCCCCCCCCCCCCCCCCGCAGCAAGGAGAATACAGCCCCATGCGCTCTGACGCCGCCTCTGCTCCCACGGTATCGGCAGGCTGGCCGATCAACATGCAAACACTCTGGGCTTGTGTTGGAAGCAGTCATATCACCGCAGAAGGAAGGGCTCCAAATGCAATTACAGGATCCCGAGCTCCGAGCCAGTGCCAGTCCTGACGCCGTTCGGGGCGTGTCTGCCAAGGCCAGACCCGTGAGATGAAAATCTGTTTGAATTCTGCCGGACGTGGCAATTGCTGCTGGTCTCCTGTTCCTGATCCAACACCCACTCAGACCTGACCACGCCCGAGATGGCTCCACACGGTTCTCCGGAGGGAGATGGACTCTTCTGTAAACGTCCCGACGATCAGTATTCTTGTCATGGTCATCATGTCCTGCCTCGTGCTGCCCTTTGTTTCCACCGTGACTGTGTCCGTTGGCATGGAGGCGCAGACCAAAGCTTCTGCTCTGCTGTCCCCCCAGCAAGGGGACGCAGGGTGCTCACGCATCCTGGGGGAGGGTTTGGTGTCCGAGAGCAGCTGAGTATCTGGCCCCCCGTGAAGGCCTGTGGGGTAAGAGACGCTGGAGGCCCCCAGACCTGGCTTCCAGTGCCAGGTCCACGGTTACCCTACCATGTGCTCCTGGGAAAGGTATTTTCTTTCTTTGAGATTCAATTTCCTCATCTGTACAAGAAGCAGGATTCGATCAGTGGAACTCAGAGTTACTCTTTCAACTTAAATTTTGGTTAAATTTCGATGAGAATTTCAGTGCACGGAACAGACTAACACAGGACAATTTTTTTTAAGTTTGAGACACAAAACTCCCTCCCTGGCCTCTGGTGTTCGTGTGACAAGTCAGGGCTTTGAACTCAGCTTCAAGGGCCCCAGACCCCCGGCGCTCATTCTGGTAATGATACCCTAGCCTTCTAAGGGAGCTTCCTAGACGTACATGTGACTGAAAAACATGATTTGTTGATGACCAAGATTCCAGAGGCATGGGAAAAAACACCTGATTCTCTGATGATTTGCACCAAATCTCCGTGGAAAGCCATGAGGCTCTGAAATGATTTGAGATTTTAAGAGCAGAGCAAAAACAAAACCCAGCAAAACCAGCAGCCGGACTTGGAAGAAAGGGTCTTCACTGGGGCCCAGGTTCCTGAGTTGGGACGACTCCGGACCAAATAAGCTCATTCTTCCCCCTTTGGAAAGGCTCGTGAGCTCACCGGGAATGAGCGTGTTCTAACAACACGCATTCCGGTTTATGGAAAACGTACTCATCCAGAGCACGTGCTGAGCGCCTGCCTCTGTTTCTAGTACCGTGGACGCAGGTGGACAAGACGCGTACGACATCAGCGGGCCTGGAGCTGGCGTTCAGATGGAGGGAGGGCAGCCAACGAGGCGCCGCCACCGTGGGACACGGTCTGTTAGGACTGGGGGAGGAAGGTCTGTCTGCAGAGCTCATCCTTGAGCTAAGGCTTGAATGAAAAGAAATCAACATTTCAAGAAATAATAAATTGGTAGAGGGGCTCTCTAGGAGGGCGGACAGCGCAAAATCCACGAGCTAGCACGTGCTGGGCATTTTACAGAAGATGGAAGAGGGGAGGAGGGGTGAGATCCAACGGGTAGGCAATGGCCAGATCAGGTGGGTCATGGGAAAGAGTGAGATTGGACTGTAAGTGTAATGACTGCATATCTATCTATCTATCTATCTATCCATCCATCCATCCATCCATTCATCTCTGTCTCTCTCTGTTTTAAGTAAGGGATGGCCGGAGCAGTCACTGTCTCACGGCCTGCCCTGGCTCCTGCGAGGAAGAGAGTGGATTCTGGGGGCGGGGGGGGGGTTGTGTGGGCGCAGGACGACCTGGCAGGAGCCAACCAGCCCACCCCCCAGCACAGGTGGGGCCAGGTCAGCCATGCAGGCTCTCGGGAAGGTGACCTCCCTTGTTGGTTTCCCATGAAAAACGAAGAACGTAGAATATTAGAACCAGAAGGAACCTTGAGAATCACACGCGCAAACCGAAGTCAGAGCAGGGAAGCAACGGCGGAGAGACTTGGGTGTCCCGCCTCCTGCAGCGGCGACTTCCCGGTCCCGGGGCCTCACCTGCTCAGCCCTCGCTTCCAGAAGGAACACGGGAGCTGGTGCTGACGGCACCTGCCTGCGGGGAGGCTCAGTGGGGCCCCAGGTGAAGGTGGGGATGGGGAGGGCTCCACAGGATCCTGGTGTTCTGCAGCCATGATTCGCGGGTCAGACAGAGCGGCAGCCCCTGCGCGGGGTGACGGGGTCTCAGAGCCGGAGTCACGGAGAACGGGTGGCTCCGTTACACGAAACGTACTCTTTGGAAAACGGTCGCTTCTTCCTCAGACAAACCAGGGACTGTGGACGGGCTGCAGGCTACGCCGCAGCAGGAGCAGAGGCTGGTCCTCAGTGGCTTGAATCAGAATTTCCGGCGTAAAATATTACAGGGGCGCTTGGGCAGCTCAGTCGGTTAAGCGGCCGACTCTTGATTTTGGTTCAGGTCATGATCTCACGGTTGTGAGTTCGAGTCCCACCTTGGGCTCTGTGCTGGCAGCTCAGAGCCAGCTTTGGGATTCTCTCTCCCTGTCTGCCCATCCCCCCTGTCTCTCAATAAAAAAAGAAAATTATAAATATAAAACGGTGGAGGAATGTTGTTCTGAAACAGCAGGGAGGGAAAGAACCAAAGTGTGAAGACACGTCTCTGACACTTTACTGCACCCCCAGAAGGCAGAAGCGGCCCCGTCGGGACACGACTCCAGGGCCTGGAGCAGAGTGTGGCATGTGGGTTAAACTGAGCTGGATTGAACCCCTTACCGCGGGGCTGTGGCTCCTAGAAAGGCATCACTGAGCCCCTGGGGAGTCCGTCAGGATGAGGCTGGAAATTCAGCTTCCCTTTCTCATCCTGAAAACCCTGAGTTAATAGGTCAGCCCGCTGTCCAGTGACTTTAATCCTTACTGACGCCACTGTGGTCAAAGTTGTTGTGCCTTTCAGTCTTGTGTACGACAGGGTGTCTGAATAGGACCTTCTAGTATTTTCTGAGTGGCTTCCCAGAGCCTTGCCTGCTGTCTGTTTAGGGAAAATGAGGGAGCTGGGAACTACACATGGTTAGTGTCGAAAAGATAATTTTGTGTAATGTATTTATTGCGGGAGGCCATCATCACGTGACAGGCGCAAAGCCGTCAGGCGGGGTCTGGGTCCCAGGAACGGATCAGCATTTTCAGGCACAGCCCGTGGAAGGCAAGAAGAAAGCCCAGGCAGAGCCTCGAGGCTCCCCTGAGACTTGATGATTTTTCAATTAAGTGAGATTTATGACCAGCTTTAATTCAAACTTCATTAAGAATTTTGTTTGTTTCAGAGAACCTAAAAAGAGTGTATATGTCAGCTCTAATCTGCTAACATATAACAAACTTAAAAATATCCAATATTGGCAAGAATATTATAAAAATAGTAAAACTTGTCATGTATGGAAGATGAACTATCAAAGGTTTTGGAAAATAGTTTATTAATATTTATCAAGAGCCGGGTGCCTCGGGGGCTCCATCGGTCAAGCGTCCAACTCTAGATTTCAGCTCAGCTCATGGTTTGTGAGTTCAAGCCCCGCACTGGGCTCTGTGCGGACAGTGCAGAGCCTGCTTGGGATTCTCTCCCTCTCTCTCTGCCCCTTCCCTGCTCACACACTCCTTTTTCTCTCTCTCTCAAAATAAATAAATAAACTACAGAAAAAAAGACTTATCAAGAAAGAGCCCAAAGATGAATTTTATTGCTTTCTACAATAATTATAGCTCTGGCGTTTATCCTTGGAAAGGAATTTTAAAAGGTAGAAAAAGCAATATGTGCGAAGATATTCTTTGCAGGGTTGTTAATATTAATGAAACATTACGGGCCATTTAAGGTTTCACCGGCAGACAGATCACTAATCAGGTTAACGTAGTTATCTGCCACGGGAAACCGTATGTGTAAAAAGTTCATAGCAACACCGGAAAATCCTCGTGTTGTGGGTCAAGAGGAAATAAAAGGAAGAAAACCATTTTGCATATCCTGAGTGTGTGAAAATGATAGATTCAGGAACCGAAATATGAGATTTAAAAAACGATACTATAGAACAGGATGATTTTTTTCTTTGTCTTCTAAACATTTATGGAAATGATCGCAATGTCTCCCTAAACAGGTAATTTAAATGCTACACTAAAGTTTAGCTTTCACGGACTGAATGGGAAATGTAACAAACAAAAAACTTAGCACTGAGTTCCCAGAGTTCTCAAATCTGCGTCACTGGGATGGATCTATGAAGTTCCCGTTACAAGACACGCCGTACATGAAACGCACACGTACGGGCGGCGGTAAGTCAGGAAAGATGCTGGATCATTCTCTCAAGGGAAGACACCCCTCCCGGGATGAGTTAGGCTTACCCAGGGTCATGTACAAATGGTGAGCGGCGTCAGGGACTAAAGTCCAAGTTCTGGGACATGCAGACCCCCCCCCCATCACTCTACCGCCGCGGCTGCACGCAGCACGGTGTCACGCGCCTTCCTGCCCCCCGGGCTGCTGGAAGGGGTGGCATCGCCCGTGCGGACGCGCCCTCACCTCTGCACCTGCCGCTTGGTAGCCTCGGGTCCTGGTCAGCCGCCCTTCGAACTGCAGCACAATCTCCTTGGCTCGCCTGCGAGGAGAGAAGTGTGACGGTGAGCACAGCCGCAGCGCAGCTGGAGTCTCGGCCGGACGTGTGGAAGCGTGACCTGTGCGGTGGTGAGGACCGTGTGCAGACCGCTCATTTCCTGACCCCCAGCAGCCAGGAGGGCCCCTTAACAACTATTTTCTGGGGAAAAAACCCAACAACATTTAAAAGGATAAGTTTACAGAAAATGATGAGTTAATGCCCACATGGATTGCAACTGAATTTCTTTTTTTAAACATTAAAAAAATTATTTATTTTGAGAGAGAGCGCGCATGAGCAGGGGAGGGGCAGAGAGAGAGGGAGAGAGAAAATCTCAAGCAGGCTCCGAGCTGTCCTTTCAGAGCCCGACATGGGGCTCGAACTCAGGAACCGCAAGATCATGACCTGAGCTGAAACCAAGCGGGGGCACTTGACCGACCGAGCCACCCGGGCGTCCGCAGCTGGATTCCTTGCAGCCCCTCCCTGATTCTGGGTGCTGTCTGGGCGCCCCGGGCGGCGGAAGTCCTGGCAGCGCACTGGCATCCCAACCCTGCCCTTAACCTTGGCAGCCTGGTGTCCGGATTGCAGGTCAGACGTAGCTTTGGGGAGCCCGTTTCAATAAAGGGGTTACCGATGTGTTTCTGTGGCTACAAAGTGCTGACCCGCACCGACCGGGTTGGTGAGCTGACCTGGCGTCTCCACCTGCATGACTGATCCTTCAAGTGGACTGAATTCCCGGGAGTGATGGTCAAACCCACAGCCGAGCAAGCAGCAGGATTAGATGGTCCATGCCGGCTCTATGGGGTGGACAGGAGTCCTGGGCTCCTGGAGATGGGGGTCACTCCAAGGCCACCTCCGCTGACACTGCGCTGATGAGACCCTCATTACCTGTGCTCAGCCCTCCCCTTCACTGTGCTCCGTGCCTCAGGGCCCCCCGATCATTAGTCTGCCTGGCTCACTGTGGGGTCCGTCTCGCAATGGGTCACAACAGCCTGGTCCTGACCCCTGCCTGAGACACAGCAGAAGCTAGCTGACTCCTTTCCCACCGGGTGTGGGTTTGGGTCTCGGAGCTCCGCGCCACCGTCACAATGCCCCCAGCGTTCCGGCCCCGCTGGCCAAGGCCCTGGCTTCATTCCGGTCGGGACCAGAAATGCAGGAAGGGCGAGGGTTGACGCCCTGCCCTGTGGAGCATCTACAAGACAGAGGCTTGTACAAGTGACGTGACTTATTGCAGTTAATTATTTACCGTTCTCTTCCTGCAGACCCTGCCTGCACACTGCCTTGGGTCATGCAGAGGGGGACACACAGCGCACGTAACAGAGAGGGTGTCCCGGAAGGCACCCCCCTCATCGCCTGAGAGAGACCGGAGCCCGCAGTGACGGAGGGGGAGAGGCTGGCCGCGCCCTCAGGGACCCGGGAGGACCGAGCTGGCCTGGGCCTCGCTGGGGCGCTGACCCCCGGCTTCCCTGGGAAGAATCAGACCCCGGCTCTGTCCTCCCCGAGGGGGGGCTGTGGCTGCAGACCCCGCCGGCTCCCCGCTTCCCGTGTCCGCCTCCCTCCCCACGAGGTCAGGCTTCCAAGGTCTCTGCTTCTAGACGCCTCAGCAGGTCCAACTAGTGAGGCGTTCATTGCTCTGGCGGCTTCTCAAGGTGACGAGGGAGGAGACGCGGGGACCCAGGATGATGGATGGTGGGGCTCGGGGGAGCAGCTCTCCGGCCTGACCACGGGGGGCTGACTGCGGGGGGCTGACCGCGGGGTCCTGACCTCGAGGGGCTGACCACGGGGCCCTGACCGCGGGGCCCTGACCACGGGGTCCTGACCGCGGGGGGCCCTGACCTCAAGGGGTTCTGACTGTGGGGTCCTGACCGTGGGGGGCCCTGACCGTGGGGCCCCTGCCGGGGGGCCCTGACCATGGGGCCCTGACCGCGGGGTGTCCTGACCTCGGGGGGGCCCCTGCTGGGGGGTCCTGACCGCGGGGGGGCCCTGACCGCGGGGCCCCTGCGGGCGGCTGGCCGCACATCCAGGCGGAGGGCTTGGATGCTGCCCGTCGGCTCGGGAAGTGTACTGACGGAAAAGTTATCATTTGCTGTGCTCTGACTGCAGGTTAGAATGGCTTAGCCGCCTACTAAGAATTACGATCATTAATTACTAATTAGCGATTACTACGTACTCCTACCATCAGTAGTACCAATCCGTAACAGCGTTTCTGTACAATTTAAAATAATTCTGATACAGCTTTCTCTCTCTCTGCCCCTCCCCACTCACACTCTCTCAAAATAAATAAATAAACTTTAAGAAAAGGGGGGTGAGGGGGTGCCTGGGTGACTCAGTCTGTTAAGTGTCCAATCCTTGATTTCAGGTCAGGTCGTGATCTCACAGTTCCTGAGTTCGAGCCCCGCCTCAGGCTCTGTGCTGACTGGGGAGCCTGCTTGGGGTTCTCTCTCTCTCTGAACCTCTACCCCCTCTCTTTCTCTCTCTCTCAAAGTAAATAAATAAACTCAAAACATTGTGATACAACACATGACTTTTTCTTTTGTTTCCTTCCTTCCTTCTTTCCTTCCTTCCTTCCTGCATTTGGATAAATTGCTCCAATGACTCCTTTGGCAAAGTTGCTGTCTCAGTAGGACAGTGGCGTAGGGTCAGAGAGCCCAGGTTTAAAGCTCAGCTCCGGCACTCGGAGGCTGTGTGTCCTAGGGTAAGCTCTTGACATCTCTGAGTGTCAGTCTTTTCTCTGAAAATGCCAGCCTCCCTCAAAGAAGCAGAAGTGCTGAGAGCCGATAACAGCCTGGAGGGTTAGCCAGAAGCTGCTGAGACGGGAGGCCATAGGAGACCTAGGCCGTCTGCTCCCGCCGCCCGATGGCGGCTGCGTCTTGGGCCAGACGGGAAGGACGTGCCTGAGGTGGAAATCTGACCACGGCATGATGTGACGGGAAAGAAATGCGAAGCCTCATAGCGGTAGATGCAGGGAGGAAGGGCTCTGTGCTTGGCATCGGGAAAGGGGCACGGAGAAGCCTCTCATCCCATCCACGCAGGGTCCCTGCTGACCAGGGCCACTGTCTGTTTCTCCGGAAAGGTCCACCTGACAGTCTGGGGAGCTCATTACAGCCATTCAATTAACCCCCTCAGTCCTGGACATCGGCCTCATCAATCAGTCCTCACTGGTGGGGCGTGACCGCCGGGGACCAGAGGCAGCGCGAATCGCTCGCACGGGTCACCTCGGTTAACCCAGAACGGCCATCAGCAGATCTCAAACTTGAGTGTGTGAAGGAATCTGCCCGAATGCAGGTTAGAAATACTGGACCCACTGTGGTGGGGTCCCCTCCCTGAGGAACAAAACCTCCAGGCAACCTGGCCGTGTGCGACCGTGACAACGTCCCTGCGACCTTGTAACAGGAGACTGCCTACCCGGACTGCGCGATGCGTGTGACCACATACGGGAGACAAAGAAGTAGGAAGTATATAAAAAAGACACCGCGTGGCATTTGGGGCTCTGTTCTTTGGGTACGAACCCCCCTGAGCGACGCCGGCAGGAACAAAGCTGCTTCCGGGACAGAAAAGCCCGGTGTCACGACCCCGTACTTTCTGACTCGCTAGGCCTACGGCAGCCAGGGCTGCGGATCTTCAACAGACCCCTGCTTGTCTCACAGCGCACAGTCTGTGGAAGCCAGAGGCAGGCGCTGTTCTCCGCCATTATGCCAACTCGAAAGAAGGAAACGTAGAGACAGTGAGAGACGCAGGCAAATCGCGTGGCTGACGGTTGCTAGCGGTGGTGTTCGAATCCAGGCCAAGTGTCCTGGACTCTTTAGCTGTTCATTTATGATCTAAACAGACTCTGAGTTTCATAGTAGAATCTGGTTCCCCCCCAGTGGGAGTAACGGTCAACCAGGGGAAATTCGTGTCTATTTTCATTCCGGCGTGTAGACTGGTCTCCGCTGAGTCTGGCTATTTTGTTCACCTCTAGACACGATGCTAAGATCTAGCGCTCGTGAGGGAGGTAGAAAACCACAAATCCTCCAGCAGTGTGTGCGCGCACACACACCCACACACACACACACCCTGGCCCCTGGAGGCGCCTGCGACTTCCCGGAGTCAGATCTGGGACGCCCAGTCACCACGGTCAAGTGGGTCTCGGCGTTCACCCCTTTGGGCAGGGCCGGGCGGCTCCGTGGACAACACCCTCACAGTAATCAGTAATGATAAGGGGACCCCTTACCTCAGTGCGCCCAGCTTCTGCCTCATGGTCCAGGGTCTGCAGCGAATATTTGCCATGAGGTCTTTCTGGAACTGAATATTCTGGAAGATTTGTTCTGGATCATTGCTGTCCCCTGTTTCATCAGCATTAAAGCTGTCATCCAACTTGCTGAATGGATCAGGACATTAAGGAGGAAATCTGATTAGCAGAATTGCTTCCAGCAAAGATCTTGCCCGGGTCGCGTCCTGCATCTTGCTGCCCCAAGGTCACCTGTATGAAGTTGCTCTGTGTGGAGGGGAGGGACCCGGGAGGCAGCGAGAGAATGTGGCAATCTTGGCAGCCACTGAAATACATGTATTGGAGTCTGTGGCTTTGATGGCCCAGTAAAAGAAAAGAGTTTCTCAGTGTGAAATATATTATCAGAAGACCCACACCAAGAGACAAGAGGGTGCTTCTGATCAATTCCTGAATAGCACCATCCTTGTTGGCAAAACAATTTCTACTTCAGGCTGATCGAAACAATCAGCTAATTGTAAAGACGGGGCTCCCCCTTGTCCCTCAACCCTGGAGGTAAAATAAAGAAAAACCCAACCCTGTCACCCTGAGACCCTCCTGCATTCCTGCCTCTGTTCTTTAAAACTGAGGCAGGACAGACGGCGATTTGCAAAGTAAGCGTTAGCCAAGCAGACTTTCGTGGGCCAATCTTTTAGGGGACGGTGACCCTGGAGGGGAACAATTTTTCAACGTGTAGCAGCATTTATTCCCGGTAACAATGACGACGCTAAATCCGATGCGACTTTTCGGGGGAGCTACGAGTAATCTGCAGTAGCTACTTGACCAACGGGGCACTTAAAGGTAAGGAAAATCATTCCGTTGCTTTTCTCAAATTCAGATGGCTTTGACTTACTCAGAGGAGAATTTTCTTCAATTCCTCCAAACTGGGGGAGGTTTTTTAAATATACCTTTATGAATATTTCACCAACTGATGGAGGTTTTAATATACACTTATGAATATTTAACAGACTCAAACAGCACTCCCCACGTCCCCCTGGCCCGAAGCCTGCTCCAACAGCCACCTCATTTATCATGATGGATGTCTTATCCGCTCTCTCCTGACATCGCGGACGAGTAAACAGACGGAAAGCAGAGGACGCACGCCTGGGGGTGCAGCCGGGTCGGGGAACATTAGCTTCGGGCCCCCTGTCCACGAGTGGATACAGCCAGCCCCTCTGGGTTGCTGAGCCGGGTGTGCGGAAGCCCAGAGAAGGGAGCTCGTGAGCTCATACTGAGGAGGGGGGCACGGAGTGGGGTCTCTGTGGGCTGGCCAGGACGGGCCAGGCTCAGCCGGCTTGGGCTTCCCTTCCTCTGTGCACCTGCCTCCCCCTCCCTGTGGGCAGAGGGGACCCACTCACCTGAGCAGCAGGGACTCCTGGTAGAGGCAGTGCTGGCTCGTGTTTCTCCGGATGCTTCTGTAGCGCTGGGACGCCTTGGAGGGCTTCATGGGGGCTCAGCTGCGGCCCGCGAGCCCTTGGGGCCGGCAGGGTCCCAGGGAGGCGGGGGGGGGTCTGCTCTCAGAACGGAGCCCCGCTGCCCTGCCTCCGGGCTCCCGGGAGCGGGATGCGGGTGTGCAGCTGCTCTGACTTGGCCAGGAGGCCAGCTGTGCGTGCGTGACGCGCCGATTGGCTGCCATCCGGGCAGACAGAGGGGGGAGGCTGGGCCGGGCTCAACCGGGGGTAATTAGGGCCCCCCAGTCAGCCCATCTGTGACCCTTCGCGCCCAGACGGGGCTCGGCAGTTTGCAAAGTGCTCTAGCTCTGTTCCCGTGCTGGTGGTGACACGGCACTGCGGGAGAAGGCGCGGCGTCGTGCTTGTGGTTTTCACCTCTCAAGAAAGAGGCTTGGGGGGCGCCTGCGGGCCCGGTCAGTAGAGCGTCCGGCTTCTGCTCAGTCATGATCTCACGGTTCGTGGGTTCGAGACTCACGTCGGGCTCTGTGCTGACAGCTCAGAACCTGGAGCTGCTTTGGATTCTGTGTCTCCCTCTCTCTCTGCCCCTCCCCTGCTTGCTCTCTGTCTCTCAAAAATAAATAAACATTTAAAGAAGAAAAAAAAGGAAAGAGGCTTAGCGTAAGAAGCTTGCCTGTGTTCACACAACAGCCTCCAGGAGAGGCAGAGTCCTAACAACTTCTTTGTTTTCTATATTTTTCTCCACTTTGAGAAAAGACATTTCTGCAGAAATGTCGATAGAACAGCAGCACGGACATTACCAGCCCCCAACCCAGACTTACCAGTCGCTAACATTTGCTTTCTTTCTATGTCCTTTCCCCAACACCATTACAAGTGCGTTTCAGAAACAATGACACGTTGGCCACAAATATTTCAGTGTGGTGCTCATAATCATCAAATGAACATTCTTATATTTTACAGCTGCTAAGTGTGGCCACACTGACCAGCACGATACTGCGGGGCGGAGAGAATGTAAGAGGCTCCGCAGAGTTTCCTAACAGGAAAGTAGGAACTGGAGGGACGCCCGGGGGGCTCACTTGGTTAAGTGTCCGACTTCGGCTCAGGTCATGATCTCACGGTTCGTAGGTTCGAGCGCTGCACTGGGCTCTGTGCTGACGGCTCGCAGCCTGGATCCTGCTTCAGATTCTGTGTCTCCCTCTCTCTCTGACCCTCCCTGTTCATGCTCTGTCTCTCTCTCTCTCTCAAAAATAAATAAACATTAAAAAATAAATTAGAAAAAGAAAAAAGAAAGGAAGAGTTGGAGAGTGTGGATGCTCACACAGACGCTCTGAACACAGATCACCCACGGCTGTGAAGACGCTCACTGGGGGCCACGGCAGCTTCTGTCCCCTTTCCGGAGGCTGCAGTCGTCATCAGCTCCCTGGTCACCTGCAGGCTCCCCGGTCCAGCGGTTCACTAGGACTCGCCACCAAAGAATGTGTCCCCGAATCCAGGGCTTTCCCATCTCACGGCATCAAACTCTACCCCTTCCGCTGAGCCCCCCCCCGTCCGGTGAGTCAGGGACTCCGGGTGGAGAAACCACAGGGGCGCGCACCCCGCACGGGGGCGGGAGGAAGCGTTGGCAGCTCGGGGGGCGGGGCTTAGAAAAGGGCCCTCCTTCCCTCCTTCGTTCCTCGGTTGACCCATTAGCAAATTACTTCGCTCTTACAGCCTGCCGCTCGCTGGACAGCCCAGGGCGGGCCGAGCCTGGCCCAGGCCCGAGCGTCAGGGGCTCTCGGGTGTGGGGACCCAGAGCCCCGGCAGGTGAGTGCGGAGGAACTGGTGCCGGAGCCCCACTGGGGGTCTGTGAGACCAGATCACCTGTCTGGTAAGCTGCCCGAGGCCACGTGACCTGACCTCTAGGAACACTACATAAAATCTGTGTTTGCCAAATGGACAAATTAGTACGTATAATTCGATTCTTTCTTGGAGCGCCGGGTCGCTCGGTTTGTTGGGCGTCCGACTTCAGCTCAGGACATGATCTCGTGGTGCGTGAGTTCGACCCCGTGTTAGGCTCTGGCTGACAGTGTGGAGCCTGCTTGGGGTCCTCTCTCTCCCTCTCTCTGCCCCTGCCTGCCTGTGATCTTTCTCTCACTCAAAAATAAAGAAATAAACATTAAAAAAAAGAATTCGTTTTCCAGATGTGAAATGACTGGATTAAAGAAAATATCCTTAAAAAAATTCACTTCCTTTTTTTGTGTTTTATAAACATTTTAAAATGCTTATTTATTTGTTTATTTTTTTGTGAGAGAGACAGAACATGAGCTGTGGAGGGGCAGAGAAAGAGGGAAACACAGAATCTGAAGCAGTTCCAGGCTCTGAGCTGTCAGCACAGAGTCCGACGTGGGACTTGAACCCACAAACCGTGAGATCATGACCTGATCCGAGTCGGATGCTTAACCAACTGAGCCCCCCAGGCATTAGCACCCCTGATGTTTTTTTTTTATTACTGGTAAAATGAGTTTTTAATGTGGACATCTTTGCCTGTGGTCTCTTTATGGTTTCCTTGGTCTGATTTTTTAAAATTTTCTTTGAAGTCGCCTGGCATCATTCTGGCGATGAGTCCCTGGTGCGGCCGTCAGTGCGGCTCCCGCGCCCTGCCCTGGGGCCCCGATTCCATTCTCGAAGTCTCGCCAGCCCCAGGCCAGCAGATGGGGGGGGGGAGGTGCCGCTGTCCGAACACAAGGGGTCACTTACGCCGCACGCACTGCGCTTCCTCCGACAATTTGATTCGAGGCTTCAGGTGCTCTGGGTGATGTTAACTCAGGCCAGCATGTGTCCCTAGGCTGCGTGACTAAATGTCCCCCCGATGCCCACAAGTGGAGCACTTAAAAATCAGAACGGATCCAGTGTCAAAATGAGCTAAAACCACTATTTCCAGACCATCCGCTTCCAGGATCTGGATGGTGGGGAAGGAACAGAAGGAGCAAGAGAAGGTCTATTTGTAGAACAGACAGATCCCCTTCGTCAAATAATAATAATTACAGTAATATTGTTACACATCCCAGGAGGTCTGAACAGAAACCATCAGATGGCTCAGCTTACAGGAACAAGAGCACTCATGACCTATGTCATCGATTAAACAACTGTCCCCCTGCTTAGTGAGTTCTGTTCTGGGACATCGCACCCCGAGCCCACCTCAGCGGGAAACGCGGGGGGTCCCCACGGGCGATGCCACCCCCCTTCCTGAGGGCATCAAGTTCTTACGTTTGTATTTTACCAGAGAGACTTTTCCAGTTTTGAGACATATTTTCATGCCCTTAATATTGTTTTAGTGACTCGAAAGCCTTTTGTGTGAAGTTTAGACATACTGTTTGGGTCTGGGAGGCGTCATTCAGGGTCGATGCCCAGGGAAAGATGGGTTGCAGCGTTCTGAGTAAGGCCGGAGCTGCTGACATGTGTGTGCGTGTGTGTGGTGGGGGTGAGCTCCCCGTGAAGTCATCCGTTGCACGCGGTGTGAAGCTGAGCTCACACCCCGAGGTTACCACGGGGGCCACACGCACAGCGGCTCACCCACAGTGGTTCCCGCAGCGAGCACAGGGGGCTGTCACCAGCCCGCGGGACCCCGTCATGGGGGGGGTGCTGGTCACCCGATGGGATGCCGGTGAGACACAAGTTACGGGGCGGCCCTGCACTGCCTGGCAAGGACAGAATGCGTTTTAGGCAGGACCACACCGAAACGCAGCCGCCGTCCTTGGAAATGGAAAAGGAAATCGAACCTTCTCCGGAACTGGAATGCACTCCTGGTCCAGCGGCCACTTAGGAGTGAGCGGCGTCTTTTCTCTAATGAGTTTTAGATTGTATTTACCTGGGTTTTCGGGGGCCTGGAGAAAGCCCAGCAGAGCTGGGAGCGGCAGCCTCCTCGGAGCCTCTCCCTCCACGCCCCTGCAGAGAGCCTGGGCATCAGTCAGCAGCGGAAGCCCCAGGAGCCTCTGGGGCTGGGCTGGCGAACAGAGCAGAGCAGGTCTGGGCCCGAGCATCCTCGCCGCCCGGGGACCGGCGGCCCAGCCCGAGGTCTACGGTGCTCCCACTCCTGTCTACGTGCGGTCTTCGTAAATCCTCCCTTTAAAGGAAATGGTCTTCGTTCTTTCCCCCTTCAAGTTCACGGACATCCTTTTTCATCCTGTCCTGACATATTCTCGTTTGCTTTACAACGACCTTTAAGATCCTCTGCCTGAAAGTGCATAGCAATCTCTCCCTTAACGTTTTCTCGACTTTCCCCAAGACAGACTTAAAAAATGAAAAGCCCTTCGCTTCCCACTTCTTTTCTTTAGTGCTCTATGTCCTTCTGTGAGGTGTAAGCATACTTTCATGGGTCCACCTCCATCTCTGTTCATTTTTGAATGAGGAGACTTCAGTTTTGCCCGTGTGTGCCCAGAAGCAGTATTCACAGGTGAATTCTGTTCTTTTTTAATGTCTATTTATTTCTGAGAGGCAGAGGGAGACAGAGCATGAGCAGGGGGAGGGGCAGAGAGAGAGAAAGAGGGAGACAGAGAATCCAAAGCAGCCTCCAGGCTCTGAGCTGTCAGCACAGAGTCTGACACGGGGCTTGAACTCTCAAACCGTGAGATCGTGATCTGAGCCGAAGTCTGAGGCTTAGCTGACTGAGCCGCCCAGACGCCCCAAATCGTATTGTGATTTCAACCTCACTGTGAAAGCGCGGCTGGAATGATTTGAACTTAGTGATTTTGTACGAACAAGTTTTACGACCATATCACCGCTATCGTTAACCTTACTGTAAGCTCAGCATGAAAGCGTGATTAGGACGGTCCTGAAATTGTTTATTTCATGATAACTGACCTGACTCAAGTAAAGAGTTTGCAAAGAAGGTACATTACAAATCTTTTTATGAAGTAGACAGTAGACATGCTCTGTGCACGCTTCAATGCACCGCAAATACAAATAAAACTTAATAACTGCCTTCCTCCTCCCACAGCCACAGGCCTGAGCAGGGCCGGTGGCCCGTCCGGGATCTAAATGTGTCCGTGCACTGCTGTCGGCTGTGGGCCAGGAACAGGCCTGCCGCGGCCCAGAGACACAGGGATTCCTTCCCACAGGTCCCGGGGAGGCGGGCTGGCTGTGGGGTGAGCGGCACTGTGTCACCGAGCCTGTGGTCCCAGCCCCACGGCAGGAGAGAGGAAGTTCGTTAAGTGGTATTTTTCCCAGGGTTAAAAAGGAAGACAAACCATCACTAATTATGATGGGGTCTTATTAGGTTTCTAGACTGCTAACTTGGAAACTGTGATGATGCAGGCTTGGCAGACGTGAAGGAGGAATCCAAGTGCGATTAGTGCTGTCACGTGGGGACTTCCTGTCCGGCGCTCCCGCGGTGCGGGGCCGCCCCTCCCCTCGGTGCACCTTCGAGTTATCGCCTGCGCCTTCCACTCAAAGCCGCCACGAATAAAGCTCAGGAAATGGGAAGAGCACCGAGAGCCCGGAAACCACGCGGGGGGCTGCAAACCAGAGAGAAAAGCTTCACGAGGACGCAGGGAAACGGCAGGGACTGACCACCGAAGGGTGTCCGTCTGTCGGCCCGGAAAGACTAACAGACTCCGGAGCGGAGAGCGGGGCGAGCGTGACCGGGAGGAGCCCCATGGTGGGAGGTCTGAGGACGACCCTCACACTCCGGACCGTGGACTGTCACCTGTGTCTGGGCGGCCGCGGCTGAAAACAGAGCCGGTCCTCTTGCAGGGGCCCCTGGGGGCCCTGCGCCCGCTGCTCGCCTGGTGACTCTGCTCAGCTGCTTCGGGCGGCTGCTCCTCGCTGGTTTCACCACCCGATGAAGCACCATCCTGTAAACAAATTAATTTCCCCCGGGACTTTTGAAAGCATCCTAACTGCATTATCGCTTTTCTGCATAAAGGAAGCTTAGCACGAGAGCAGTTATGGAGTGGACTTCAAATGGTCTGCAAATGGCCGTAAGGTGGAGAAGGCCGTCAGCAGAGACGTGGGGAGAACACGAACCGAGTTTGCTGTGGCTAAAATGGAGAATCACTTTTTCTGAAAGCTGTGTGGGCCCTTTCTTCTTCTTCCTCTCCTCTGGCAGAAGTCGTTGGCCGTCCTCTTTTAAAATTTGTCTATTCCCCTCCCTCCTGCCTTCCATAGCCTTTCTGCTCTGTCCTCTTCAACCCAACATAATGTCAAGGCTGAAGTCGAATTCTCAACTTGACCCTTCCCAGGATGAGCTGTCAGGGCGGGGACAGGGAGTGAGCCAGTGTGCCAGGATGGTACGGGATGAATCAGCACCTCCAATCATGTGGGGTTATTAAAAATTATTTTAAATGTTTATTTATTTTTTGAGAGAGAGAGAGAGGAAGAGGATGAGCAGGGGAGGGGCAGAGAGAGGGGGAGACACAGAACCCAAAGCAGGTTCTCGGCTCCAACCTGTTAGTTGGAACTCACAAACCATGATTCATGACCAGAGCCAAAGTCAGATGCTTAACCGACTGAGCCACCTAGGAACCCCTTAATTTTTTAAAATGTTTATTTATTTTTGAGAAAGAAAGAGAGACAGAGCATGAGCAGGGAGGGGCAGAGAGAGAGGGAGACACAGAATCTGGAGCAGGCTCCAGGCTCCGGGCTGTCAGCACAGAGCCTGACTCGGGCTCGAACTCAGAACTGTGAGATCATGACCTGAGCTGGTCAGACGCTTAACTGGCTGAGCCACCAGGCCCCCTCATGTGCTTGCTTACCCATCATTTAAGGCTGGTTTGTGCTGGTCCGGTGCAGTTCCTTGGGGATGAACAGATAATAATACAGTGCTGTCTCCTTAATTAAAGCTGTTCTGTGGCTAGCAGGGTGGTTGGAGAAGCAGGAGTGAGAGTGTTATGGCCAGATTTTAATATCGTCCCCAAAAGCCAGAGACCACCAGGGAGACTGAGTCACACATGCAAAAGCAAAGGGCTTTATTACAGGTTTAGGCTGGTTGGACTTAAACTCAGGCTCACAGACTTTACCAGCTCCGTGGATCTGTGCTGAGAGCCCCGAACAAAGGAGGGGAAGGGCCTTTATGGGTCTGGGAAGGGAGAGTTACAGGAAATTGTGACACAGGTACAGTGATCCAATCACTATCGCCTATCAATATTGGCAGTAACTTGAACCATATACATTGTTACTTTTGAGGAGACCCAATCACAACATTTAGAGTATTGACCAATTACAGAGTAGACCCAGGACCCAGGACCCTCACGTAGGGCGTGACCGGCCTTAAGCAATAGGTGATTACCTATAGCCTCCATCTCTAGGCCTGCCCTTAGGAATGTTAAGGGTGTCAGCTGGCCTTTCCTGATTGGGTGTTACAATGGTGGTCCCTCCTGCCTTGGGCAATGTGTGCCCTTCTATTGTCTAATGATTCTGAGAAACTGACACCTAGGCCTCCAAGGTCAGAGGGAAACTTGAAGCCTGTCATGGAGTCAGTTTGGTTCAGATCTGTGTCCTCACAAGAGCGAGGGGCTGTAACGTTCCCCTCCACCCACCCGGGGTCTCCGGCGGAGCCTGAAAACTCTACTGAGGCAACACAGATTAACAGGAGGAAAGTTACTCCTCGTTACTGAATTTTTATATGTACGTGAGAGCCTTCGCAAGAGAAAGAGCCCCTGAAGCAGTGATCAGAGAGGGCAGCTTTCATCCCTGGGAAGCAAACAAAGGCAATGAGTCTGTGAAGACTTGATAAGACCGAGGGATTTGGGCTTCGGGCACTGAACGGTGAAGGAGTGACACGGTTTCTTGTCTTATCTGGGGACGAGGGAGGGGCAGGGCGTCCTTCTGGCACCGGTGGTTTCTCAAGTACCTGCAATTGAAAACGGTCAATACGCCCAGAGTGATGGGTCCTGAGCCCCTTCAGCTACTTGGACCTATAGAACGGTAGAGGAGAGGAGAGGAGTGTTGCAAATCTCTACTCGGAAGCATGGTGGAGGTGGGGTGAGGGGCACAGGCCAGCTGTTGTGGCCTCTGGGGACAGGCAGGAGCTGCCGCTGTCCTCCAGTCACTCAGGCCCTGATTCGGTCTGTTCCCTTCTGTCCCAGCCTCACCCGCAGGGCTCAGGGGAGGGAGTTGCTAAATAAAAGGCGGTTGGTGCTGGGGGCATGGATGTTTAGGCCCTGGGCACTGAGAAGACCCAGACGCAGGGGACAGGAACCCAAGGCAGAGGCCCTGGTGATCCAGGGGACCCAGTAAGCTCCCAGCCCAGTGCGTCCCCAGGACCCAGGAGACGCGCTGGATAAAGGCCCAGGGAAGCTATTAAGTCTTGAAGTGAGCCCCACGCCCTCCTCCATTAAGTACAGCCTCATGCATTCAATAATTCATCCATTGATCAGTACTTACTGATACTCACCAAGTGCCAGCCCTTGGCTAGTCTCTGGAGACACAAAGGTGACTGGGACCCAGGCATGTGGTGTGGGGTCTCCTGAGCCCCTCATGTCTGTCTGAGTCACGGTTCTGGTCAACTCAGGCCCACGAGACTGTATTGTCTGGCCACGCTTCTGAGAAGACTTCACCGACACCCTGCTGGTCTCATTCTATTTTTCAGTCTGCCGTTCACGGACTTGTGACATCTGTCCCTGTGAGCTCAAAATTTGTCCCCTCCATCGACGCAGTTGGACCGTCATTCCAAACCATCTGCCTGTTCACTGCTGCTTCACCCCCCACTTGAGGACGTTCCCTTCTCTTCCGCTTGCTGATCTGCACCTGCCATGCTTCCCAGAGTCCCCTGCATCCACAGATGACCCTCATGGGCCTCCGCTGGTGTGTCCATCTGGTGGAGCCCATCTCTCCCTGTCTCCCCCCTTTGCTTCTCCGCCTCCAACAGCCTCATTTCTCTCTGTGGCCACACCTGCTCCGTCCAACCAGCTTAGCACCCCGGTCCTATCAACCACCCCCCTTCCCAGCCTCACCTATTGGGAGATTCCCAGAATTGCCGGAAAATTGCTCTAGACACAGGCCCCTTGATAAGGCATCTCCAGGAGCTATTGTAATAATGGGGAGAGAAGAAGGGCAAAGTCTTTGGCTTCTTCCAGAGGTTGGGTTTGAAGCTGCAATGGAATGAGAAAGTTAGAAGAGTCTGAATTCCCTTGACGTTAAACATACGAGCGCCTCTTCACTGATTACCCGTCGCCTCCACATGCCGGTATCTGGAAGTGATCTCACAGTTAGGAAACACACCCTTCCTCTCTCTCCTAGCTTCTCCAGTCTTCCCAGTGGGTACAGAGAATCTCCCAGCCAGGAGGGGTCTCAGGGCTCTTTATTGCCGTTCCTCCCCTGGTATTTGAATATCAGCACATTCCCCTACACGACCATGTGACCCCTGCCCGAACACCTCTAGCCAGGGCTAAAGATTACTTTCTCCTAAAACAGTCTATTTATTTTTGGATTGCCCTCGCCATTAATGGTCCTCCTTCCTTATATGGACCTGAAATTATCGTTCTGAAGTTTCTACCCATGTATCTGATTTTTATTTTCCAGAGCCAGAGACCTAATAAATGAGTATAGCAAGGTTGCAAGGCACAAGATCATGATAAAAATTCAAATTTTTTTGTATACTAGCAATGGGTAATTAGAGTTTGAAATGAAATAATGCCATTTACAATAGTACCAAACAATGGAATATTTAGGTATGAGTCTATCAAAATATGGACATGTCCTGTATGTGAAACACTGTAAAACCTTAATAAAAGATCTAAATGAGTTCACATTCATAGATTGGAAGACTCAATATTATGAAGATGTCAAATCTTATACCCAACTGGCCTGTGATTCAATGAAATCTTGATCAAAAAGCGAACAACCTATTTAGTATATATCAGTAAGCTCACCCTAAAGTTTTCAGGGAAGGGCATAAGACCTAGAGTGACTACGATAACATCGAAGAACAAGATGGGAGGGCTCACCCAACTGAAAGACTTACGACAAAGCTACGGTAATCGAGGGAGCGTGGTGTTGGCGAAGGAATAGGCATATGCATTGATGGGAAAGACGAGTCCGGAAATAGACCCACACGGATAGAGCCGACTGATTTTTGACCAAAGAAGAGGTGAGTCACTGCAGAAAGAAGTCATTTCCACTGACGGTGCTGAAGGGATTGGATGTTTGTATGTTAAAAATAAATAAATAAATGTAGAAACACATCTTATGGCGTTCACAAAGGTTACCTCAGAAGGGATTATAGACACAAAAGTAAAATTCTAGAAGAAAACAAAGGAGAAAGTGTACATGATCTTGGGTTTGGTGATGAGGTTTTAGATACAACACTCAAAGAGGGATCGATGAATGAAAGTACTTGATAAGGTAGGCTTTGTTAAAACCAAAACTTCTGCTCTGTAGAAGACACTGTTAAAAGAAGGAAAAGACAAGCCACCGATGGGAGATGATATTTGCAAAACCCATGTGTGCTAGAGGAAGTGTGTCCAAAATGCACAAAAAGCTATTAAAATAAACAATGAGAATATGAAAACCCAATTAAAAAATCGGTAAGAGATCTGAATAGACACCTCACTGAAGAAGATACCCAGAAGGTTATGCAAATAAAGAAGCATCTGAAAGATGCTCAACATCATTCATCATTAGGGAAATGCACATTTAAGCAATGATAAGATAGCATCACATAACTTTTACAATGGCTAAAATCCAAAAAACCAACAACACCTATTGCTGGTGAGGATGTGGAGCCACAGGAAGGCCCATTCATTGGTGCCGAGAATGCACAAAATGGGACAGCCACCTTGGAAGACCAGTCAGCAGTTTCCTACAGAGGTAAGTGCAGTGTTAACCCAAGACAGAAGTCTTACACATGACAGACGGATTCCTACAGTCTTCCTCCCCAAACTCATTACCCCAGCATGATCAGGAGAAAACACGAGACAAATCCTGGCTGAGGGTCCATTCTATAATATACCTGACCCAAATGGTCCTCAAAACGGTCTAAGCTGTCAAAAACAAGGAATGTCTGAAAAATGGGCACAGCTAAGAGGAGTCTACAAAGAACTAATGACAAAATGTAATGTGGGATCCTGGGTAAGATCCTGGAGCAGAAAAAGGTCATTAGGTGAAAACTAAGAAGATCTGAATACATCATGGATGTTAATTAATAATAATGTAGGCGCATTCGCTCATTAATTGTGACAAATGAACCCATACTGATGTAGGATATTGACAACAGAGGAAGCTGGATGTGGGGTGCCTGAGAGCTCTCTGGTTTTAATGTAATTTATGTTCAGTTTGGTTTCCATATAACACCCAGTGCTTATCCCAGCAAGCGCCCTCCTCAATGCCCATCCCCCACTGTCCCCTCTCCCCTTCACCTCCTCAACCCGCTCCGTTTTTTCTCTGTATTTAAGAGTCCCTTATGGGTGAGCTTTGTTTTACCTTCGGAATTTTTCCATCCACTTAAAAGCATTCTGAAATGAAAGGTTTTAAACAATATAGTAGTGGCAAGTGCAGAAAACAGAGTGCTAACCTGCCTTCTAAATGTCTCCCATTTTTACTTCTATGACATTTCTTTTGCTCAAACGACAGGCTTCCTCCGGCGACATGGAATAATTAATAAAGACAGAACCCAGCGTTTACTGACCACTTCCTCTGTGCTATTCACACCTACTAATTATGAAGTCTGCCTCCATTATAACCCTCATAATAACGATGGTTGTGAGACAATAAGAAAGGGACACGCAGGCTCACGCGTATCTTTTTTTTCTGGATACACGGGAAAGCGATATTTTCTAGCACCTTTCCGATGGGGCCAGGTCCTGTGCCTGGGCAGGTAGAATGCGTCCTGTGCAGCGCAAGACCTTTACCAGTCGGTACAACCCATCCACAGACCTTGTCCTCTTTGGCCATGACCATGGGGGTCACGGGTTGAGATCGTAGGGCTGCAAGAAGGAAGGGAGGAAGCGGGGTCTCTAAGTCAGCACGGAGAAGAACTTCCCCGGGAGTCCCTGGAAACATCAGCGTCTGATACGAGCCAGACATTCGTCTTGATTGTGGTGGACATCGCCTCTGCGAGGCGGACTCCTGAAACGCCGAGACTGAATGTAAAATATACACTGCGTAGCGACAGTGTGATTATGCAGTCTTTATTGATAGGATTGATGGTCTCGGCTTCGTGATAACATCTCCTGAAGAGTTCTGGCTCAAAGAATGACAAATCACGGAGAGGACTAGTCTGGTTTCACACTTTGCGCAAGTCCTTGAAGAGGACCTTTCTGACTCCTTTGGATCCAGTGGCCAGCGGAGAATGTCCGCTGACGTCCTTACATATTCTGACCTCTGTTCTCTCCTGCTGCTTCATGGTCTCCCTATAAATTGTATAGGAAATGGAGCAAATGCGATTACAGTGTCTGCCGGCCCTGAGACAGATAAATAGGTGGAAGTCTAGCCCAGCATCTCCCCAGGGCCGCCGTCAGGCTCCGCCCGGGTCTTACTGAGAACAGGAGAAAAATGCACCATCAATGACCGCACCGCCTTGCTCCAGTGATGGCGTCGCCTCCTGGAGAACAGAGCTCACGGCAAAGCCATTGCAAAGGGACATAACCAGTCAGCACAAAGCAGGCTCCTTTCGGAACGGAGCTTTTATACGTTTATGTCAGAGTTCCGATTTCCCGGGAATAATCTGTTCACTCTTCAGGCCCCAGCAGACCTTTCAACATAACCTCCCGCTGTGTCCCAGGAGACCTAGTCTCCAGCCAGGAGATCCTTTGGACCGTGGGGTCGTGACCAGGCATTTTGGGGGGGGGTAGTTTTGTGGGCCAGTCAGAGATTTATCTACGCGAGAAACAAAATGTTTCCGTGGTTTGGAACGGGGTGCTGGTCCCCGTGGATAGGTGGTATCTCCACCTATCAACCTAGAAAAACCCCTCTCAAGGGAAGAGTTGACATAAAGAGTAAGTGGAGGTACTCCTTTGTTCTTCGGGGTTTTGCTTGATAATATGAGAATAAAAGAATAAATTTCTTCCTAGCTCTTGACAAAATGGGGGGAGAAAGGATTCCCCCACCCCCATCATGTTCAGGGTTGACACACAGGAAGAGGAACAGGAACTTTCCCACCCAGGCTGGACACGCGCACAGCAGTGCTCTAATCTGTGCTTGGGCGTGGGGTCGGCGACGGCCAGCCCCGTGAGGGGCGCACTCCAGGGATCCCAGGGCCCTCCCTCAAACCAGAAAGCAGCATTTGCCCCTTGCTCTTTCACACTTTGAGAGTTCGTTACGCACAAAGCACCTGTTCTCTCCCCATTCGTGGTCCCCGGGACGGCCACACCCTCCATGTCACCGACCTCCATGCCCCTGGTAAGATGCCACCACGCACTGCCACTCTCCTTGCTATTTTAACTGGTGCGTAATAAAGACTATGGCTCGCTTTGTCCCCAATTCCTGGGATGTGGCCTCAAAAAGTTTGGAATTTCCTGTGTGCTAGGAGTGTCTGTGTTACTCATGGGACCACATTTGGCAGTTTGTTCTAAGATGACTCAGATGGGAGTCTGCCCTGCCCGAAAGGCCAGCCCTGGCCTCACCGTGTTGGCGCTTTGAGTCGGGTCACATCAGCCCAGTCTCTGGTGAAGGGACAGGGCGTGGGGGCTGGAGGTTGATTCCATCACGTGGCTGATGATTCTATCACAGGTGCCTACATAATAAAGGTTCACTAAAAACTGGACCCCAAAGCTGGGGCGGGCTTTCCTGGCTGGTAATATTCTGCATAAGTCACACACGTCCTGACTCCAGGGGGAGAAAGTGGCAAAGGCTCTGTGCCGGGACCCTCTCAGACTTCACTCTCTGTCTCTCTCTCTCACACTTGACTCTTCTGACTTGTATCCTTTTGCTAAAATAAACCTGCAGTTACAAGTGTAGTCTTTTCTTGAGTTCTGTGAGACATTCTAGTGAATCACGGGGCCCGAGTTGGCAGTGTGACCCCGCAAAGTTGTAGCCAGCTGACTTTCCTTCCCGACCCCGCTGCCCCGCAGGAGGCCAGGGCCCCACCCTGCGCATCTGGCGCGGCTGAAATGTGTTCTGGACCATAGAATGGGGCCCCCACACGGGGCGGGCTGGACGGAAGCCAGAGCAAATTTTCACAGCACAGACAGCTGCTGTTCTCCTCGGACAGCTGACGGGCGGTGCTGGCCGGTCTCTGAGTCTTCTGACCTCTGAGATTATGGGTCCATGATGCCCGCTCCCTCGGGGGTGGAGGTCTTTTCCTACCTTCTTGTTTACCTCGTCCCTCTCTTCTGGGCTCCCCTGCCCCCCGGAGTCTCACGGCAGGAAACATCAACACGTTCTATCTTACACTTGAACCAGATGTCCATCTGGATGCCGCCAAGGGTTTGAATTGAGCAGTTGACCGTCTGCAACTTTTGACCTTTGGGTGTGTGTCGAATGCCTGATGTCGCATGTGTGGCCTCGTAGGCGAAGAAGGTACGTAGGTAAAGAAGAGTCCAACCTACCAGCGATGAAATGATGTGATCCCACAGCACATGTGTGTGTGTGTGTGTGTGTGTGTGTGTGTGTGGTGCGGGAGAGAGCGCAGGGCTCCGTAGCCCAGAGTCCAGGAACCCCTGCTGCCTTAGTGTTAATGCTTTGCTAGAGGGAAAAATAGCCTTAAGTTGACCAGAGCGAGGCCTCCTGTAGGTCTTTAGTGCAGGAAACTCCCTCTTGACTTTACCTCCCCCCACCCCATAACACGGTCCCCCCCAGCCCCGGGCAGCTCTTCCCGCCAACGGGCCTGTCCCTGTGCTTAATAAGACCCTTTTGGCACCAAAGATGTCTTCAAGAATTCTTCCTTGGCTGGCGGCTCCAGACCCCAGGAACCCCCATCACCCCCACACGTCATCCCGTGTGCACACAGGATGTGCACAGCCCCACCTTCCTTCGAGGCTCTGGCCCTGGGAGATGACCCTGGACTCGTTCAAGGCCACACCAAGAAGACACCCCTGCCGTCTTGCAGTCAGAGAGACTTACCTCAGGTTACTGGATCTAGAATTTTCCCCTTGCCACTTCCAATCCCTGACTGGGAAGGATCTTTCTCTGTGACAGTCAGGCGGTCCCGGGCCTGGCTCCGCTCAGGGGTGTGCCTAGATTTGACAGCGGCGGCCTTGAAGTGATCCCATCCAGGAGACCCTGCCTTCGAGGCCACAGGGGAAAGGTGTGCCCCCCACCCCTCCTTGCATGCTGGGGCTCCCACTCAGCCTCTCCCGTTCCCACCCAGTGCACGTCCCGAGGAACGGAGCTGGTCCGGGACACTGAATGATGCTGTCAGAGTCACAATTCCTGCAGACTCGGCCTGAGCTCCTTGGAAGCCTGCGCCTGCGGGCCCCTCGCAGCCACTTCCCTGCCAGCTGTCCGTTCCCTCATGCTCCGCAGAGGACTCTCTCCACGCGGCGGCTGACAAGGGATTCTGCGGCCTCTCTGGGGCTCAGGTCCACCGCCCTCCAGACAGCGCCAGAGGCTGGGCCAGAAATTACTGAAGGTATTTCCTTCTGGAAGGCGGAGCCCAGAAATTCCAGGACTAGGAGAAGGTCTCCACCTGGTGGCTGGATTCAGTTCTGCAATGAGCACTTCCTCTTCCTGGGACGGCGGGGCCTCCAGGAAGTCCCCTGGACACCCCTTCTTCCTTCAAACCGGGTTTGTTCCATTCACAACCGTTCGAAGGGAGTTTCAGCTTGACAGTGAACTGTGCGAAGGCATCCCTTCATTCCTTAACTGAAGAGAGGCCCGCGCCCCTGCATGCTGGCGGGTGGCACAGCCTTGCCCGGGAGGAGCTCACTGAGAGGCTGGCCGGCAGGCAGACAGGTCCGTGCAGGTTCCAGATGCTTCTGCGTGCACCTGTGCCGTGCGACCACGCGGGACAGCCTGGGAGGCAGGTGCGCCTTCTAGAGCGGAAGGTCTCTGAGCTGATACTTGAAGCAGGTGCAGAATTGCCTTGGGGAAGGGGAAGGGAAGAGCAGTGGGGGCAGAGGAGGAGGTGGCTGACTGTTGAAAGAATTTGAAAAGGTGCAAATCTTAGTGTCCAGTGGAAGTCACTGCCAGGAGCTCAGATTTTGTCCTGGGGTCCCCGAGGCATGTAGGCAACGAGCGCTTAGAGGGACACTCTGGGTTGTGGGCAATGGTCTAGAAGGTGCGGTCAGAAGGTCATGGAACAGATTTTATGAAGTCACTGGAATTACTGCGGTCCAAGGGACTGGGGGTTCAAGGTAACAGCGGGTGGCTCTTGTGAAGTCCGGCAGTCACGGTTCCGTGAGCTTCCCCCTTCTGTGTGTCAAACATCAGCAACCCCCTGGGTGAAAGCCACGCCCCCTGTTACCTCAAGGCTTCTGGGGGCCAGAGTCCCGGTGGGCCCGGGGGGCTCTGCTGGGGCATCACAAGGCTGAACCAAGTGTCAGCTGGGCGGTGGTCTCCCCTGGGGACCCTGGGGTCCTTTATACTAACTAATTAATTTAATATAATTTAAATCTTTTTTGGGAGTCCCTGTGAAAGCTCTTGTGGTTTCTGGAAGAATCCTATTTCTTGCCGTTGGAAGAGGGAGGCCCTTAGCTCCCGGCAGCCACCTGTGTGGTCCCCTGTCATGTGGCCCCTCCCCGGGTCAGCGGGCCACTGTCACCTGTGCGGTCCCCTGTCACGCGCCCCCTCCCTGGGTCAGTGGGCCACGGCCTCGCTCCCGTCTGCTGGGCTGGAGGCTCCCACGGAGTAGAGTGCTCAGGGCGTGACCCCGTGTACCACAACATGCCCACAAGTTCTGTCCACACCAAGGCCAAGGTCATACAGGCATGTACCCCCGCAGGCGGGGCCCTGAGGGCCACCCCCGGGCTCTGCTCGCCACAGAGGCCAGGAGGGGGCAGACCCCAGGGGGATGCTGGGAAGAGGAGGCAGTCACGGGCCCTCTGACTGGCCCAACGGCCTCCGGGGAGGCAGGGACCCAGGCTTCATCATGGCGGCATTGGTGCCGCTTCTACCTTACTTCCAGGAGAAGCAGCCAGGCGGGGACACCTGTTCTCTCTGAGGGGCGCTTGGGAGCTGTGGCACTGGGGTCACGGGAGACGCCCGGTCCTGCCCCTCCTCCCGCCGGGCACGTGGACGCCTCCCTGTGTCTCTTGTGTGAACGTTTTCTGCACCTGCAGTGAAATAAAGCTTTAAAACACAAGGGAATTTCCAGCATCGACAGCTGGTGTGGCGTTTTAGGGCTTGGGAGCCTCTGAAATGAGAGACTAGATCTTTCTGCCGTTTCCTCTGTTCATAGTCAGGTCGCGATGCTCTCCCGCAGGAACAGCTGCCGAGACAGGAGATGTGAGGACCTAGGACACCCAGCCGGCTCGGGAGATCCGCCGAGACGCTTTGATCTCGAACTCCGATCCCAACACGGAGTCCCTGCTTTGCTTCTTGCGGACCAGCCCTGTCCACGCAGCGCAGCGTCACACCTCCACAGGCCGCCGGGCCTGCGTCCCTTCCTTCCGTGGGGCTGTTTCCTCCAACACAGGACGTGCTGTTCCGAGAAAAGAACCCCGGGTTGGGGGCCGCACGGGCCGCTGGCTGCCCCTTGTGAGGCCCTCCGTGGGCCGAGCTGACCCTGATGAAAAATCACCCACCATTGTTTCACTCTCCAGCCCTTCTGCATGAACCATCAAGGGCTGAGAAAGTGAACTCTGGGAGCCCTAAGATGTAACCCATAAATTATAACTTAAAGGTTAACTTGTTTTCTGAGATACTATTGCTAGACCCCACCCTTTAACCGCAAAGTTCTAGCTTCTGTGCCCCTGCTCCGCCTCCCCTTCAGGCCTGTGATTGGTCACTTCACATTTCTCCTGAGACAAGGAACTCTAAAAGTGATAGGTCTCTACCAAATCTTACGCTTGTGTGTCGAAATTTGATTGACCATGATAGAATGCTGTAAACTATGACGGTTAACTAAAGGATGACTTACTTGTCTTGTCAAAGCCCTTAAACACCCTGGGCTCCTGCTCGGCGGGGCGCTCTCCTGAGGACTTGCCACCACCCGGGAGGGGCCGTTTGGCTGAACTCAAATAAACCCATGCACCATCTCCGTTTGTGCCCATGGGTTTCACTCCCGGCGACTCACTTCAGGAGGGAAGGTCTCACACCCGGAGGTTAGGCTGGGAGCCCGGTGGGGGGCGGCTCTCGGGCTCGGGGACCCTCTCTCAGCAGACACCCTGGCGTCAGTGTGAAGGCTAGTAAGCCGAGTGATGTCTGAGGGAAAGGTGTTGGGTCAGGGCCTCCTCTACTGTCCCCGGTGGTTTACTAAGGGTTGTAGGTGTGGAGGGGAGATCTTGCAGCAGGCAAAGGACTCTGAGCCCGCTGTGTAGTAAAGAAGTCTCCCCATTAGCTTAATCCAAGGTCTTCTGAACCTTTCAGGCTCCTCTGCCCCTAAGCAGCCGTCTCCAGGACGCGCTGCGTGAAATGCTGTTTTGCACAAACGGACGATTTTTTCAAACTCGACTCCTCCACCTCCCCTGGGAATTTTATTCGAGTGGAGTAAGGGCTCTCTGTGGAAATACCCCCACGAAACAAGGAAAACGAGGGGGAATTTACCGGCTCTGCTGTCACTGGGTCTAGGGGGCAGTTGAGACCGTGAGGAAGCCACATGCACAGAAGAAGCAGGAGGATTGGAGGGACTGGAGAGGCGGCCGGTGACCGCGGACCTCACATGACGTCCCTCCCGGCCGAGGTGTCCCCTCAAGGATGAGCAGCACGCGCCGTGTGTGCGAGCTGCCGGGGCTGTGGCGAGCCGGGGGGAGACGGCCCGGCGCTAGTCTGCTCTAGAAAAGAGGGAACAGGGACTCGAGGTTGCGCACGGGAGCCTTGGACACAGGACGCAGCTGGGTCCTCGCGCAGCAGAGATGGGAGTAGGCGCCTTGGATAAAGACGTCAAAGAGCTTGTCTTTCAAAACAAGAATACTTTTATGACAACGAGAAGGCAAACCAGCGGAGTTTCCATATAAAAGAAAACCGTGGGGGCGCCTGGGCGGTTCCGTCAGTCAAGCCTCCAGCTCTTGATTTCCGCTCGGGCCACGATCTCACGGTCTTGGGTTCAAGCCCTGCGTTGAGTTCTGCACCGACGGTGCAGAGGCTGCTTGGGATTCTCTCTCTCTCTGCCTCTCTCTCAAAATAAATAAATAAACATAAAAAAAAAACCTATGAAAGTAAGTAGGAGTGAACTATGGAGAGGCAAAGAACAGAAAGGGACAGAGTTGATTCAAAGGAGAGAGAAGCTGGCCTGATCATTTGCTAAGGATTTTTTTTCTTAAAGCTTTAGCGAGCTCGGAGACCAGCAAGCCCCAGTGTAGACCCACGGGGAGGGGCCCGGGCGATGGTGGGGCAGGGGCACGAGGTCAGCACTTCCGGGGACGAGGATGCGACCGGGGAAACAGGCCTGGAGCGAAGCAGGTGGAGACCCTGGAGAAGGGACCGCAGACCGTGGTTGGGGAGAAACTGATAACCAGGGGGCACCGCTAAAGAGGATCCGACGTCCACAGAGCCAGGCCGTCTCCGGATCAACAGGACAGAACGCAGCAGAACTGGTATGTAAAGTTACAATTGAAGAAAACATTCCTGAAATTAAAAAAAAACCCTTACATTTATACTCTGTAAAGACATGCCATGTATCGGGTAAAATGACCCAAAGCCGACAACACGAGGCCACGTCTGAATAACGTCACGGCGCTTCCGAGATGAAGAAGGAGCCTTCCCGGGGTCCACGGGAAATTAATTCACGCACCCGTGGGAGAAAGCCGGCCGGCCTCAGACGTCCCCACGGCGACGCGTCAGGCCAGGAGGCAATGTTCACTCCCTTGTCGATACTCCACAGAAGAAAGGATAATCCATCTCCGCGTAAACTGCTCTGTAAGCACGAAGCCCACAGATGCGCTTCTGAATCGGTGAGTGCTCAGACTTCCAGAAAATGAGCAGAGGCTGAGCCTCAGGGAAAGAAGAAATGCGGGAGGCTGCTCCGGCCGAAGGGCCAGCGCAGGGCGAGATTACAGGTCATCACAGCGAAGACACAATAGTGCGGAGGGGTTCCGAGCGGGGTATGCGGGCTGTCGGAGCCGTGGGGCTGGTCTAAGAACAGACCGGGCGACAAGAGCCAGCTCAAGGTGGGGGCGAAGGTAAGTACACTTGCCGCCTGCTCTGTACACGTTGGAGCCAAAGGGATTCACTTAAGGCGTAAATTCAAATCTTAGTCCAAGTGAGGTGACACCACTTACTTACCAGCTCAAAATCAGGCACCGGCTGGCTCGGTCCAAAGAGCGTGTGACTCTTGACCTCAGGGTCGTCAGTTCAAGGCCCACATTGGGCGTAGAGATTACTTAAAAAAAAAAGTTCAAAGCAACCTGGAGACGTATTGTGTTAAAGCGGGCTTGTGGGACAGGAAAAGGAAGAAGAAACCGGTGAATTTATCACTGGTTATGGGGATGCTCTCTAGCGAATCAAGAAATAGGAGTATTAAATGATGTTATGTGGGGAACTAGGAGAGTTCACGTATAACCGTGGCAGATGTTAGGAAAGGACACACACACACACACACACACACACACACACAGTCCCCCCCACCACATATTAAAGGCTTTTAAAACTATTGAATAGAAACTGTGCCATAAACTATCAGGACAGAACTCAGACAAAATGTGCTATAAAGATGTGAATGGGCTGAACTAATTTATAAAGAGAAAAACACATCAGATCAAGGGCGAAGGTGGCGTGTGAGAGCCAGGCAGGCAGGAACTGAGAGACGGGCGCACACTCACATGGCAAATCCAGACAAAATCTGACAGGAGCTGCGGTCAAGGTCACCTAACAAGGTGGCAGTCGGCCATGAGACCTTCCACCAGGCCACGGATGTGAAGGGTGCACGGTTCTCGGGGGACTGAACCCCCACATGACGCCGGCACCTGCAGAGCCTGGCGTCTGCCGTGTGGACAGCTTTCCCGACGGACTTCACTGTGAGCAGAGTGGTCCCACCAAGAGACTAGGCATGTTCTTTGTGACACGTGGTCCTGGCGAGGGACAGACTAGTGACACTGGTCACAGGAGAAAGGAAAAGGAGACTCGGGGAAGTGACAAAATGGGGCCGTCCTGGGGCCGAGGGCTGAGCCTGCTGGTTTTAGCCTTTCTTAGAGAATGAGGTCAAAACTTGGAAAGTTTACTAAATCGCGTCCAGATTATTGGTTTCGAACAGAAAAGACGGGGAACGGAGGTATTTAGACGAGCGGGAAGCACACGACAGGGCGGAAAACGGTGCTGTCTTCTCATTTGCGACACGAGGCTTCCATAGCGTGCGCTGCGGCCTTGGCATAAATCACTCCACACACAAATTAGTTCTGCCGTTCAATTGTTGTTGTTGTTTTTTTTTTTTTTTTGCTACTATAAGAATTCTGCCGAGGACGCTCAGATGTTAACACACATTCACGATTGAGGATCAATTCTCAAAGGGGAAACTGCCGAGTCAGCAAGATGCATGCTTTAAAGAGACTCCCGACGGAATTCCAAACTGTCCTCCGAACAGGCTGCCTCAGTTTACCCCTCGGGCCACACTCACGAGCGTGAACGTTTGTCTCCCGAACAGCACCAGCCCGAGGCAAACGGCGCTCACAGCTGTGGACCGTGAAGGAACAAAGTCTAAAAATCAGAAAGCGCTTTAGAGACGGGTTGGTTCAGCATCTTACCGAGCGAGGACTCACCTGGAAGGAAAGCCCTGCCATCTCGCCGTCCTGGATCAGAGCATTTCCAGTTACAGGAAAGTCAGGACGGAAATGTACGCAATCAGGTTCGTAGGATCAAAGGAGATCTTAGAAGGATGGCAGGGGGTGTTTCTCAAGGTGAGGCTGGCGGGTCACGTGCATGGGAGTCACGTGGGATGTTTGTTTAAGTCTCAGATCCCGGGCCAGGAATGAAGGCCATGCCGGTGCCAGAAGGGAGGATTCCGGACCGCACTGAAATCTGAGATCAGTTGTTCTGCCCCGAGCCCCCACCCAGTTCTCCAACCACTTTGATGTGCATGCATGTGATGGCTTCTCTCCAGATAAAGGCACATGTGCGCCCCCCCCATGGGCGCTCTTACCTCCGTCTGCCCAGACTGCCGTGCACAGTCCACCGAGACGGGAGGTGCGCATGCTCACAGCTGGGGAGGCTGGGAGTCCCGGGTCAAGGCGCGGGCTGACTCGGTGTCTGGCGAGGCTTCTCCAGACGGCCACCTTCCTGCTGTGTCCCCCTGTGGTCCCGTAAGGGCCTCACCTTGGGTCTCCGCCCTCACGCCCTCAGCTAAGGTGAACAACCTTCTGAAGGCCCCGCCTCCAAACATCATCGCGTTGGAGATTAGGGTTCAGCATATGAATTTCGGGGGAATGTAATCATTCAGTTCCTAACAGAGCACCCCTGACCCCCCGCCCTCAACTTTATGTCACTGTTACCTGCAAAATACATCTATTCTGTCTTAAGTAGCCCCAAAGCCTTAACTCCAGAGTGCACCCTCATGTCTAAAGCCCAGGGGCTCAGTTAAACATCACTGAAGTCAGACACAGGTGAGACTCGAGGTCCGATTCATCCCGAGGCTGAATTCCTCCCCCCTTCACCCCCAAACCCTGTGGCCAACCTGTGACATCATCGCGGATTACACGCTTCTGAAATGCAAAGCTGAAACAGGCGTACATGGTCCCGTTCCAAAGACCGAAACCCTCACAGAGGTCCCCAAGCCCCGGGGTGCCCCCAACACGGCCCAGGCTTTGGTCAGAGGCTGGCTGGCTTGTTAGAGCCGGGGCCACGGCCGTGAAATCTCTGAACTGTCCTCACGGTCATTCTTCTGCTTGTTTTGAGTGACGCATGTGTGCAGCCGACTTTCCCCGGTCCTGCTCTGACTCCGAGTCTTGGCTCCTGGTGTTTCTGCCCCTGTAATCCGGCCGCTATTCCCGGGTCCCGCCGACAGGACTGCTGAGCAACCGACTGGTCAGCCACGCCAGCCCCAAGGGGCTCTCCTCCGAACACATGCAATGGGGGATTAGGGGCTCAGCATATGAGTGTGGGGGGACATGAACCGTCAGGGCACACAACTGCCATGCTGGGAGCCAGTGCCGTTGACCTTCTGAGGCCAAGAGCCCCCGAGAGCTATGCTGGCCAAAGGGCGATCTGCAAATTTCTCTCGGTGTATCTTGTGGCCCTGGTGCAGCTCAGCCGTTTTGGAGAAAACGTGATGAACCAAACTGTATGCCCAGCGCGTTTCATACATTTGAGATGTAATATTAGTCATCACCTAAACATTCCATTGCATCCCTACTGACTGGATGTTTTAATTTTCTTAACTTTATTTATTTATATTGAGAGACAGAAGGACAGCAAGCAAGGGAGGGGCAGCGAGAAAGGGAGACACAAAACCCCAGGCAGGCTCTGCGCTATCCGCACAGAGCCTGACCTGGGGCTCAAACTCACCAACCTCGAGACCATGACCTGAGCTGAAGTCGGACGCTTAATCGACTGAGCCGCCCAGGCGCCCCTCTAACTGTTGTATTTTAAATGTTGTTCCAGTGCTCAGAGAGCGGCACTGATGGGTGTCCCGGGGGTCACTCAGCTGGAGAGCGCCATGTTTTCCCATGATTTGCATTTAATTAGTTCCGAGTCCAACTGTGTTCTTAAATCACTATGTCAAAACTAATCTCCAGCGACAGAACTCGGAGGTGAGGAGGGCTGGAGGGAGGAACATGTCTGCCACGGCGCTCGGTGTAGGGACAGGACCCGGGAAGAGAGGGGACCCTGCGGAGTCACGGGCTGGGGCTTTTTACTCCTCTGCTCCAGGCAAAATGGGAAGTGTTCTAAGAGGCTCTTCCGGATTTTGGGTTTTCCGTGTCTGTGCAGGGGCAGGGCCAGTGGGAAGCTCGATCCGCGGCCAGACACCTGCACGGGCAGGGGCCAGTCTCTGTGCCCAGGAAGCAGGGACAGAGGAGGAGGGAGGCAGCAGTCAGAGGGGCTTCAGCAGCAGACCCGCCGGGTCCCCGGCTCTGAGGGTGGCAGGTGGGCAGTTTCCTGCGTCTCACGGAAGGATGTGGGCGTGAGTCACTCTGATTGTACCCCCCCCCCCAAAGCAGGCTGTCAGTCCGGCTGGAGGAGAACACGAGGACACGGGCGTCCCTCCGCGGGCAGGAGCTGGGGAGGGGCTTACGGGGCCGTTAAGCTGGGTTCACTCTCCTAAGGAAGAAAGCGCATATGGGGAAGCCACTTCTGGGGCCCCTACGGCACACACCTGTGCTTCCCCAGGTAGCCGGCCTCTTACCCGGAGCACGTTTGCTGCCAGAGACCTGCGGGAAGGCGGTTAAATAAGAACATCTTTGTACCTTTTCTCTGATGCCTTCTCTCCTGCCAGAAGAAGGGAGCAGAAAGGAGAGGGGAGAAGGGCTCAAGAGAGGGGCGTCCTCAGGTGACGCTGTGAGGCCCGGCTAGTTCTGGGGGGGGGTGGGGGCTACGTGAGATCACCTGACTAATTGGATGGGACATGGGTGCACTCTCATGTCACTTCACTACTGGACAGGGAGCTAAAGCTGTGGGACTTGCCCAGACCGTATTTAAGTGATGGAGAGACACAACTTACCGAGTCTAAAAGCAAAGACGAGAGAACGAAATCTATCCCACGCTGCGCCGCGTTCTTGTCAGACTGCTCCGGAAACCCGGTTACGTCTGTTTGCAAGAGGCTTTCAGTAGAATAGTCAACGTCTTAAGTAGCTTGAACTGATCACCTAAAAGCTAAAAAGATCATGATTTTTGATGTTGAGAATGTGACATCAGAGTTTATCCAGATGCAATTATGGGACACGAAACTTGATGGTAAAGTGCTTAATTTTCTCAAAGTCATCATTTCCTTTCCTCACAGAAGACAGAATCTCGTATTGGGTATGTTTAAAAATTTTTTTTAATGTTTTTTATTTATTTTTGAGAGACAGAGACAGTGCAAGCAGGGAGGGGCAGAGAGAGAAGGAGACACAGAATCGGAAGCAGCTCCAGGCTCTGAGCTAGCTGTCACCACAGAGCCCAACGCGGGGCTCGAACTCACGAACCGTGAGATCATGACCTGAGCCGAAGCCGGACGCTTAACCGACTGAGCCCCCAGGTGCCCCGGGCATGTGTTGAAACCACATCTGTGTGCTGCATCGGTTGTGCAGGAGCTCTTCTTGGATCCAGGGGTAACTGGAGACCATTTGCCTCTGATGATGATGATGATGATGATGGTGGTGGTAATGATGAAGATGTTGATGGTGACGGTGACAGTGGTGATGGTGATAATTCCTTTCACGTTGCCTGTGTGCCAAGCACTGGCTGAGGTGCTTTACACATATTAACTCAATATGCACAGAAAAATAAAACTCCCTGGTGTTCTTCCCAAACATGAACATTCTTTGCAGAACTATAAGATGCTGCGTAGTTATCGGGCACGACCGATGCCACAGGAACCACAGCTGTTAGCGTAACGAAAACGTCCGTGTTCCCCAGTCAACTTGCATTATGTTCGTGTGAACTTAGGAAGAAAGACACCAGTGCCCAGGGTGTCCTGTTCTTCATCATGTGGCCTCCCGTTGCCTCTCCGATGGCAGCGTGCCGGACACCGTGACCCTCTCTTCCCTCCCCCCAACATGGAGATTTTGGCCCCTCCCGTGCATGTCCAGAAAGCTTTCTTTGTGCATCTGTGACCAAATTCTCCACACTGAACCCAGATTGGATTGGAAAGCAGAGAGTAATTCTCCTTGGGAGGGCCGCGTCTTGTTCACCACCCAGCACCGCACTTGTTAAGGACCCGTGGATGGAAAACCTAGAACCTCACTGGTGTGATTACCAGAGGCCACTGTGACCTCCAGCAGTTTGTGTTCAGAAGCAAAGCCGTCTGCCCACATCTGGCCCGACCGCGCTCCTCAGTGACAGCCAGCACGCGGAGAGCCCGTCGTCACCCCGTCTTCCTGTGTACAGGCAGGAGCCTTAATGTAGGAGCCAACCGCCCCTTCCTCTTGGCCACGCAACTGGGCTGGTTTTGCAGAATTAAATTATTGGGTGTGGATTTGACATCCCACCTCCAGGTGGCACCAGAGAACTGAGAAAAATCCCATTTCTGAAGAGCTTTTGTGTTCCGAGAGGCAGGTGGGCTGAGGGAAACCGCCCTGTTGTCCCGGAGTCACCGTCTGTGACCACTTCCAGGAAGGCAGGTGCGGAGCCCTCGGAATGCCCCGGTGCCATGACAGGCCTGCAACCGTGGGAATCGCTGGTGCAGACATCCGGGCTCCGTGTTCCTGCGGGCTCCGAGGGTGCGGAGGGCAGGTGCCCCTGGCTCTCCGTGCAGGAATTTAGGCAGGTGCTCCACGATGTGTTAACTACAGAACTTGGCTGTGGTAAAGCAGTCAGATATACAAAATATCTGCTGGGACAGCAGGAAAGTAAAAACTCTACGTGACCTTAGATTCGGTGGCTCTCTCTGTGTGAAGACACCAAGACCTGCCGTGGGCTCTCAAGCAGCAGAAAGTGACCCGACTGAAAACTGACACAGTCAAACTGTGAAACAAATGCACAAAGCCTAAGGGATGGTTCATTGCAGGGCAACTCTGATGGCGTCCATCGGCAGTCAGAGGCCTCCAAGGTACCCAGTCCCCTGAGTGGGACTGACAAGATGCTCGCTGAGTGTCAGGGAAGTCGGTGGTTCTAGCCCACGATTGCCACCGACCCCGACTTCCTCCCCAGCCACCAGCTTCCCTTAGGGACATGGTTCTGCCTGGAGGAGCCAGACACGCCGCCCCGTGCCCGCTCCCCCCCGAGCCCTCCACCTGTCACTGCGCAGGGGAGCCTGAGTCACATCCCAGCAGCCCTCCGGCACCACCGACACCTCTAACCCTACAACTGGTGGATCAATTCTGCAACTCGGAGACACCTGCTGTCGCTGGGGCCCTGTGTGCATCTGGGGACCCGGGTGTACACGTCCTGTCTCCCCTCCTGGCTCTGTCTCAGCCCCCCGCTTTCTCAAGCCAGTAACCGCCCCACCCCTGCCATGCAGGGGAGGGGGTGACACCCTTCCCTATTTCTCCCTTCCCATCCCCCCAGCTAAAGAGACTTTCAACTTAGGGTCCCTTGAGCCAGGAGAGGCCTTAACCCTGTGAGGAAGTGTAGGAGGGGGGCCCTCTCCTACCCCATCCTTTCTGACAGTGCTCAGTGTTTACAAGCCCCTGGGGACTCCGCCCCCATCAGGACTCCGCCCCCATCAGGACTCCGCCTCCATCATGACTCCCTCCCATCATGACTCCGCCCCCACCGGGACTCCGCCCCCATCAGGACTCCGTCCCTATCGCTGTCCTTTCCCTCCTCTTCCCGGGCCCCAGCAGCTCTCCCACACTCCCGCCCTGTGTCACTCCCCTCTCTCCTACCTGCCCCTGTAAATATTTCCCTTCCCCCCAAACTTGGTGTGTGTTCTATAAACAATTTGTTTTCCTCTCCATTGGAGAGACCTCCCTGACTATTCTGTCTATACCGATTTCCAGCCACTCTCTTTCGCCTCCCTGTAAAAAGTAAAAATCCTCTCTTGTCCTCATTGCTGCCTTCCTCGCTAGAGTTTACGGTCAAAGCAGAAACCTTTTCAGCCTGGCTGGTACCGCAGACCCTCAGAAGAGTACGTGGTTCATCGTGGCCCATGTGGGTTGAATGTGTGGGTGAATTAGGGCCGATAGGCAGGTCCATTTCTGGATTTCCTCCCGGTTATGAAGTTTGATTCAAAAATGAAGTGTGGGAGCAGAGCCCTTACCAGATAACATCATATCGACACAAATAACAGAATGTCGTAGCCCAAGATGGTGCATGACCGGGGGTTATAGAATACGTTTTCGCCGTGATAAGCCCTGGGCCATTTCTGAGAAGAGATGAAGAGAGAACCCAGCAGCAAGGATGATCGTATAGTGGGTGTGCGATTTCTATTAGCACAGCCTGGCTTAACGGGGCAGAAGGAAGTCGGCGTAAGGTCAGGTTTATCTGCTCCTGTACCCCGGGCCGCCTGGGCCCGCCCCTGTGACCAGCCCAGCAGGGTCGGGCGGCGCCTGGACTTTTTGCGTATTTATCGTCTTGTTCTTGCACATTGCGTTATCTTGCACCGCCGTCCAGATGAGCTGGAAGAGATCACGTCAGGACCTCAGGAAACTTTCTCCGGGTTGCGCGTGAGCTCTGGGTCCTCTGTGCTCCCGCGCTGCACTTGTGCCCCAGGGAACGGTCAAAACTGTAACGGAGCGGTGAGCTATGTGACGTATTACCTGGCCTCTCGGTCGCCTCCCCCGGAATGTGAGTGTCTTGAAGGCAGGGACTGTGTGTGCACCTGCCCAGCCCTTAGAGTAATGCTTGGTGGGCCAACATTAATCAGTTAAATATTTATTGAATGAACAAATGAATGAATGGGTCCATTGAGCAGTTACAATGCTCCAAGCACCGCAGCTCCCACAAGAAGAAAAACAGTGTACGGATCCGACAACCGTAGACAAAAGATGATAGAATGGGTGTGCGTGGGCGCAGTTCGTGAAAAGGAAGCAAAAAAGAGACAGAAAGAATATTTTAAAAGTATTTAAACAGCACAAAATAACAAGATAAATGCGATGGAGTAACGGATAACATAAAAAGGCACAGGGTCTTTAACATCTGTTCAAAGGCACAAATTGTGCTCTGAGATTTAAAAAGACACCAAGTTCAACCATCTGCTGGTTGTGAGAGACTCACATATCGTGTAAGGACATACAGATGACAGAAATGCCGGAAGTAAAATCTGGAAAAGGATACTCCAGGCAAATACTAACCAAAAGAAAGCTGATGTCTCTAGATTAGTATCAAACAAAGTGGTTTTGGGGACAAATCATCAGTGAGCGTGTCGGATTACTAAGGGACAATGAAAACAGCACTTCGTCAGGGCTAAACACAATCACCTAAAATCGCATCAAAGCTCACGAAACGAATTAAAGGGAAAAGGTGACCCATTCATTGTCCTGTTTACTACTCGTCTCAGTAATTGTAGGACAGACACAGACACACAGACGCACACCCAGCCACACGCGCACGGCCACGCACGAGACAGTCGGAGAACATGGTTAATAAGGAAGATGTAAAACATGTACACAAAGCTAGCGCCTAATCACTGAAGAGACGATTCTTCTCCAGTACACACGACGGTTACCGCGATCAGATAGACCCTCAGCCATAAGGCAACCTCGACATCCTTAAAATCACTTAAAACCGTCCTTTCCATACAGGACACATCTTCTCACCGTGGTGCAGTGAGGCTCCAGGGCAGTGGTGCGACGCTAAGGGAGAAGGTGCCAAGGGCTCAGGCGTTTCAAAACCCGTGAATCAAACATAAAGATATGAAACTGCCCGAGCCCATCAGCGTCGAGTACAAATAAAACACCATCTATTACAATATGATTTTTTAATTATTTAGCCCAGGAGACTCCGACGGAAAGAAAGAAACGAACTGGGGGCGATTCGGACAATTGTCACGTGCGTCGGCCCTACGTCTCCGGTGCCGCCCGCCAAGCGTATTTTATCACGAACTGATACCCGTCATGGTGTGGTTTTTATTTCCACGCAGCGTGTATAATTTTGGCATCGCTAACGTCCTGTCTGGGCTGATTTGTGCTCCCCCTTCACATAAATACTGAAGCCCTAAGGCCGATACTTCCAGCCGTGACTGTATTTGGAGGCAAAGCTTTCCACGGTAATTAGGGCGCCATGAGGCCGTGAGTGGGACCCTCGCCTCACGCCCTGGTGGGGCCCTGCAGAAGAGAGCCGGGGCTCACACGACACGCAGACCAGGTGGGACCCAGAGGGAGGGCGGCCGTCGGAAACCTCAGCACCTCGACCCGGACGTCCAGCCTCCAGAACGGGGAAGAAAAAACGTCAGCTGGTAGGCAGCCCCGGCGGCGCGTTCCGTGGCGGTCCCCGGGCAGGCTCGGACGCCGGCAGGCAGCTGTGGCTCCACGGGCTTCTGCGTGTCATCTCACTGACAAACTATGTCCTCTGACGTCCACACTCTCGGGGCCGCAGCAAGCCCTCAACAGGACTGTTTAATCCTCGCTGTCCTGGAGGCGCGCAATCTGGGAAAAAGCAAGAAAGAGGCTTCGCTCTGCTGATCGGCCCTTGTCCGCTCTGTTTTTGCCTTCAAACTGTGACCTGAGCCTCCGAAATGGCCGAGTTCCTTGGCCTCTCCTTGCCCTTGACTCCTAGAATGGCCTCGGCAGGACAGTTCCTGGTGTTGGCTTTCATGTTTCCCAACACGACCGAGACCCAGGAAATAAGATCTCAGCTCCCGTGCGGTGCGGCTGTGAGATCAGATGGAACGTTCTGCACCTGGAAAACTGAGCGCATGTCCTGTTTCCTCCCAGCTGCCAAGCATGCCTCTGCAGGGGATTGGACACGTTGGAGGTAATCTATGTTACATGCATTAGAAGTCAGGTTTAGCCCGGATGGCTCAGTTGGTTGAGTGTCTGACTCCTGATTTTGGCTCAAGTCAAGATCTCACAGTTCATGAGATCAAGCCCCACGTTGGGCTCCGTGCTGACAGTGCGGAGTCTGCTTGGGATTCTGTCTCTCTCTCTCCCTCTCTCTGCCCCTCCCCAGCTCACGCTCTCTGTGTCTCTCAAAATAAGATAAACATTGAAAAGAAAAAGTCAGGTTAGGCAGTTGGTCACTTTGCCAGAGCTGTGGCTCCCTGGAACTAACGGAAATAGGAATCCCTCCAGGGCTCGCTCGGAATTAGCGGGTTTGTCTCTTAACCTCCAGGCTCGGAAGCTCAAATGGAAACATTGACTCAAATTCTTAAAAATCCTCCAGACTTGGGGTCGGTCCTCACAGACATTCATTAAAATATATGACCCGTTTTAGGTAGGTACAAATAGAGGCGTTAAACAGCCACGTTTAAGTCCGTGGAACAATCTGGAAGTATTTGCAGCCTCTTTTCCTCATTCCACAGGCGATACGTGTAGTTCCTCATTTTTCTAATGAGCTGCTCTGGCCGTGAGACAGTCAACACATGAACCCGTGCGGATAAAGCCGTTTTTAAAAGGCTAAATGTTCAGGGACATAGCATTGGAGTCAGAGCCACCAGCTTTATGTTATTTTATTTTATTTTATTCTATGTTTATTTTTGAGAGAGAGAAGAGAGACAGAGCACAAGTGGGAGAGGCAGCGAGAGAGGGAGACAGAATTGGAAGCAGGCTCCGGGCTCTGAGCTGTCAGCATGGAGCTCGATGTGGGACTCGAACTCATGGACCACAAGATCATGACCCGAGATGAAGGTGGACACTTAACTGACTGAGCCACCCAGCCGCCTCACTGTATTTTAATTTAAAGAAAAGTTTTATTTATTTTTGAGAGAGAGAGAGACAGCATGAGCAGGGGAGGGTCAGAGAGAGAGGGGGAGACACAGAATCCGAAGCAGCTCTAGGCTCTGAGCCGTCAGCACAGAGCCCGATGTGGGGCTCGAACCCACGAACTGAGATCGTGACCTGAGCCAAAGTCAGACGCTCAACCCACTGAGCCTCCAGCTGCCCCGCTGTATTTTAAGTCCACGCCGTCACAGGGAAGTGTTGAATCTCTACATTGTACACCTGAAACTAATACAACCTGTATGTGAACCAACTAGGATTAGAATAAAAACTTTACCAAAATCTTTACAAATTCAGGGCTGGCATATGTTGGAATTTTGTTTCCAGCAACACTCACAACTGCTGTGTGCAGCCCTACCAGGTAAAATCACAATATGTCACCTGTTGTAACTGTGCACAAAATTTTTGTAGTACTAGTATCGTTTTCTTGTTGAAAAATTTAAAATTAGACGTCCGTTTCCATGACAGCGAATCCTCGAGCCTGTCTTTTGGCAATTTCTCTTAATTTACGAGGGAGTGATGTGGGCCGTGGGCAAAGGACACAGTGAACTCTCGCTCTGGTTTAGGAATCACTACTAGTGTGGCACCTACTGGGTGTCACAGGCTGTGCTGGGCCACGGGGAGAACAGCTTTGTCCGCGATGAACAGCAGCCCAGAGTCACGTCCCGTAAGACGCTTGCTGTCCCTGTAACCGGAGCGCAGGGGAGAAGCGGGCAGACACGGCGCATCCAGGGCGGATTTCTTCCATCCCTCCCTTCCCCCGCTCGGGGTCTGCTTCGCTGTAAGGCTGGTTTCCTTCATGGATTTAAACAGCCTCAGTAGCTCCGGGGACGTCATTTGGCTCAGACCCTGTCTGGGGGCCTCTCGGCACACATGTCCCTCCTACAAGGCTGGCAGCTGTCCCAGGCCCCCCGGCCCCAGGTCCCCCCGCAGACGGCCCCCCACACGGCGCCGGCCACCCTCCACTCGCGCCTGCCCCCTCCAGCCGCCCCTGCCCACCCCCCGACGGGCCCCCGGACCCTCCCCCAGAAACGGCAGCAGAGGCCCTGCTCCCCGGTGTTGAGGACCGCTGGACCCCCGAGCAAAACCAGAGCCCCCGGAGAGGGGAAGTGTGGGGACACGGCCTGGCCCCAGCGGGGCTGTGCTGGGCTCAGACGCGGAGGCCGGTCCGATGGGCGGAATTACAAAGCTCACAAAGCGAATACCCGTGTGGACACGGGAAGAGCTAGACCACGGCACCAAGTCCGTGTCTTTAAGTCCTTGTCGGGACTAGGAGGGGCGCGTAAAACCACCTAAACACATCAGAGGACGAGTCATAATGCAGTTCCTCCTGCAGGAAGAACGAACTCCGGTGCCGTCGGGGAGTCGGACACGTTGGCAATCCAGCCGTGAAGTTCAGGAAGACGTGTGTGCATCTGTAAAAGTGGAAGAAACAGTACGTGATGTCGCTGCCTTCTCCCCAAGGGCTGAGTCTGCTGGTCCGTCTGGAGCCGGGACGTCCCTTGTCCTGGGGGTACTCGCACCTGTTTTGGCTTCCAGACACCTGTAGAGTCAAACCGTTCCTGGGATCTTTGACTCCGGGCTCCTGGGTCGTCCATGTCTGCACTCATTGTTCATGATAAAGACTCCGTGGGGCGTCTGGGGGGCTCAGTCGGTTAAGCATTGGACTTTGGCTCAGGTCATGATCTTGCTGTCTGTGGGTTCGAGCCCCGCGTCAGGCTCTGTGCTGACAGCTCAGAGCCTGGAGCTGCTTCGGATTCGGTGTCTCCCTCTCTCTCTGCCCCTCCTCCTCTCACGCTCTTTCTCTTGGTCTCAAAAATAAACAAACACTAAAAGTATTTTATAATAAAGACTCCGAAAGCTTCTCTGGCACCATCTGCTGGCTTCCCCTTCAATGACGGCCCACACTAACTGCTTGGGAAACGACAGGTGACCCTACGCTCCCCGGCTTCAGCCCAGAACTCGAGTGCCTGGAACCCTTGCGATGCTGGCCTGCGTCCTCCAGTTCAAGCGCAGCCCGATACCTCCGCCTCAGGCTAACGGGGCACCGTCTTGTCCACCCCGTGGGTTCCTGTGACAGCGAGAAAGTTACACCCAAGAAAGACATCTAGGAACGTGTCTGGGATGTAAGTGATCAGTAGAAATTAGCTGCCATTGATAGGTAAGTATTGTTATTTTTATTTTTAAGTTCCTATCAGTCTAAAGAGCTTGAGTTTGATTGAGGAGATGATTATGAATATTTCAATTAGGTAATTTATAGAATAAAAGTGTCAGTTAGATGTTGAATAGATCAGCAGATGGCAGACGAGAGAAGGAATGAGAGAGAGAGAGAGAGAGAGAGAGAGAGAGATACTGTGATATTTCAGGCTTGTCCAAAAAAAGGACTTCAGTTTGGTCTAGAAAATTGTGTAAAACATTAAAAAAAAGCCAGACAGGATTTGAAAACCCTTTTTGATATGCCTGGTGCATTTAGGGAGGTGTGGGAGCTTGCGCGTCTGGAAAGATCGAGAGAGAGCACCTTTTTATCCCAGTGCTCTCTGACAATTCTTCTAGCTACCTTGCACATGATCAGTTTTTGCCAAGAGGCTTTTGCGAATTTATCCACTTCGCATTAAATCGTCTCTTTAATATGCAATCAAAATAGGGTCTCTTGGATGCCTCTGTTTTTAGACTACAGAGGGAGCTTAATTTTCAGGAAAGAGAAGCGACTTTAGACATTTTAAAGAGCTGAAATAGTATCACGTAACATTGTCCTCCCTGTAAAATCGCAAGTTTGTTGAGTTTAAGCAAATGTAATTAGGCCTGGAAATCAAATTAAACTATGGAAGACACTTCTCTGCCCTAAGACGTTTCCCTCTATGCAAATGAGACGCAAGACATGTGTAATTTATGAGACGCTGATGAAGGTGGCCCGGGGCGGCCACCCCTCCAGAAGACCGCTTCCCTTCCAGAAACCACACAACCACCACAAGGGACACAACACTCACACAAGCAAAGTCTTTCACAAAGGACTTTAATAAATAAAATAGAATTAAATAAAATTTTCACAAATAAAGTGGAATTAAATAAAATTTGCAAATTGGTAGGGTGATGACCGGAGTCACTGACTATGACAGGCTTCGGGAAATGTTCCGAACGTAACATTCACAACCCTGTACATCAGACCGTATCTCCAGCATGGGGTGGTCATTGGGTCTTTGTTGTGTTTGGACACCAACTACTCAGCTGTCATGCGCTTCTGTCACTGGCTAGATATGGCCGCTGTGACAGGAAGTTTGCTAATGTGTCTTTGGTTGGATTAGTTTCTTAGATTTATACATATTTAGAGAAAAAGTCACCCAGAAATAGTGAGATAGCCCGGAGACAGTGGTAAATAAAACCAAGGGTACCGAATGCCCCGACAAAGGCACTCTGCTGTTCTTGAGTCTCCGTAACCTAGAAGGTTCCTTCTCTGTTCTCCTCTTCCTGGTGTGAGGACTTTGGCAGATACGGGATGTCCAGCTACTAAGGGGTCTGTGTTTACATGTGACCTGGGTGAGCGAAACGACTCCACCCCTCACACATTCCCTCTTAACTCGCAGAAAGCACACGACAAGAGGGAAGCATTGTTCCAGCACAATTACCTGGCGAGCATGCCTCCAACCTTCCGACATTTGAGCACAGTCTCGTGTGGCCAAGACCAGGTGAAGGGAAAGTCCAACAGATCTGACAGCCACAGGAGAGAGAAAATCTAACACTTAGGAGCGGAGGGAGGGGACTACCAGGAGAACCCCCGATGTCCCTGGGCTGTCCTGTCTTGATGTGACACCGCATGTTGGAGCCCAGAAGGTTCCCTGGGTTTCTTCGGGCTTGTATAATTTGTGAATTAGGAAAATGTGAATCATTTCACAATGTGTATGCGTAGTGAACATCCCATTGTATGTCTTAAATATATACAACTTTTATTTGTCAATCATATTTCAGTAAAGCTGGGGAAAGAAGTAATACATGTTCATTGTGGAGATGTTGAAAATAATTTGCTATCATCTGGCCTCTGTGAAAAAACCATTACTGACTTTCACTTTCTGCTTCCTATTGTTGGCATGTCAGTGCGTATTTATGCATAGAAAGGTTTTGATCATATTTTTGAACTCAGTACTACTTACATCATGATCATTTTATAATTACCAAATTTACATGGTTTTAATGACAGCATTAATGGCTGTAGCATGATATAGGTAACTGTTTCTCTATTATGGCTGTTTACATTGTTTCTAATTCTTCTTTATTATTATTGCAGTTAATGCTTTTAAATATAAATCTAGCTCATATTTGGTGATTTCCTTAGAATGTTTTCCAAGAGGTAGAATTGTCAGAGGAAGTGTTTACTAGGAAGGTGACTGAAAATCCATGTCCTGCCTCCTTTTAGGTTTGGTTGGATTCATTTACCTTCCTTAATAAGCCTGATACTTATCTTTTGAAACTCTCTGCCAGCTGAGTAAGCCAGAACGACAGGGTGTTTACTGTTTAAATGTGCACTTACTTGACGATTCCTGACGCAGAACATGTTTTGCGCTGCCTTGGGACACTTGCTTGGCTGGTGTGGTGAATGTTTATACCTCGTGCCCATTTTTCCATTATGGGAAAGGGGTTGAGAGAGAACAGGTTCTATTTTGCTTCAGTATTCATCTCTGATCCCTCTCGGACCTCACACCCCATATTTAATCCGGCATTGAACTCTGGAGGCGCCTCCACCAAAATATCAACAGAATCTACCCTTTCTTGCAGGCACACTGATGGGCCCGGTGACGGTCACCCTCATCTTTTGTCTGTTCCAACTCAAGGACCTCTGATTTCTTTACCACTTGTTCCCCAGACGACAACCAGAGTGATCTTTGGAAAATGAATCCGAGACATTATTCTCCGGCTTAAACCCTGAAATGGCCTCTTCCCTGCTCCCCGTCTTCGTCCTCACCCACCGTGACCCCCGGGCTTCTTTCTGAGCCTCTCAAACATGCCAACCCCACCCGACCTCAAAGGCTTTGCACTTGGAGTTTGCTCAGAAAGTTCTTACCCAGGTCTTCTCGCGGGGCCTCCTTGGGGAGGCCTTTGACCATCTGGTCCAAACAGCCCTGCCCCAGCTCTCTCTGGTTCCCTCTCTGTTCTCTGAGCCGGTCTGCTCTAGGGCACGTTCCAGGTCCTAAAATTATACATGTAAATGTGTGTTGACAAGGATGCACCAATATTCAAGGGTGCCAAGGGTCCCCAATGCAGAAAAGATGGCCTCTTCCATTCATGGTGTTGGGAAGACTGGGCAGCCATGTGCAAAAAACGAAACCGGGCCTTTATCTTACATTATACACAAAAATTACCTCCGAATGGATTAGAGGCTTAAATGCAAGACCTGAAACTAAAATTCCTAGAAAAAAACATAGGGCAAAATCTCCTTGACATTGGCCTTGACAACGATTTCTTGGATATGACATTTAATAAACTCAAAAATAGGCAAGTGGGAGTACATCCAACTAAAAGAGATTCTGCACAAGCAAAAAAAGAAAACAAAACGAAAGACAACCTATAGGATAAGAGAAAATATTTGCAAATCATGCAAAAATAAGCCAGAGCAAAACTCTGATGAAGAGTCAATATTCAAAATATATAAGGAACCCCTACAACTCTATAGCAAACATAAAATAAGATAAAATAAATAAAATAACCCAATTAAAAATGGGCAAAGAAATGAAATAGACATATGTCCAAAGAAGACATACTCATGACCAACAATTATATGAAAAGGTGCCCAACATCACTAATCATCAGGGAAACGCAAATCAACAAAACACGATCAGGAAGTGTCACTTCATATCTCTTAGGATGACTATTAATTGAAATCCGGAAGATACCAAGCATTGACAAAGAAGAGGAACCTTCTTGCGCTTTGAGAGGAATGTAAACAGGTGCAGCCACAATGACAAACAGTATGGAGGCTCCTCAAAGACTTAGACCTACTATGGGTTCCAACAACCCTGCTTCTGGGTGTGCATCCAAAGGATTGAATTCAGGATCTCAAAGACACGTCTACACTCCCATGTGGACTTCGGCATTATTCACGATAGCCAAGACGTGGAAGTAATGTCCATTGATGCACAATTGGATAACGAAAATGTGATACGTACATGCAGTGGAGTCGAAGTATTCAGGCTTAAAAAACAAGGAAATCCTGCCACGTGTGACAACGTGGACTGACCTTGAGCGTGTTACGCAGAGTGAAATAAGCCAGACACAGAAGGACAAATACTGCTTGATGTCACTTACACGAGAAATCTAAAGTAGTCCAGCTCAGAGATGCCGAGACTGAAATGGTGGATGCCAGGGGCCAAGGGAGGGGGAGTGGAGGAGGGTCTTAGTCAAAGGGTAGAGATTTTCAGTTACGTGAAGATGAACAAATTTTAGAGATTTGCTGTGTGGCAAAGCACTCCCAACAATACTGTTTGATGTACTTAGAAATTAGCCAGAAAGGTAGATCTTATGTCAAGGGTTCTTACTTGAGAAGCCCCCGGGAGGCTTACGGCACGTGACTGCCACGTAGTCAGTGTTCCACGCAGCGTCTACCCGTGCACCACGAAGTATCATTTATCCGTCCCTGGAGAGAAGTTTGGAAATCTTGCTTTGGGTCTCTTTTCTCTTTCCTTGTCCCCTGCAATATCATTCCTCTTATTCAAATAAGGAAAAAAATATTCTGCTAAAAATAGTATCTCAGGGTGTATTTAAATATAAAGCCTTTCATGGACACGATACTTTCAGCAAGCAGGAACCTTTATCTCTAATTGGAGGGAAATTGGTGAGTTGAAAGTGGCCGTTGCTCGCTCTGCGTGTGGTATATGTAGTGGACTGAACAAGTGACAGTGCCCCTTATTGCACCTGGGGCGCCCTGGGGGCTTGGCGCTGTGGCGAGGCGGGTTCCGGGCTTTCATCTCACAGCTCACACAGGAGAGCGAATTTTACCATCAGCTGCTCTTGGTATCTTGGAATAGCTTTATGTTAAACACATCTTCACATAATGCAAATGACACGTTCGGGTGTGTTTGAATTCTTAATAAAGAAAGGCTGGAAATAAAATTCAGAGCAAAAGGCATTACATTAACAATGAGCGCTGCTTCGTTAGCAGTGCGGCTCTCTGTTGGTCGCTGGTTTGTTCTGCAAAATGTAATAGACAAGACCGTGACCTCTTTTGACGGCTTTGCCTTCTGGCTGGTATTGCCCTGAGCGTGTGTGCGTAATTCCGAAAGGCGCTCCGGGCGCCAGTCATGCTCCCAGGAAGGCTGTGGCTGCCCCTGGACCCGTGGACGGGACGCGGGTGAAGAGAAGTGGCGTTTCCGACCAGTGATGTTAAAGAAGCAGGGGACATTCCTGAGGAAAAAGCAAAGGCACCTGAAAGACGGTGGCTGATTTCACGTAACAAATGGCCACAGAAAAGTGCACTTGGCAGTGTTCTTTACCTCTGCAGTCATCAAAATTCATTTCAGTTTTTAGCCCAAAATATGCAAGAACCCATACCAATCACCTGGGCACAGATTTAGGGGATGCATGGGCTCTTGCTCCCTACGTGCGTACCTGGAGATGGACTATTTCGTACATCTTACAGCACAGCAGCGGCTTTGAGCAAAAGAGAACTGATGTTTTTTGGTGAGCTTTCAGATAAAAGGCAGAGCTGAGTTGGCCTTAAGGGAAATAAAAAAAGAAAAGAAAAGAAAATGTTTTCTGTGTAGTGACTTGGATTTTACAGTGCAATCTACTTAAGTTTTTCAGGATTTTGAGAACGGCTGGGGCGTCTGGGTGGCTCAGTCGGTTAAGCGTCCAACTTCAGCTCAGGTCATGATCTCATGATTTGTGGGTTTGAGCCCCGCATCCAGCTCTGTGCTGACAGCTCAGAGCCTGGAACCTGCTTCGGATTCTGTGTCTCCCCCTCTCTCTGACCCTCCTCTCCTTGTACTTTCTTTCTCTCTCAAAAATAAATAAAACATTAAAAAAAAAAAAAAAGAAAATGGCCAAAGACAAATACCCAGTGATTTTTTTTTCTAGGACCACTGAAAATGTGTGGTGTCAGGAAACTTACCCAACACTTGGACACAAAGCCGGAGGGTGACTGAATGTCCCTTCAATGCCATGGACCCTCCCCCTAGAGCTTATCTGCCTACTCGCTCACACGCCCAAGTTTGCTGCTGTTACCACTGGATTTGGAACGCCCACAGCGGGAAGTCACACGCTGGCGTGTGTATTACTGTCTGGTAAGAAGATAATTCTAAAGATTGCCTTTGGGACACTCTACAGTGTTACATCTATTAGCAAAGTCACCTCAGCATTCTTTGGACCGATGTCATCAGTCTTCATTCCATTTCTACTATCTTACTGGTCCCTCTTTAATGGAGTTGAATAAAATCCTTGGCACGTTTTGGTTTATGTTTGCGTGAGGCTCGTGAGCATCACTCGGCAGCGGGGGAGGCGCTGCACCAGGAGCGTGATCTCGAGCAGAGCCTGACAGTCGTAGGCTACGAACTCCGGCCCAGGACTGGCTCTCAACCCGGTGCCCGACATCGATACCGGGACCCTGAGGAAGCAGAACCAGGCTCACTGCACAAATCCGGGCTTGCGAGGAGAGCCTGGTGAGGGTGGCTGAGAGGAAGATGTCTCAGAGGGGTAGGGCATAGCTAACACATCCAGAGACAGAATCGGAGCTCACGAAGGGCATGGAAAACAGGAACACTGGGTTGAAATAAGCCACATGTAACAAAAACCCCTATACTTGATGGCTCAGATATTCATAGGAATTACAAAGCATTGGAATCCCTGGACTCTGAGTCCCATGTATGTAAATCTATCCTGAGTTAATAAAAAATATGGAAAGAGATTTTTGCCCAAAAATGTTAATTGCAATGTTGTTACGAATAATGAAAAATTGGAAGCCGTCAAATGTCAACAATATGGGAATGATTAAGTACATGGTAGTGCATCTAATTCCGGGTTTTTTCCTGGTAAAGCAGGAGGACACTTGCTGTGTACACAGCATGTAGAGAAAAGTGAGCACTGCATCCCTGTGTCCTGTAAAACTTACTGAACCGTCGTAAAGCGAATGCCCGATCGCCACCACCCACACCGAAAATTAAACGTTACCCACACCCCATTAGCGCTCTTCGTGTGTTTCCTTCAAACCCAACCCCCCTAAAGTAATATTATCCTAGATTTTATAATAATCACTTAAAACTTTTGTCACAGGCTAAGCATGAATTCCTGAAGCCCGTAGTTAAGTTTACTCTTCTGAAGTTTATAGAAGTGGAATTCCTGGGTTTGCCTTCTTCGCTCAACACAAGTTTTTTCCTTTTTGAAAAAATGGAAAAATAACACACAGGTCACAAAACGACCCCATTTAAAGTGTGTGATTGAGTGGATTTTCGTATCCACACAGACCTGTGCACCAGCATCGCTGTCTGAGTCCGGAACGGTTTTATTACTCTGGCCCCATGGGCGGTCACTCACATCCCTTCCTCCCTCGGCCCCTGCCGGTCACCGATCCGCTTTCTGGGCCTGTGGATTTGCCTCTCCTGGTTATTTCTTATAAGTGGGATCATACCATACGTGGGTTTTTATTCTGCTTCTTCCTGTCACACTGTTTTCAAGGTCATCCCTGTAGTAAGCAGGTATCGGAACTTCACTTCTTTTTACGAGGAAGTAACCCTTCACGTCCAGGTGAGCCACGTTTTACTTACCCGTTCACGAGGCAAGGGGCGGCTGGGGCGTTTCTACTTTTTGGCTACTAAAAAGGATCCTGCCGAGAACATTTGCATGTAAGTGTTTGTTTGCATGTATGTTTACATTTCTCGTACGTGTAGACCAAAGCGTCTACCGTTGGATCGTATGGTAACTCTGTGCTTAACCATCTGAGGAACTAATTGTTTCTCAAATTGTTTACACCATTCTATATCCCCATTTTGGGTAGCCACGTGTGAGAGTTCCAGTTTCTCCACTTCCTCGCTGACACCTGTTCTTGTCCGTCGTTTTGATCACAACCATCCTGGCGGGTGTGAAGGCGTGGCCCATTGTAGTCGCTAATTAGCATTTCCCTGGTGGCTGATGCCTCTGGGCTTGTTTTCATGTACTTGTCGGCCATTTGTGGGTCTTCTCTGGAGAAACGTCTCTTTGAATTCTTTGTTCATTATTATCGGGTTGTTGTTTTTGTCTTTTTATTGTTGAATTGCATGAGTTATTTGTATATTTTGGGTACTAGTCTCTTATCAGATATAAGGTTTGCAAATACTTTTCTCCTGTTCAATGAGTTGTCTTTTCATTTTGCTGATAATACCCTCTGCCTCACAAGTGTTTTGGTAAGAATTTTACCAGGTAAATATCTCTGAACACTATAGTTTAGTTTTGGCTTTTGAAATTTATACAAATGGAAGTTTCAGATTTGGCTTTTTCTGTTCAACAGTAAAGTTTTTCTTTTTTAATTAATTGGGAAATAATCCACTTACTATATAATTAATTCTTGTCAAGTGTACAACTCAGTTAAAAAAAAAGAGGTCTGATTGAAGTCCAACTTATCTTTTTTTTTCCTTTTGTTGCTCATGCTTTGGTATAGTATCTAAGGAATGATTTGTCTAATGTAAAGTCATGAAGATTTACACCTATGTGTTTTCTAAGATTTTTGTGGTTTTAGTTCTTACATTTTGTTTTTTTAAAAATTATTTTGAGTTCCTTTTTGTCCGTGGTGTGAGATAGGGATCCAACTTACCCCCTTGCATGTTATCCTAGAAACTTTTGTTGAAATTCTCCTCATTGGACTGTCTTGGCACCCTCGTCAAAAATGAATTTACCATAAATATAAAGGTATATTTCTGGATTTCCAATTCTACTTCATTGATTTATCTGTTTATCTTATGCTAATCTAGTCTTGTTTAACTGTAAGTTTACAGTAAGTTTTGAAACATGGAATTGTAAGTCCTCCAAATTTATCCTTGTACTTATTTCTGGATTGTTTTGGCTATTCTGAGTTCCTTGAATTTCCAGGTGAAGTTTATTATCACCCTGTCAATTTTTGTAAGAAAGACAGCTGGAATTCTGATAGGGCTTGAATCTGTAGATCAATTTGAGGCATATTACCATCTTAATAATAGTAAATCTTCAGATCCGTGAACATGAGATAGCTTTCCATTTTCCTAGGTCTTCTTCAATTTCTTTCAATGATATAGTTTTTAGAGTACAAGTAATACACTTTTTAAAAATTCATTGTAAATTATTTTATTGTTTGTGATGCTATTCTAGATGGAACTGCTTTCTGTTTTACTTTTGAATTATTTGTTGCTAGTGTATTGAAGGACATTTGATCTTTATGTATTGATCTTGTATTTTCAGCCTGATGAATGTATTTATTAGCTCTAGTTTATGTGTTCTTGATTCTTTAGGGTTTTCTATAAACAAGATCATGTCATCTGCAAATAGACGTAGGCTTGCGTCTTTTGTTATGATCTGAATGCCTTCTACTCCTTTTCCTTGCCTAACTGCCCTGGCCAGAGCTTCTGCCCAACGCTGAATAGTAGTGAGAATCCTTATACTGTTTGCAATCTTAATGGGGGCATAGTAGCCCCTCGCCATAAGAGTGATATTAGCTGTGCAATCGTGTCTTGATGTTGCAACATATGATGTGTTTTATATGCTTATTTGCCATCTGTGTGTTTTCTCTGGTGAGGTGTCTGTTCATATCTTTTGCCCATTTTTAATTGAGTGTTCTTGTTGTTGGTTTTAAGAATCATTTTGTATCTTGAACACCAGTCCTTTAGCAGATATGTTGTTTACAAATATTTTCCCCAGTCTATGATGTGTCTTTTCTTTTTCTCAAAAATGTATTTTACAGAAGAGATTTTAATTTTAACAAAGTCCAATGGATCAACTGTTTTCTTCTTTCATAGACTGTGCTTTTTTGACCTCTAGTTTTTAAATGTATTTCAGAAGAAAGATTTGAAGTTGTTAGTGAGTCCATCACATAGGCGTCCTCAAGAACCATTTCCATGGACTGTTTTCTTTTCCCTCTGTATGGGGCATACTTGTGTCTTTGCACATCTCATATTTTTTGTTGTTGAAAACTGGACGTTTTAAATGATATAATGCGGCAACTCTTGAAAACAGAAATCTCCCCTTCTGTAGTGTTTATTATTGCTGTTATTTGTTGTTGTTGACATAGGAGTGTGTGTGTGTGTGTGTGTGTGTGTGTGTTTAAATCTCTTTCCTGAACTAATTCTGTGACGTCTGTGTGCTTTGTCATGTGTGACCACTCAAGTCTTCGCTTCGTTAGTTTAGTGTTGAGCTAGTGATTGGACACTGATTTCCTTAAATCCTGGAGTTAGTAAATGTCCCTGTCTTTGCTGCGAGCTCTGTGTACGTGTCCGGGCCACCACACAGCTCACAATTCTGCTTTCGTCTTCTCTCCTATTTGCACAGAGTCTCAATGTCAGCCAGATGCGAGGGCTTAAAACCTTCTCAGGTCTTTCCTGAGCAGCGCACACTGTGGGCTCGCGCACAGCCCTATGGGTAGGTGTCACTTTCCGGTTCCCAGGAATGTGATGCAGCTTTTCAAATTCCTTTCAAATTTTTGACCTACTTATTGTTTGCTTTAGTTTTTATTGCCACCCTAGGCAATAATAATGTTAAACAATTAGCAACAATATTAAACAATTGTTGCTTTTATTAAAAAAAGAAATGCCATTGGGCACGAGGTTATGAGCACCGGATGACCTCTGAGCCGAGTCAAGTAAAGACAAGCTTTGTGTGTGATTTTTCCGGATGGGCCAAATAGTAATAATTTTCTGAGGATGATGGTTTCAAAGAGATTCAACCCTTCCGGTGTCTGATTAGGTCGCTGGTTTCATGGTGATTGTGGGGTGCTGGTTTCCAAGGCTGCCATGGAGTTTAGGAGAAAGTCATGGTAGGAGGGCCAAGGTCATAGTGATAGGGCAAATTAAAATGTCAAAAATCTCACTACCATTTAACCACAATTCTACCAAAACGTTAAAAAAATTTTAAGTTTTAATTTGTATTCCAATTAGTTAATATTCAGTGTAACATCCACCCACCATTTTTCTTGAGTAAACAGTCTATGACAAGGCTTTGGTTAATATCTAGAGTTTTGAAGAAGCTGACTTTGTTATTTTGTCAATATTGTCATTGCCTTTCAGGGCGCGGGTTTTCAGAGGTCCCCATTTCCACTCATGTCATGATATTATAATTCTAAGAGTCATCAGTGTATTTTGATTGGTTTCATCCTTAATATTCTGGCCCAAAGGACATCCTCCTCCATCCGGGACATACTCCTCTCTCCTGCAACTAGGCACTTGGTAAAGCAGAGAAGTTCCCTTTGGCCAATGATGGACTCCATGCTGACAATGACTACTCTCCAGGTAGTTTCACCATGAAGGGAACAGTGTTTTTTAGCTGTTAAAATGGACCCAGCAATATCAAGCTCATGTTCTTTTATCATAAGAGGTAACGGTACACATCACTGAGACCCTGTCTAACCACATGATGATTTGAAGACCTCCCAGTTTTGTGGGTTTCCCCCCAAATTATGGGTTTTTTAAGGAAAAACGTATCCAGTTTTCCCACCGATGTTTCTTTCCTGCATCTCCTTTAATTTTATATCGATACCTGATTTCTGACACTTGTGATCACACAATGTGTGTGAGTTTTTCCCCCTCCTGGCAATTCTCTGCAGCAAAAGCTGGGTGTCCTATGATTTAACTCGATTCTGACACTTGTCTACCCAGAGATGGGTTATCACCTGCGCTTCTGAGCAGCTAGGTATAGATCGGAGGTTCCACAGAGCCCGCCATGGGATTAGTTTGCTGAAGTAGCCCAGAACTCAGGGATTCACTCACTTACGTTTACCAGTCTATTAAAGGATATGATAAGGGACACAGATGCACATCAGATGGAAGAGACACATGGGGGGAGGTGTGGGGGAGGGCATACTGCCCTGGGGGTTTACGGGGGCGGGATGACGGATTTCTATGTAGCCGTGGCTCCACCTTCAGCCCCTCTCCCTTCTTAACAGAGTGGCGAGTAGTGCTGGACATTCCCAGTTTCTGATCACGGCTGCATCTTCCCCATCCAGGAGCCACCTGGGAGCCACACAGACTCACCTCTCTAGAATCAGAGACGTCCCTGTCACTCAGGAAATTACAAGAGTTTCAGGAGCGCCATGCCAGGAGCCAGGGGCAGAAATCAATACACATTTTCTAGTATTTCACTGGATTTTGTGAGTCTATAGGTTTCCTAGACAATTCCCTCTGCACGTCCTATTGTGTGAAGAATTATAACCATGCTAATAATTCAATACTCACTTGCAAACAAGGACTCTCGGAAGAAGAAGAGGATATGAATGACAAGGGTAGCCTTCACCACCGCTTCTCAGTTTTTCATAAAATGGACGCAGCCCTTCTCTTCTACAGGGTTTCTGCAGAGAGAGTTAAGTCACCGGGGGAACTGGTGAAGGGTCTAGTTCAGGACGATCTAGTCTTTCCTTGGATTCAGGTCATCGGGTTATTTACTTGGGTCTGACATTTGCAAGTGCCTTGAACGTTAATCTCGTCGTTTGTACCACAGGGAGAATAAAGCCCACCACAGCTTCCAGTGAGGGTCCAATGAGATAATATTGGTAAGAGGAGCAAACGCTAGTTCAGCATAGAGGCTTATTATGATGACCTAGAAAATATCCATGAATCTGGGTCCCAAGACAATGTCGCTGCCGGGAGGCCTCTCCTTCTGCCGTGCCTGGTGCACACCTCACAAGGTTCACATTTAATTGGCCTTGGATGTGTCCTGAGCATCTGGAGTTTTTGAAAAGCTCCCCAGGTGATCTATCGTGCAGCTAGGGTAGCTTCGTCCTGTGAGGAATAGTTAAAAGAGAAGAAGACTTCAAAATGATGACTCTCAGATCTCTGTTTATCTCCATAGCTGCAATCGACAGCTTGGGTTTTGCTGCCAGAAAGCTTAAAAAAAGAAACAAAATCAGTGGATGTGTGAAAACAGTTCTCGAAATAACTCTTAGAGATGGTTGAATCAACACAAGGGAGAAAAAGGATGAAAAGACCAGCATGATTCTTTCACTGTTCTGAAATTTTTTGTGTGCTGAAAAACTAAGTGATCACCTAACCTAGATATGGTGGGTTTTGTTCCCTTTCTGGCCTTCTGTTCCCCGGAGCAAGGTCGCCACTGCTGTGGAACACTCGGGCAATCACAACGGTGCGAGTGTGTTTCAATCCTGCAAAAGAGGGCTGTTTGTGGTCGTCGCTAAAGGCAGAGTTTGTCCTCTACACAGAAGACCCAGAGGCCTGAACCTCCATCCCCCCAAATGAATCCAAGATGATTCTTTGTTCTTTCTCTCTTGGACTCCCTCTAGCCCCGCACGGTCATGACGTAGCCGTGTCGGGGAAGTGACAGCAGGTCCTCCTCATGGCTTCCTTTCTTCCTACTCAGGACAATAACGTAAGGGACCACACAGCCTGGGTTTACCTTACTCGAAAATTGATTGATTGACTGATTGACCTATCAATGCCGCCAGGGCAATGTCGTTCTGAGAAAACCTATATACCTTGACACCTGGTCCGTGACTGGAAGAGAAAATGGGGCGTGGTCTCCAACACCCGGACATGAAAGGTCAAAGCCCCCCCCCTGCACCCGCCATCGCCGGTCAGCAGGGGATCAAAACCGAGACCGCCGTGACCACATGCCCAAAATTTGCGACATTCCCGCACCTCCAACCACCACGACTCGGGGGCAACCTCAAGTAGCGAGCGTTTGATAGTGGGTCCCTTTAATTCCAAGATTCGCAAAGAGCGCCTCTTCATCTTCAAGTTCATCTCAGAAAATTACATTCTCTTGGAATCCTTTTTACCCATTGGGAGCCTTACTCTTTTCTTTGCGTTTCCTTGTCATAGCTTTCTCCATTCCTTTAACTTAAAATTTCTACACTCGTTCCGCTGCCTTGTTAACAATTCTAATTATTTTTGCTTTTTATAAAAATGTTTTTTTTTTACTTAAAAACATTTTTTTTAATATAATTTATTGTCAAGTTGGCTAACATACAATGTATACAGTGTGCTCTTGATTTTGGGGATAGATTCCATGAGTCATCACTTATAAAGACTTTTGTGTTCAATCTCCCTACATCTTCTCCTTTATCTCCTTACCCCCCAAAGAAATACTATCTGGGAATATGACTGGAGTTGCATTAACTGATAGATTTCTTAAAATTTTGTAGTGTTTATTTTTGAGAGTAAGAGAGAGACAGAGAGCGCTTGTGAGTACCGGTGGGGAGAGGCAGAGAGAGAGAGAGGGACACACAGAATCCGAAGCAGGCTCCAGGCTCTGAGCTGTCAGCACAGAGCCTCATGCGGGGCACAGACTCATAAACTGTGAGATCATGACCTGAGCCGAAGTAGGATGCTTAACCGACTGAACTACCCAGGCTCCCCGATAGATTTTTAAAAAAATGGGAATTGGTTAAAAATATTGACTATCCCCACATAGGATTATGGTATGCCTTTCAATATCCATATCAGAATCCTTCCTTTTTTCACTCGAAATCTTTTTTATGTTCTCCAGTAAAAGGCTTAATTTTTCCCCTTAAATCTTGTATTATTCTTAAATTCTGGGAAGTTACGTATTTTACATGTAATCTTTGATATTTTACATTTGTCGCCGTGGGCTGGGTCAAAGGCCCCTGACTGAAATGATAGCACAGAGAGAGTCAAAGCCAAAGCCGTGGTTCTTGAGAATGGTTTCCAAGGAGACTCGGGTTTTGTTTTGCTTTGGTTTATTTTATTTTTCTAATTTCTAACGAGTTCCCGGGGATGCCGTGCTGCGGGTCCCTGGACCCCCGTCTGAGAAACGCTGGCTAACTGCGGGAGTGCTCAGCGCGGACTGCACCTTACGGTCACCGGAAGCTCGTAAAAATCCCAGTGTCCGGACCACACACATGCACAGATACATCAGCATCTCGGGGAGAAGGATGCAGACAGTAAAAACCCCCCAGAGTCTCCCAGCTGGTTCCAACGTGCAGCCCAGGCTGAAAGCCAGGACCCGAAAGCCTTAAACCCCGGGCTGGCTATCACAAATGCAAGGTCTTTCGCACCCTGTGGAATCAGAACTATGGGGTTGAGGATCGCTGCATTTAATTTAATTAATTCATTTTATTAAGAGACAGTTGACTTATAACATTATGCTGGTGTCAGGGTGCAGTATCACAAGTCGATATTTGCCTTTTTTGCAAAATGACCCCCACAGCGAGTCTAGTTAACACCCGGAGTCACGCCCAGGGCTGGTCTATTTTACAACCGGAAGTTTGTACCTTTTAACTCCTTCTGTCCGTTCCACCGCCCCACCTCCCGCCTCCGGGAACGGCCCATCTGTTTTTTGTATCTGTGAGTTTGGTTTTGTTTGTTTTTGTTGTTGTTGTTTTTAAATAGATGTACACATAAGTGATAAACATGTGGTGTTTGTCTTTTTCTGTCTGATTTCAGTGCCTTCAAGGTCCATCCTGGTTGTGACAAATGGCAAGATTTCCCTCGTTTTTATGGTTGAACAAGATTGTGTTCGTGTGTGTGTCTCACATTTTCTTCATCCATTCATCCTGCAACGGACGGACACTTAGGAGACTTTTTGTTCTTTCTGCGAAGCGTGACCCCAGTGTCACAGGTCCCAGAGGAAGGGGGCTGGACATGTCAGGGGGAGCACGGAGGCAGGCGGAAGGCGGCTGAGGACTTGCCGCTCGGACGGCTCCCTTGGCTTCCCCTGCGCCGGTCAGGTGGCACTGCGCCTGGACGTCGCCGACTGTGCTGCGTGACGCACCTGTTCCTCCAGGAGACACTGGTCTGGATCGAAGGCTGAACTCATGTCAGAACAGAACCTGGAAATGGCGGAAACATACCGGCACACGAACAGACACACGACATGCAAATGTCAGGAAAGAAACATACTTGGGAATTTTTTTTTTTCCAGGAGGAAAGTAAAATCAAGATATCACATTTTGTTGTGGGTTTTTTATAAAATGAAAAAAAAAGTTTTTTAGTTTCGAGAATGGATCGTTCATCACATAAAGGTTCGTGACCATCGATGTTCTCGTGCTGAAAGCTCCCTTTTGCAAACGTGACTTTATTTGTGTTGTTCAATACTTTTCACATGGATTGTCAAATGTGACACACACGTGTCTCACCTAAATTGTTTCATTTTACTTGGTTTTAAATAGTCACTTTTTATTTTTATTTTTTATTTTTTACTAAAAGTTTATTTTGAAAGAGAAAGAGAGCAGGGAAGGGGCAGAGAGAAAAGGAAAGAGAGAATCCCGGGGCTCGATGTCACAATTGTGACTTGAATCGAAACCAAGAGTCAGACGTTCAACCAACGGAGCCACCCAGGTGCCCCTCATTCATTTCTAAATAGCATGAACTTAGGATGTTTTTACCCATTCCGTGAGGTTATGTCTTTTTTCTTTTAATGTTTACTTACCTTTGAGAGAGAGAGACAGAACATGAGGCTGAGCAGGGGAGGGGCAGAGAGAGAGGGAGACACAGAGTCTGAACCAGGCTCCAGGCTCTGAGCTGTCAGCACAGAACCCGACGTGGGGCTCAAACCCACAAACCGTGATATCGTGACCTGAGCCGAAGTCAGATGCCCAACTGACTGAGCCGCCCGGGCGCCCCGAGGCGATGTCTTTTATATAAAACTTTGAATCCATTTGCATTTATTATTTTCATAGTTTTTAAAAGGTTGGCTATGTAGGCCTATGTGTGAATTAAGTCTCAAAATTCTGCACTTCTTCTCAGATTTTGGGTGCAGAAATTTAACTTTTTTGGTCTTTGTTTCCTCCCTCTCACTGAGTAGCAGGGAGGCAGGTAGAGAATGCAACAGAATGTTCCTTCTTTTCTTTTTCTTTTTCCTTTTTTTTCATGAAACACTTCATGCCACGGAGACCTTCCCTGCACGGCTCTGGGAGAAGGGGTTGTGATTCTTGCAGGGGGCCAGAGCGCGTCCCCGAGGCTGGGGTGGCATCCCGGGCTGGCCGCCATGAGCTCTGGGCCATTTCAACACCTCGTCTTGGCCAAACACGTACGCCCGACGCCATGCAGAGGGTAGTGACGTTGGTCTATGACCACACGTGTGCACAGCTGTGAGGAGGGGACCCCGCGTGTCGTCTGGGCCCCTGGGGCTGCGCTCAGGAACCCAGGGAGCAGTCAGGAGCTGTAGGAGGTGGGCTTTGTGGGCTGAAGGCAATGAGGGGCCCCGGGCTCCTGGGGAGGCTCTGATAGACGGGTGAGTCACTCCCCAGCTGGAAGGGACATGAAGCCCATGACCCAGGGTGAGCAGGACCGGTGCCTCGGCCCCTCAGTGGGAGGGACCCCGATGGTCCGGAGCAGAGGTGGGGGTGAGCCTGCCGTCCGTTCTCCAGAGGCCCACCCGCATCTCCCCAGACGTGCCCGCCGCACGGGACACGGGACCCTCATCTTAGCCCCGTTCTGCTCTGGCTAGTGATGTCCTTTCCTAAAATCCGTAAGCCGTGGCTTCTTCGTCCCCTTGTCAGAGTCCCCAGGCCGGGTCACCAGGAAGCCCCCAGCTCTCCTCACCCCACCTGGCCCGGCAGGCAGCTCGGGCAGTGCCCCCCGGGCGTTCGGGATGCAACTCCGAGCCCAACGACACCCGTGAGCGACCGAAGCCACAGAGACGAGGCAGGAGCCCTGCTTTTCTTAGAGTCCCGCATTCCACGGCCACGATGTGGGCTCTGTACCCTGGGAGGGACTCGGGGGCCACGGGCAGGAGTCTGAGCTGCCTCCTCTCGGAAGAAAGGCGTGGACCTCGGTGGCCGTGTGTACCTTCCCTGCGTGTCCCTGGCCTTCCTGTCCTGGACGCTTCACTCCCGAACGAGTGGGCCGCATCCACACATTTTTAAATTTAGAAAATATTTTCTCTAATGACAAACACAGGTGTTCAAAACCTGTATCTTGCCGAGGCCCCCAAAACCTGCCCTGATTCCTTGTGCCTTGAGGGGGTACGTGCTCTCCTGGCCGGTTGGTGAGAGGCCGGGTCCCCCGTGAGACAGGAGGGCAGTCACATGGGAGGGGACCCGCAGGGAACGCGGTCGGCACATGTAAACGCTAGTGCGTGTGGCATATTTTCACGTGTGTGCACAGAACACCTACAGGATTGTATGCCTAACTTTGCTAACAGTGCTGGTGTCCGCAGAAAGGAATGCAGGAATCTTCATTTCTTTTTTTTTTTTTTATGTCTATTTGTTTTTGGAGACAGAGCACAAGCAGGGGAGGGGCAGAGAGAGAGGGAGACACAGACCGGAAACAGGATCCAGGCTCTGAGCTGTCAGCACAGAGCCCGACACGGGGCTCGATCCCACGAACTGTGAGATCATGACCTGAGCCGGGAGCCGGAAGCTGGATGCTCAACGGACTGAGCCCCCCTGGGGCCCCTCAGCAATGCTCATTTCTAGCCGAACCTGACATTACATCGCCTGAACATTTTCAAAGCAGTGCTGACATTTTACAACATCAATAATCAGTTAAAACGAACACTTGGTTCAGGTCTTTATCTTGCTCTTGTTTTGAATGTGTCCTTCCTTTGCTTTATGACTATTGTTTCTGGGTTATTCTTGGCTTGACTTGCGGTCCATGGGCTGTATTTTTACCTGTCATCTCCAAGGATTACTCCAAGAATTATTCTTTAAGTGTTTGAAATCATTACCTGCCGTAGGTTCTGCAGGTGATTGGAATGGAATTACATTTGAGCTTCACAGGCAAGTTCAACTATGAGACGGGAGAGGCAGAGAGAGACAGAGACAGAGAGACAGAGAGAGAAGAGAGAGACAGAGAGAGACAGAAAGGCCTGTTATCTGCCCTTCCCAAGGACTCCTCCTCAAACGCCAGGAGGAGAAGAAAGCCATCGCTGTGAACATACAGAGCAATGAAGGAAACAGCCACATGTTTGGAACTTCAAGGGTCCAAGTCCTGTAATTTAAACGGAGATGTAATGTTCCCCGAGGACAGATGTAGTGACACTTTTTCAAACCTTTGTACTGATTTTAGATTCTCGCTCCGGCCACGGAGTCAACCCACTGCAGAATTCCCCAGAAACCTTAAAAAAAAAAAACAAACCTGCTTCTGCAGTGTCTGGAGCCAGGACTGAAGTGAAGTCGGCACCGCCTCACCTGACAGAGGCCCATGAAGGGGCAGGGGACAGGGGCTGGGACCACAGGGCCTTTGCACGCCTGCTTCCGTTCACCCGGGCAAACAGCCTCCTTCTTCACAGGCAGGGGGTGCGCCCTCCACTAACGCTTTCCAGTCTCCCCGGAAAAGTGCCAACGGGAGCATCTCTCTGCCCCCGTAGTATCTACTGTGGGCCTCTGGTCAGCGTGAAACTCTGCAGCCTTGAGGGTCTACAAGACTCCACCCAGCCTTTCCGAAGGCAGGATCCATTCCTATCTCAATGCTACAGGTCCGTCCTAAACAGCGCCTTGGGTATTAGCGGCTTGGGGAAATATCTCCAAGTATGAGAATTCGGTACGGAGTAGGTGGCTAAGCAAATACCTTAATGAGAAGAAGCAGACACCATGTTCTCATTAAGTGTAAGACACAAACATGTCCACATTTTTGTCACATTCGATGTCATGTGACGGGTTATTTGGGGATTTTTCTTACTTCTTAGTGCTCCGGGGTGCACGAACCAAAGGTTGCTGTGTGGCAAGTTGGCTTTCAGACCCCTCCCCCTCGAGAGTCCCTTCTAGAAAGCAGGTGGCTCCCTGGTAATGCGTTGGATCAAGATAAAAATTCAGTGTAAAAAAGCTTTGATCCATTTTTTTAAAGTCTGTAGTATCTGTTGCCCAAGGAGGAGGGGGGAGTGGGCATGCGTGCCGTGGACCTCACGGACGTGTGTGGGTGTGCTCAGAGGCGATGCGAAAATGAGTGTGCGGAGTCTGCAAACCTTTCTATCTTTTATATCGGTATCAGACCTGAGCTATTTCCTAAGAAAATGGTAATTAAAACAAGAGCCTGAGTGGCTCAGTGGGTTAAGCTTCCAACTTCGGCTCAGGTCATGATCTCGCAGTTTGTGAGTTTGAGCCCCGTGTCAGGCTCTGTGCTGACAGCTCAGAGCCTGGAGCTGCTTTGGATTCTGTGTCTCCCTCTCTCTCTCTCCCTCCCTCACTCCCTCTGTCTCTCTCTCTCTCTCTTTTTCTTAGAAATAAATGTTAAAAAAAGTTTCTAAAAATCGACAAATAAGGAAGTTCTATGTAGCATTATTTATAATAGCAACCTAGTAGAAATAATATAAATGATAAAACATACAGAGAGTAAACATAGTAAAAAATTATTATATATAACAGGATCCTTTGAGGTCATTAAAATAATATTGTAGAGAATATCTAATGATATGCAAAATTCTTATGATGTCCTGTTGTGTGTAAACGGCAGACTGAGAAGCATAGGGATAGAATTGCCCCTTTTAAAAATAAAATTAGATATGAATTATATGTATGTATTATATGGAAATACTTATACATATTCATAGAAAAATACTGGCTAAAAATATAAGGGGTGATTCTTTTAGATGCTGAAATTATAGGTGTTTTAAAAAATATTTTAGGGACTTAGTCAGTTAAATGTCCAATTTCAGCTCAGGTCATGATCTCACGGTTCATGGGTTCAAGCCCTGCATCAGGCTCTGTGCTGACAGCTCAGTCTGGAACCTGCTTTGGATTCTATATCTTTTTCTCTTTCTGTCCTTCCCTTGCTCACGCACTGTCTCTTTCTCTCTCTCTCTCTCTCTCTCTCTCTCTCAAAAATAAAGATTTAAAAAATTAAAAAAATTCTATTATGAAAATTCAAAGCTAGTATTATAAAGAACGGAATAAAGGGCCCTGTGGATGCACCGTCCAGTGTCAGTAGTGAACCCTTAATCTAGTTCATCTATATCCTCACACTGTCCCCCTTCCCTAACTGATGTGTTTGACTTAACGGTAGGCGCTGCGTAACTTCATCTGCGACATCTCATTATGCAGCTCCGAAGAGAGAAGGTCTTAAAAAGCTGGCCACACTACCAGTGTCCAACAACGTAATTGTTGGCGCTCCTTAATATCAATATTGAAGGCTCAAACTTCCTCAATGGTCTTATTTGCAGATAGGCAGGGACAGAGTTTGGTGAGTTCAAATCCAAAGCCAGACGAGGTCTGCCGATGACGTCTAGTCGATACGCCATTTACTCACTCGTTGACCAAGGATTCCCATCTCCCTGTCTCTCCCCGCTCTCGGCCGTTTATCTGGGGAGAAATTGGAGCGTCCATCTCGCGGATGCCCCATACTCTGGACTTCTGCAGCTGCACCTCATGTGTGCAGAGTATATACTCTACAACCCTGTAGACCTTCTGAGACAAGGAGTTGGACCTAGAAGCTGGCGCAGGTCCGGTGAGGTGTTCAGGGGAGACGCCCCCGCTGCGGACGAGGGTCCCGTCAGCCTCTGCAGCTGCCGAAACTCCGCTGGGGGTGCCCACTGCTGACATTCCTCCTTCGTCTGTTAGCCGGAATAATCCCATGAAGAAAACTTCCCCCACCAACTGCTCGACTGTCCCGAGGGGAGTTTTGTGCAGCGGAGGGAGAGTAAACGCCGCCTTCCCTTTCCTCGCTGGTTTGCAGACGTGAGTTGCTCCCTGGCATCTGCACAGACGACCAACGCGTTTGTAGGGAATTAGGATGAACACGTGGATTTAGGATCGTTGGCGTGAGGGCGTCCCTTCGTGCCTTCCCAGGGCCGCTCGCGTGGCCCCTCTGACTCTGGCGACGGCAACTGCTCGCCATTTGGCTTCTGAGTTTTCCTGACGTGACTGTGTGTCCAGGGGGAGGTGAGAGAGGGGACCGGAGATGCCAGGCGACGAGGCCTTCGTGCCACGGTGAGCCGCCCTGGTGCCCCGGGGGCGATGGGGAGGGACGTGAGCACAGGATGAGGGAGGGAGGAGGGAGGAGCCGCAGGTAGATTGTGCAGAATCCGGAGGACGGCCCGCAGGTGCTGGTTTGGACCCGGGAGGGCATCGGGCAGGCGGAGAGGCCGGCGGAGAGGCCGGCGGAGCGGCGAGAGGTCCGCCCGGCACCCGGGGAGCACCGTCCGCAGGAAGTTATTTCCTAAATTCTGAATCTCTAACAGGATCGTAAAGACATGTAGTCACATGATCAAATGGCTACCCAAACGTGACTGAAAACAAATCCTGGACTCACGGGTTCTCAGCTCTGGGCCAGCTCTTCAGAAATGGCATCTGGGGCGCATGAGCAGCTCCCACAAGCCCGTGCAGTTTAGGCAAAGCCACGGTCCACTGTCGTCACCTTTCTAGGTGTCCTCGAACAAAGTGGAAGCTCCAACGTGTCCCTTTATGGACTGTCTGGGGCAGTGACACTCAGGATGGGTCTGTGACCAGGGCTGTTTATGAACTATTTGTCACTGGTCGACAATGACATACAAAAAGGACTTGAGAGTTAGAGCTTTTTAAAAAAATTTTTTGGTGTTTATTTTTGAGGAACAGAGAGGGAGACACAGAATCGGAAGCATCTCCAAGCTCTGATCTGTCAGCACAGAGCCCGACATAGGGCTTGAACCCACGAACTGTGAGATCATAACCTGAGCCGAGATCAAGAGTCAGACTCTTAACCAAGTGAGCCACCCAGGGGGCCCGAGAGTTAAAGATTTTAAAGTGACCTGACAGTGAGTAGGTTTATGTGGGTTTAATCTAAAAGTTTTAGAGAATCTACAGATTATATTTTGTACTTTAAAATTTTCATGTCTACAGTAATTTACCTTTGCTGTAGTTTCTAAAACCATCAGTCAGTGACAGACTGGGAAAAACAAACACGCAGAAAATGTTGCAGAATCTCCTGAAAGCATCGAAGTGGGAACTCGGAGTTAATTGTAAACGGTGACTTTAAATACTCATTTGGAAGTCATTTGGTAAGAAATTCGCAGATAAAGTTTATACTAGCAAATAGCAGATGAAATGTAAAAGCAATTCTCTTCACAGAGTAGCCTGCATTCAGCCATTGTTAAGGAGTCTGTGCTTAGATTATGAACTTGGAGTTGCAGAAGAGGAAAATGCCATGTATGTGATGCCCTGATTGTATCCTTTCCACTAACGCAATTCAAACTGCTTGGTTTTGTGTGTGTGTGTGTGTGTGTGTGTGTGTGTGTGTGTGTGTGTAGGCACAGAAGATGCATCCATTAGCATAAATTATGCATGCAGATGAAAACGTGCCCTCACTCTCCTTAATAGCCATTATAAATCTGACACACCCCTGCCCAAGTTTCCAAGAAACACATGTGGTAGAAACATAATTAATCAGGGTCCGTTTTCGTCAGCCTTCAGGAGTCAGAGCGAAGGAAAGCCATTGATTTTACTGCTTTTGAAAAGCTTTTGTTTGGTAAGTCACCCTTGTTAATAGAGCTGAAGGCGCATATTAGCAGGATGGAGGGTTGGCTCCAGGAGAAACCAGAGGATTGAACGGTGCTGGTGAAGAGCCGTCAGGGCGCCCGCGACAGGAATATTCACGCTGGGGGCCCCCTTTGACTCCGCCCCAGTTTAGAGCAGGCTCCACGATGCAAAGGCAGTGCCGGCTTAGGAAAAAGTGTGCCTGTGATACATTCTGATTTCCTGACCCACCAGAGATGGCACTCTTCCGCAAATGAAATCTCAAACAACTCAACAAAGAGAACGCCAGGTCTGCAGCCGGGAGGAACTTAGGAGGCAGGAAGGAAAGGAAGTTAGAAGTGAAGAGACTCATTGAAAAGGTGCCTGGAAACGTAAGTCGCCAATTCTCTTTGTAAAAGTGGGAATCGGAACAGAGCTGCCGTATCCTAGACAGGCTTGAGTGAGCCTGAAGACAGAACCTTCCAGAATCCCACCCTTGGAGATGTGTCCTCAAGGAGAAGGGACCAAAGTGTTCCCTGCAACTGTTCCCAGCAGCAAACTTTGGAAACAGCCTCGATGCCCAACAATAGGGGAGAGGATAGATTAATTTGTAGCATAATGTCTGAATATACCACGTTTTTGTACGAATATTGGACTCAGTAAAAAGTGAGCACATTAGAATCACATACAGGGACATGCGTTAACCTCAAAAGCGTGTTGAGCAAATGAAGACCAGCTATGTAATATGCACAGTACGACAGAGTGTATGAGCACCTTAACATCGAGGATCCAGTATTCTGTACCGTTTATCTCTCTAGAGAGAAACCTGGGTGACAAGAGTTATGTACTGACTTCAAGGCAGGAGTTGTTGCCACTTGGTTGGGCAGGGGGAGGGGCCGCGGGACGGGGCTTCGACTCCACTGGAAATGCTTGCTTCCTGAAACACAGGGTGGGGCGCCTGGGGGCGCAGTCGGTTAAGCGTCCCACTTCGGCTCTGGTCATGATCTTGTGGTTCAGGAGTTCGAGCCCCGCGTCAGGCTCAGTGCTGACAGCTCAGAACCTGGAGCTGCTTCCAATTCTGTGTCTCCCTCTCTCTGCCCCTCCCCAGGTTACACTCTGTCTCTTTCCCTCCCTCTCTCTCAAAAATAAAGAAACATTAAAAAAATTTTTTTAAATACAGGGAGGGGCCCTGGGGGCACTGCGAGTTAGGCGTTGGGCTTGATCTCAGCTCAGGTCACCATCGCACGGTTTGTGAGTTCGAGCCTCACGCCAGGCTCTTCGCTGACCGTGAGAGCCTGCTTGGGGTTCTTCTCCCTCTCTCTCTGCCCCTCCCTCATTGGTTCTCACTTTCTCTTTCTCAAAATAAATACATGAACCTAAAAAAAAAAAAACTTAAAAAAATATAAGAAAAAGAGAAAAAATATGGAAAATTGTTGCCATGTGTCAAATCTGGGCACAGGGCCTTGAGCATTTATTTACCATTGTTCCTGTCTTTTGGATGTTCGAAGTATTTTCTAATAAAAATATATTTTGAAGCATAAGTTTAGATTCACTCGGCCTATTTATTACTCCATGATAATTTTCCTTTCACTGCCCAGTTCCCCACTTTTACGTTAAAAATACGTGTCTTTATTGTGGCACCAACTCAGCAAGGCTAATAATATACAGACAGAAATTGAACTTATTACCTAATCACTTAACCCATATCGAGGCTCTGTTTTATTCCACAGGAAGTTCTCTGGACCATCTGAAACGTAAGTCGGCCTCATGATGTGAAAATTCCCAATTGTTTCTGAATCAAATAGACCCAGATTTCAACCTCAGTCCCCGAATTCACTAGCTGAACCATCACTGGAGATAGTAGTTAAAAAAAAATTGAACCTGGTCCCTTGGATGCTACTGTGATTGAGTGTGATTTGGTAAGTCCTTGTGAAGACTAAGTACTTGGGGGGTTGGTATCAAAGATGACAAATAGAATAACAGCTCATGTCTGCTGAGGTCTCAACTATTTCCTGCTCTGTGTGCACGTAATCTCTCACCAGCCCCGTGGGGGAGACATGTTTAGGGTGCTCTTTCTTTCTTTTCCAATGTGATTCCACAACTCACCAATGGTGAGTCAGCATTTGGAACCTGAAACCAAGTGTGCTTGACCCTGAGCCGCGTGCAGACCCCTGGAGCTGCAGGACTGAAGGCTGCATGTGTTGACGTGTGATCAGAAGGAATCTGACAAACCGGTGAGTCTGAGCTCAGGCCCCATGCCAACCTGAAGAGCTCAGAGTACGTCTTGGTTCTGACCTGACTCCTAACTGACATTGGGCCAACCCTGCTTTTGTAGCCTATTTTTTTTAATGTTTATTTGAGAGAGAGAGAGGGAGAGAGAGAGAATCCCAAACAGGCTCCAGGCTCCGAGCTGTCAGCACAGAGCCTGACACAGGGTTTGAACTCACAAACCACGAGATCATGACCTGAGCAGAGATCAGAGGCTCAAGCGACGGAGCCACCCAGGAGCCCCTGCATCTTATTTCTTAAGGAGAAAGCAAAGCTTTTGAAAGTTCAAAGCCAAACACACATAGTGAGATAGTCCAGGAAGCTCCAGGCTCCCCTGAGAGGGACAGCGTCAGGGGCTCGGAAGCACCGGGGAGTCACCGGAGGGACCGCTTCCCTTGGAGCTCTGGTTGGCACCTGCTGCGGCCACTCCTCCTCCTCTGTCCCCTGGCCTGGCAGTCACAGTGCTTCTTGCCAACGTGGTCTGAGCAAGGCCGGAGGCTCCCGGGGGCTGCTCGCCACCCTCACCTCTGTGGGGGCCTCCTCCCCTGCCCGCTGACCTGCAGCCTAACAGGCGGGCTTCCGCTGTGTCTCCGCTTCCCTGCGCCTTTTCTGATGGCCGCCTCTCCTGTCTTTACAGCAGTGACAGCCCCTCCATTGAGCTCTGATAGGAATTCCCCACGACAAGAAAGAAAACACCCGTGACTTTAACCTAAGACTTTAAAAGGTGCCACTCGAATTGCGGAGACCCCCTCCTCCTCCTCCTTCTCCCCCTCCTGCTCCTCCTTCTCCCCCTTCTCCTCCTCGACCTCTTCTTCACTTTTTTAGTTCTAAAAATTTCAACACACACGAGAGTGCAGAGAGAGGGTATCAGGAGCTCTCATGAAGACTCATCCTGTGGCTTCAAACTCTTTCACCCATGTTTCCATCCCGTCTCCTCCCCTGCATCTGCCCTCTCATGCTGCCTGGAATCTGTTGGTTTCTGCCCAAGCACTCCCTAACGCCCAGCCCTCTGCTAGGGCCCCGAGGAGGCTCGGCGTAGTCTTTCTGGCTTCCAACTGCATTTGGCAAATGGTGAGCATTAGCAAGAGTGGACGGGGGGAGAAGAAGGAGGCTGGGAATGTGTTTCTCCAGCTGCACCTGTTGGGTCCTGGGGGCTTGGCCACGTCCCGTCGCCACAGTTGCAGCTCCTGGAAGGCGGCCTTCACCAGACGCAGGTCTCCCTGACTGACCAAATTAGCCAGTTTGTGCGTCATCTCTTCCTACTGGGATCCTGACGCACCCCCCACCCCAACCGCGGAGCCTGCGTTTCTCACGGCACATCCACACACCGGTCCCTTCTGGCCGCTGTTGCTAAAACACCACAGCCTGACTGGTTTACAAGCATCAGACACTTGTTTCTCCCATTCTGGAGGCTGGGAGGCCCAAAACCACTGTGTTGGCGGATCCGGGGTCTGAGGGGAGAGGGGGCTGACTCCTCGATGTGTGCTCACAGGGCGGCGGGGCCCGGAGCTCTCCAGGGTCTCCTTTATAACGCACGGACTCCACCTGCCCTTAGGACCTAACCACCCCCAAAGGTCCCGCTTTCAAGTACCATCCCACTGGGGACCGGGTTTCTGCATGGATTTTGGAGGTAACACAAATATTCAGCCCATAACCCTCCCTCTCTCAACTAACAGTCACTAACCACATAAGACTGAAATTGAACCTTGACCCTAGGCGCTTCTCTGACATCCTTGACATCCTGTAAGACCCGGAGAACCCCTCTTCTGGAATTCTTGTCAGTGACACCATTCAGAACTCCATGATCTCACCTACTTCAGCCAGAGTTCTGACCATCAGAAGCTTTGACAGGTTTGGAGACTCTTCTCAGGTCTGAAGAATTAAGACAGGTGCATCACCTCCGTATGTATGTGTGTGAAGACAAGCCTTTCTGTCCTCTTCTGACTACTGGGAGGTTGGAGAAAAGAATTTCTACGCATGCACATACTCATTTTTACCCAAATATGTTAGGATAATTGCTGTCTTTACCAGAAAAGGGGAGCTGCATGTAGTAGAAATAAAGCATACGATCGAGGGGACAAACAAGGTCAAACTTAGATCTTGCCTAGATGAAGCCTTAAATGTGGAAGACAAAGCTACAGAATGTTTAGAAGATGCAGAGTAGGCTCACGACTCGGGCATATGGAGGGAACGTTTAAGCAGGGCCCATGCGGCGTTCTCCAGAGAGCAAGACTGGCAAATCTCACTGCATGACATAAGAATTTATGTTTAACAAAAAGCCCATAAATAAAGCGAAGAGACAAGGTATGATATCCTGAATACATACACAGTTTGAACAGATGAATCAGAAAAAGAAAGTGGCTCAATAAGAAAATAGGCAACATTCATGAACAGGCATCAGATAGAGGAAACGAATGAACCACCAGTCTTAGGAACAGATGCCCGATGGTACTTGTGATTCAGAGAGAGCGAAGCAAAACCACGAGGTCTCACGTCCACCCACCACCTGGCAAACATACTTAAATGTGTCAGATCAACTGTTGACACGGACACGGGAAACGGGGAACTGTCTGCAGCACTGGAGGAAGCGTAGACTGGCCTAACACAGTTTGGACACAATTTGGCATTCTGCTTTCATTTCTAGTTGTTTAGTTAGACAGTTGGAAAGACACCCTTGAGATTGGGCATCAGGACAAAAGAATCAGAATGTTTGTGGCTTAGTTAAAAAAGAAAAAACCAAAATCGACTGAGGAAAGTCCGTGTATACATTACAGATGACCTGGATAAATACCCTGTCGAGTGGGGGCAGGTGGGAAATCGGCCAGCCGTAACCTGACGTAAACCACAGCCACGGCGGGAGCCGGGGTGTCTTGGCCTCGGTCAGTTAAAGGTAGAAAATGCATTGAGTATAAATCCATTTCCAAAGAGTTGTTTTTAAAGTGGAAAAACTAAATAATATGTTAAGAATGCACACGTACCTGGTAAACTGAGTGGTGTTCCGTCTCCCTGAACGGCCGCCAGTCCTCCCCAGGGCAGCCCGGCGCGGAGTCTAGTCTGAGTGAGTTTTGTATTCCCCCGATATGGATACATTTGTTGTCTAATTATCCTTTTGCTCTTACAATTCTTCCCTCCCTCCTTTCCTCCCTCCCTCCCTCCCTCCCTTCCTTCCTCCCTCCCTCCCTTCCTTCCCTCTTCTTTCTTTCCTTTTTGCATCAGTGAAATTCAATGGACTGGGAGAATGTACAAAAAAGATCTTGAAAAGGTCTTACATTTCATCTCCCATTGTCTCTTATGACCCATAAGGCCGTTTTCAGAGTGAAACAGTTAAAACTATCGGTGAAAAATGAGTACATAAAAAGATGAGACGTAAGCATGGAAACCTGGAAAAAGCAAGAAACTGTAAGTTTAAGAAAACCAGAAATTTAAGAATTAAGGGGTTAAGTATAGGGAGATTAAAGGGAGCAAAAGAAGTACCAGCCAGCACTTGGGAAGGTAAAATAGAAATTTTAAAATATATTGACAATCAACAGAAACATTAAAACAATCAGATCCACACACTAGTTCAGAGGTTACCGCGGTCTAATTGCTTCAGAAGTTCAACTACAAAAGAGTGACTAACAAGAATTAAAAGCAGATAAATAATTAAAAGGCCGCTTATAAAGCAGATTAACAAATCAAAACTAGGAAAGCTAGAAGGTCACTCATTATGCAAAAAACGTTAATTTGGATCTTTCTGTGCCTGGAAAAGTCCTGGCTCCCGGTAATTAAAGCTCCAACATTAAAGGAGGTAAAAATTACACCCGTGTTAAATTATTCAAGGGTAAATAATAAGATCTAAAATATTTAAGGAACAAATAGACACAGATTTTAAATGATTGTAAAATGAGAGATAAGAAGGATGCTGAAGTCCTGAAAGCATAAAAGGTTACAGTGAGATGAAACCAATTAAGGCACCTTGCAGGAAACGTGTTTGTCTACACTGCCAAGAAGCCAGGAAGCTCAGCGGTGAGGGGTGTGGGCGGTGCTCTCTCCCCCTGGGTCAGGGACCCTGGCTGCTCGGACTGTGCCCATTGGTAACAGGGGGGCAGCGAAGGCCTTGGGTCAAGGTTTCTGTGAGAATCCGACCAGATCGTGAATGTAAGCAGTTAGCGCAGCACCTGACTGAGGTCCGCTCTGACGGCAGCTGATTGGCCCGCTCATAAGTGATACATTTTGGAAGCTGTAGGACTGAGCAAAGAAGAGAAGAGGGGCACCTGGGGGCTCAGTCGGTTCAGCATCCGACTTCGGCTCAGGTCATGATCTCACGTTCGTGGGTTCGAGCCCCGCATCGGGCTCTGTGCTGACGGCTCAGAGCCTGGAGCTGCTTCTGATTCTGTGTCTCCCTCTCTCCCTGACCCTCCCCTGCTTGTGATCTGTCTCTCAAAAATAAATAAATGTTAAAAAAAATTAAAAGAAAAGAAAGAAGAGAAGAAAGACAGGGTCCATGGGAAGGCAGGGAGGCTTATCTTTTTGGCTCAGTCAAGTCTGTGGCTGGGCTGACCTAGGACTGGGTGGGGGTTTTGGGGGGCGGAGAGCTGACCCCAGTGGGGAGGCCATAACCTCTGACCTCTTGTTCTTGGCTCTTGGTTTTGAATTTTCCCAGGTTTGAGCCTCTCGTGTCCCGGATTCTGAGGCGGGGCGAGGCTCTGCCCGGGGTCCCCGCCCCTCACACCCGCTATTTGGATTCCCAACTCCCTACCCCCTCAAGCCCACTCAGACACGCTTTAGTCTCCTTTGGGGCTTCTTGTCGGGGAGTCGGAAAGAATACCCATCCTCACAGCTGAACTCATGATCGGGCCCCGTGACATCTTAGCCTCTCACACCAGCGTCCACAAGTGACCCTCTGGATGTCCCACCCAGGGCCGCCTGCCGTCTGACCGCGGAATCGGGGCGGCCGGAGCCCTGACACGGCACCTCCCACCCACGGCTTGTGCTCCGAAGCCGCTGGGGACGGATGGAAACAATCTGTTTGAGTTTGGCTTTTTTTTTTTTTTTTACTTCTGTTTCTTCTAAACGTTGCGCTCAGCCGTACAATCTCCCAGGGAGAGGGTGGGGCAGGAATTCTTATTTTAGGGTACGGGAATAACTCTGGGTAATTTGCACACTGGAATTTGTATGTTGCATGGAACTATGTTAAAAGTGAAAAAAAAGAGAGCAAATTGGCAAAGGTCTGTAGCAGCTCACGGAGGAGAACGACTTTCGGGGATCGCTAAAGTCGGAAAGTAATCTCTGAAGTGACCTTCCAGTCGGGAATATCGGCAGTGTCAAGGCCGTTCCATTTTAGCCTCCAGTGGGAGCAGTGTTTGCAGGCAGCTTTGGCAGAGGAAAGGGTCCTTAAGTGCATTCTTAACTCTTTGCATTTTCTTTTATGTAAACTGCCAATAAAGAAAATTAAAGAATTGAAGGAGGGACAGACAGAGAAAGAACGCTAGTCTGCTGGCTGCTCCGCTCGGGAGAAAATCAGGAAGGGCCGTGAGCACGACGTTCTGCTGGAGAGTCTATTTCTTCCTTCTTTTCTCTCTCTTTCTTGCTTCCTTCCTTCCTTCCCTTCTTTCTGTCTCTTTCTGTCAATGTCAAACTCCCCACGGAGCATCTATGTATGAGTCTTGCCTGAAACAGCAGAGCTGATCCCAGAACCGGTGTCTTGTACACTTCATCAACCTGAGCTGAATTAAAAAAAATCCATCGAATCTGGTAAAAACACGTCAATTGGAGCCATGTGTTCACAAACAGATTCTTCCCACACATTCCTCTGAAAACGACCATAGTCGCAAAGGTTTGCCCCATCACTGGCATTCTAGAAACTTCCAAACCTTTTTACTAATGTAGTGACGTTGAGATGACATTGGGGGAAAGTGATGCATAGAATTTCAAGGGAGGTAATCTAGTCCACTGGGGGAAGCCTCCCCTTCCAAATCTCCACCGAAATGACCAGAGACACAGGACAACAGGAGGGAAATCAGTGTAAGTGCTCACAGAGGGGAAACGCCGTCGGTGTGGCAGAAACCGTAGGGAAATTCCGCAGGATACACGCCCACGGGATCGGGCTGGGAGGAGAACCAGCCCCCGCACCCGCCGCAGCCTCACGGTCACGGCCGCCAAGACGGCCAATGGAGGGACCCTGGGGGACACGTTGAGTGCCTTCCAGAGCCTCGGCGAGATGCTCGTCCCCGACAGGAAGCAGCAGGTCATTCGTTGCTGGGTTTTTGTTTACAGAAAGCGCAGAGGCTACGAGCAGCCCTCCATGTTCTAGAAAGAGCCACCGCTCCCACTTCTTGCCCCGGCGTGAGGTGGGCGGCCAGCCCGAACCTCGCTGCGCTTGGGCGCCAGAGTCCCGGGCTTGGGTGGACACGTGCTCAGGGAGGCGGCCACGGGCGCTGAAGGAGCAGGTGTAAAAGGGGACCCTTCTGGCCCAACACCGGTGAACAAAGTGTCGCCGGCCGTCAGAGGGCCCCTTTCGGACGGCCTCTGGGCTCCCGGGAGGCTGGGCTCTTGGCTCGCACTCGGGTCAGGCCGTCACAAGTGTGACCCGGGTTCCACGGTCCGGCTCGTGTGCCCTCCTCCTGGACCCCGCCTCGTCTGCCTCTGGCCCTCCCGTCTGTCAAGGTCGGGGCGTGTGCACACGCGTGTGTGGGGTGTGCGTGCACGTCGTGGGTGTGGGCAAGGGGGGAGCTTCCGCTCCTGGACCATCCTGTTTCCCTGCAGCTTTGCTCGTCTTCCATCTCTCCCTCTTCTCCCCAGACCGGGTTTTGATATCAAAGCCAGACAGCCGCCACTTCCATCTCCTCCTTTCGCCGTCACATCCGCCTTCCGGGATATCGAGCTCTCGCCTAGAAACAGTCGGGGTGAAACATAAAGACGGAGGGAGTACTGGCGGGGCAGGGACGCACGGATAAATGCTCAGAGAGAGCGCTCTGCCGCAGATTTGAGCTACTCGTCCCTTACGTTGCTGTTTTAGAAAAATGTTTATTTATTTATTTTTTAGAGAGAAATAACCACAAATGGGGGAGGGGCAGAGGGAGAAGGAGACAGAGAATCCCAGGCAGCTCCAGGCTCCAAGCTGTCAGCGCAGAGCCCCACATGGGGCTCGAACTCACAAACTATGAGATGATGACCTGAGTCCAAGTCGGACGCTTCGCGGGCTGAGCCACCCAGGGGCCCCTTTATGTTGCTGTCTATGGGTTTCAAAGCCTAAATTTAATCCCGTTTACTCCTAGGTTCTCCAGAAAAACAGAGCCAGTAGGCTAATACTCATAATACATCTCTTTATCACACACATCATCTGTAACATCTGACACGTTATGTGTACAGTAACCATCTTCTGTTCCCGGAGGCCATCTGCAGATCTTGGACTGTGCAGCGTCCATAATGTCTTACACGGAGCTGTCACCTGCCCAACATACGTATATATGCGTGAAAACATGTACATGTAAACACACATGTTATGAACTTAATTTACTACTTAATAAATGTAAATGTATTAATTTACTAATATAATATAAATTATGTATTCATATATAACTATATGAGTTCTATATTTATATGTAAACATATAGTTATATGTAAATTATATAGTTACATGTACAACTATATCGTTATATGTAAATATATAATTTACTAATGACTAGATTTGCTAATTACTAAATTTAAATGTATTAATTTACTAATATAATATAAGCCATGTATTTATGTATATTTATGCAATATATTAATTATAATTACAACAATTATAAACATATAACTATACTCAATTATTATATTAATAAATGAAATGCTTTAATAAATTAATTATAATATATTGATAAATATTATATAATATTTACATAGAACATACTAAATAAGTATTATAATATTTATACAATATAGCAGTATGAAAATAAATATGTGCTATATATCACATGGTACGGATATTATATATTACATTTACATAATGTGTTACATATAATAAGTCTGTTATACGCATGTATATACGGACGTATAGAATGTGTGTATATAATAAAGACAGGGTGGAGACTGAGAACCCCAGGACCTGTGGTCGGCAAGCTGGAGACAGGAAAGAGGAGACGATGTGGTTCGAGTCCGGGGCCAGGGGCCTGAGAACCGGAAGAGCTGCAGGTGTAAGTTCCAGCCTGAGTCTGCGTCCGAAGCAGGAGAGCCCGATGTCCCGGCCCAAGGACAGTCAGGAGGGGAGTTTTCTCTACTCGTGGGAGAGTCTTTTGTTCTCTGAGCTCTTCGACTGATTGAAGGGGGCCCACCCTCCCTGGGCAGGTGACCTTCTGAACTCGGTCCAGTGACTCAGATGTTAATCTGATGCAGAAACATCAGACACGGCCCGAATCGTGTCTGACCAAATGTCTGGGGACCTGGCGACCTAGTCAAGCTGTCACATTAAATCAACATCACACCAACCATGAGTCAAGTAAATAAAATAGGACGGTTTCTACCAGAAGCTCAGGAGAAGACCAGCCCGAGAGGGGCCTCCCCGGTGGCCTTCTCTCTTCTTGTTATTGCTGCACTTCTGCCTTGCCCAATGAAAGATTTCTTTTTTAGATTTCATTTTATGTTAAGTCAACTTTCCACCTAAAGGAGAGGCAGCACCAGTCGTCTGACGGGGCGGGGGAGGGTCTCTGACTCAGGTCTCTATCTGCAGATTCTTCGTGTGGGTCAGTTTTACCATTTCTGGTAAAGTGGAAGCCCACCAGCCAAACTCCACTGGTTACTACAAGCATGTGGTGCAACTGCCCCCAGCTATAGGCAAGGGACATAGGGGACATGATGTCAGCCACTGGCCGTGGGGGCCGTGGGCTGCCGGCACTGCCGCCCCCTGGAGTGACGCACCGCTGTGGATGAATATTGCGGCCTTGACTCTAAGGAACAGAGCACTCCGGCACCACGATTCCCAACCAGCGGTGGCGTGGTCCCCAGGGGGTACTTGGAGATAATTAGGGGTTGTCAGACTCGGGGGCTATTCCTGGAATCTGGAGGGTGGAGGCCAGGGAAACATCCAAAATTCACCTGGCGTTCCCTTCCTCGGACGAAGAATGATCTGGCTCGAAGTGCTAATAGTCAAGTTCCCGGTCTACCCAGGGCAGACACTGTTCTTCATTCTCCATCGCTGCCCGGACGGCCTCTCTCGTTCTGCCCTCTCTTTACGGAGCCCCGGGGCCCCGGCGTGGCCTGGCGCTTGGCTCCGCTCTGGCTTCTCACCCGTGTGCTTGCTCGCTGGTTCTCTTCAACCCCCTGGTCTCAGCAATGCCGTGTGCTCAGCAAGGCTCTGCTTGACCCCCAGTCTGAAGCAGCCCCCCTTTCCCGAGGTGTCCTGGGAGACGCCCACATTTCGTCTTCATCGCCGTCTCTCACCGTTAAAATGTAGAGTTCCGTGAGAACAAGACCGTGTAGGGGTCACGAGTCCCTTCAGAGACTGCCCGGGACAACGGACCAAATGTCCTGTGGATTCAGTCACCTCCCAGTTCCTGGCATGGGAGCTCGGACCATTCCCACGGTTATACACCTCTTATTAGAGGAAAGGCAGGCTATTCTTTAGTCTAAGATTTTATAATGGTAAACCCTTTAACTGTGTCTAAGTATTTTCATAATTTATTTGTTTCCTAATTTTTTTTGTTTTTTGTTTTTTTAAATGTTTTTATTTTTGAGAGACAGAGAGAGACAGCGTGAGCAGGGGAGGGTCAGAGAGAGAGGGACATACAGAATCTGAAGCAGACCCAGGCTCTGAGCTGTCAGCACAGAGCCCGATGTGGGGCTCGAACCCACGAACCGTGAGATCATGACCTGAGCTGAAGCCGGATGCTTAACCGACTGAGCCACCCAGGGGCCCCCCTATTTTCGTAATTTAGAAGTTATATGAACAAACATCGTTTTCATTACCATGTTGCTTATTTTAGATCATTTCTTTTTCAATATAAACATCAAGATTACTTTGTTAATCCAAACTGAAGGGATTCTATATGAAACTTCAGTAAATCCCTATAGGAATTCTATCCATTGACAAAAACTCGACCCATACTCCTCCTCACGGCTTCTGAGACCCCGTGTGACCAGTGAGCTCCAGGCTCCTTGGACGTCGTTGGTTCCCTAGCAGCTCACATCTCATGTCACTCGGAGCCCTTCACGCTTTCCAGTCCCTTCGCCAGAAAAGTCCCCTGCGGTCCTGCACCCGTAGACACTTTGCCGTCACCCGTGTTTCATTGGAAGTCTCACTGCAGGGGGCGCTGTCCGGGACCACGAGAGACCGTCAGCCCCGTCCATCTCCTCTGCACTAACTGGCCGTCCGTGAACTTTCATTGCATCTCATCACTCTCTGAAATTACTCTCATTTGTTCACCTCTGTCACCTGCTTCCTCTCAGTAGAATGTAAGCCTCAAACATAAGGGACATTTTCCCCTGACTCGCTCACTGCGTGGTCCAGGCGCTCAGAAAAAGACCTCGAATTAGTGGGGACCCATGTATCTCTCATGAGTGGATGAATGCACGAAGGCGTAACTGGAAACTCAGCCAACAAGCTCTAAAGATACAAAGTCAAACTTCATAAATTCCCTATTTTTTAAAATTTAAAACGGTGTTCAGAAGACCCTGCATCTCTGAAAACAAATCCCTTTTTCTCCCCACCCTCCTCCTCCCTGCTCCGCGGCACTGATTCTGTCTAGGAAAAGCCCCCTGGAAGGCTTAGCCGTCTGCTATTTTGTGTAGTGGATACTGGCCTTGTGTGGTTACTGAGTGCTCGAAACAGGGCTGGAGTGACTGAGATTCTGAATTTAAGATTTTATTTTATTTATATTTAAACAACTGTATGTGGTGAATGGCTGTTGTGGTTGAGAGTTGATTACAATTCCAAGTTAATATGGTGATGTTTCTCCTTTATTTTCTTTTTCCTTGGCCTTTTTTTTAGGTAACAATAAACACAATGCTATATGTTCAAACTGAACTCCCTCTTTCTCCTATGGTAATGTCTTAGGTTTATTTAAATGGGAAGATCTTTATTTTTAAGTATGTAAAAAAAATTTCGAGAGTGGGGAGGGGCAGAAAGACAGGTAAAGAGAGAATCCCAAGGAGGTTCCACATGGTCAGCGCAGAGCCCGACGCAGGGCTGAGTCACCGGAACGGTGAGATCATGACTCATGTCGAAATCAAGAGTCAGGTGTTTAACTGAGCCACCCAGGTGCCCCTGAAATGGAAGATCTTAATAACCTAATGTCGATTTTAAAGATAAGGAACATAATAAGCTCTACAACCTAAAACCATGTATGTAAATTAATTAGAAACTCATTTAAGTGTAATTAATCTAACATTTATAAGGCTGTGTAGTGTCTCTGATAAAAACATACACATATCTCAGATGTGCGTAGTGTCTTTGATACCCAACATGTAGATGATAACATATGCAAAACTGGTAATGTTTTCATCTCTTAAGTGTTTTATCTCTTACTTATTTTCCTTGTCTAATCACAAGGGGCTGAAATCCCAAACCAACCTTAAATAATAATAGTAAGAGACACTTGTATTTAAAAAAAAAGTACACATCAGATAAATTAGTCAAACAAATTAGCTTGTGTGTCTTTAGGGGTGGAGATTTGGCACCAAAAGTAAGAAAAGAGGAAGATCAGAGAGTCTCCGTGCATGACTGATGACAGTGTGGCAGGAGCTGAGGGGTCTGCTGAGCTCAGTTCTCTGCGCCTTGGATCCAAATATCACATTATGTCATCATTGTCATCGACTGACTTGTGTGTCCGCAACATCCATATGGTGAAGCCCGAATCCTCAATGTGACTGTATCTGGGGACTGTCATTAAGGTTTAAATGAGGTCAGGGGAGCCTGGGTAGCTCAATCCGTTAAGCGTCTGACTTTGATTCAGGTCGTGATCTTGCAGCTCATGAGTTTGAGCCCCATGTCGGGCTCCGTTCTGACAGCTCAGAGCCTGGAGCCTGCTTCGGATTCTGTGTCTCCCTCTCTCTTGACTCCTCCCCTGCTTGTTCACTGTCTCTGTCTCTGTCTCTCTCAAAGATAAATAAACATTAAAAAATTTAAAAAAGAACAAATACAGAATTTTTTAAAAAAAAAGTTTAAATGAGTTCATAAGATTAGGGCCTTGTCTGAAAGAACTGTGGTCTGGTAAGAAGAAGGAGAAGGAGAGCTACCCTCCCCGCCCCCCCCCGTCTCGGCCACGAGGACCTGGTGTGAAGCGGGCAGGCACGAGCCGGGACAGGGGTCTGTCGGAGCCCAGCCGCGTTCTCGCTGCCGCCCCAGACCTCCGGTCTCCGGAGCTGTTTCAGCACCAGAATTCACAGTATTTATCAGGGCAGCTCAGAGTGGCTGAGGCGACTGTATCCTTAGTCCGTGAGAATCTGGCATTTCTTATTCAGTAACTGGTATTTGGACAGTTAACTACACATTTTTATTATAAAAAATGAAGTGATTTTTCTACTACTACCTTTCACTCAATTCCAAATGGATTAAAGATTGAAATGTAAAAAAAAGTAATGTAGGAATATTCTAAATAAAATATGATCACAGGGCACCTGGGTGGCTCAGTTGGTTAAATGTCTGGCTCTTGGTTTCAGCTCAGGTCACGGCCCCAACATCGTGGGATCGAGCCCAGTGCCGGGCTCTGTGCTGTCAGCCCCGTTCACTCTCTCTCTCTCTCTCTCAAAATAAACTAACTTAAAATTATAGTATCATATAGAATTCAGAGTTCACGAAAAGAAAAAGAAACCATGATAAAGTAAGTTTTGTTTTATGAAGACAGGAATGTTTGAACATTCTTTAATAAATAGGTTAATACAATGGGTCAGATTAGAAGATCACAGATGTCCAGTAATAGAATTAACCTGGTAGGTGTGCCGTCTCTTCCCCCAAAATACTGCATAATGTTCAGTGTTCATTTTGATCAGAAGCTCTTGATAAAGTAGGAATAAAAGGAAACTCCCATAATCGCATAAATGAGGTCTGACTTGAAGCTGCCTATTTGTTGGGGGGGGACCACGAGGGCTTACCACTGGAATTAAGAACAAGTTCAAATATCTCTTATTGCCATTATCATTTAACACTGGCTTGGGATTTTAGTCCTTTGTGGTCAGACAAGGAAAAAGAATAATATAAGATATTTATAAATAAAAAGTACATTTTTGTAGATGGTGTAATTATTGGCATAGAAACTAAAAATAATTAATATAAAGTTGGACCTGATGAAAACTATCAATAAAGGAAAAGTTATAAAACAAACAAAAAGAAATGGACAGAAAGAAAATACTTACCACATGTCGGAAATACACAATTGAAAAGTATAATAGAATCATTAAAAAAATCTCATCTTGTAGTCACATTGACAAAAAACTGTAGGGCTTTTATGAAAAAAAATCACGAAGGAATGCGAAAGACTCTCAGAATAAGTGGAAATTTTGCCTGAGAAGATTATTTAAAGGTCTCAGTCCACTCCTAATAAATCTATTACTAAATATAATTTTAACAATTTTAATAGAATTATTTTGGAAATTGAAAATAAAGGAAGACAGAACCTTATCTCAAAGAACAAATGGTTGAAAACAGCCCAATTAAAACAGTAATGCAGAGACTTTTTCTACAATATTCAAGTAGAAGATAAAGTTATAATGAAAATATTAGGTGAAAATAAAGGCTACTTAGGAAAGTTCTTTCCACAAACGACATCAAAGGCAGAGATCACCAACAAATTACTTTGGTGTCAAAAACATCCTGAATAGAAATTAAAGAGAAATGATAAACCAGGGGGAAATATTTGAAAACAAAAAGTTATTATCTTTAACATGTGAAGAGTTCTTCTAAATCAATAACCATGTAAAAACACCGTGGACAAATGGGCCAAGAATTTAAAAAGAAATTTCTTGGAAAGTAATATACCAATAAACGTTACTTCACCTGAGCAAAAATAATAGGAACTAAAACATGAAAAATAACATTTACCCATATCACACTGAGAATAATTTGAATGTTTGCAGTCAGGAACGTCGGCAGATACGTAAAATCTGCATCCAATTCAGTTGCTCAGAGTCTCTCAAAAGACTTAAACTTGTGACTTTTCTTTGATCTAGCAGTTCTTCCTCCAGGAAAGATCACTGAGTGCATAGTCTGTCATACGTTGGGAGGGGGGCAATCATCAAAACCAAAAGCAAAGTATTCAAACATAGCCAACTTGTGAAACGATTTGTAGAACAACCATCAAATGCATCGTGGAGGTGGGCTTAAGAAGACTAAGTTGTGCAGCCTTCATAGAATATGATCTCTTCCCACTTCCTGGATACGTGCCTGTATTTGATTCATGGATGCAGTACAATTCAGGACACTCACCACACTGCCGATACTTAGTTTTTCACTGTGGCGTTAATTCTACCTGCTCCAAACCCGACTGTAAGGATTGTAAGCTCCGTATGACCTCTGCTCATGACTACAGACACGCCCCCAAACCCAACATGACATCACTGCCATTTTAAAGTATCTTTATAGAACTTCAGGAAACCTGGAATTATAGAATTTTATTCATTTGTTAATATGTTTATATTCCCTGCCTCATTCCCTATTAATGTCAGCTCCGTGAGGGCGGGGGCGGGCTGTCTGGTCCCACGTTATTCTCAGCTAGAGCGTCCAGCACAGCATTTGTTGAGTCAAGTGCCTTTTCTTACCGATTTGTAAGCGTTCTTAAACATTAGGGATGGCGAACCTCTATCACGTACATCAGGAGTTGGAAAACTTATCCTGTGACGGACCAGACTGAACATTTTGGACAATTTGTGAGCCTCTGGGACTCATCATAACTACTCAGCTCTGCCGGCCCAGGGTCAAGCAGTGTAAACAACACATAAGCAGGGCGGCTGTGTTCCAATAAAACTTTATTGTGAAAAGAGGAGGCAGGCAGGGTTAGGTCTCACACGGAGGCTGCTAACGGCTGTTTTACGTTGTCAGTATTTCCCATTGTGTCTCTTGCCCTTTACTTGTATGCTTTTTGTGTACAGACATTTTTGTTTTTACGCAGTCATTGGCGTCAAACTTTTTCTTTAGTTGTGGTTTCTTTAGATCTTTTGTCTTGAAATATATTCAATTCTCATCCTCTTTGGCCTTTGATTTCACCCTGTAAGAACACAGATTTCCCATGGAAACCTTTTTCCTGCGCCAAGGGTCTGGCATAAAGATCTTACCCTGAGGACATTCGTCCCTATGCTTGGTGCAACAGCTGATGTGGAAATGTTGGGGGGTTTGGAGCCAATGGCCAAGAGAGAAATCCTGAGACGTCTTCACTGGGGCCAGGGGGCAGCAGAAATGGCAGCCCTGGGACTGTGAGGAGAGAGACTCACTCTACCCTTGGGAGCTGGGGGAGGAAAAGACAAGAGGAAGTTTCCAGAAGGACTTTCACATGCTCAGGAAGACTCAGGCTCCTGGGCGGCCGGCCGTTGTCAAGCTGAGGTTGTTTCCCCACTAGCGAAGCATTAATCTTGAGACAGGATGGAGTTCCTGGAGGAAAGTCCTCCTCAGCCGGCCTCAACCATGGGCTTCAGGTTTCCGGAGAATGTGATCTTATCCCCATCTATTTCTGCCTCTGTTCCCCGCATCCACATCCACTTTTAAAAGTAATTTTATTGTCTAATACCTCGGAGGGACGTGTTTTGTCAATAGGAGTACAAACAAATGGTATAAAGTCATGAACATGATTTTATGGAGTATTTCATGACCAGGAAATGTGTCCAGAATCTACGAAGCAAAGTCAGGTTACAAAACGGTGCCTCAGCCGGAGGCTGTTCTTATTTCAGAACATTGTCATCTGCATCACGTGACACTGTATTGAACGAGTGAATGAACACACAGGAAAATACAGAGAAAATCTAGCTGCTTTTCGATGCTCTAGCAGCAGGCCTAATGCGCCGGATGGAAAACCAAATGAAAAGTTAGCAGCACACTTTTTTCTACAATGTGGTGAAGTTTGCAGGAGAGGAAGGCCGTGTCCTCTGCCCGGAAGCCACAGGGGACGGGGCAGCATTGGGGGAAAGCGTGCCTGGGCCTCGCTGAACCCTGACGCCATCCGGTCACCTTGGACCTGCTGGGATTGCAATGAGGAGGGGGGGCAGCACGATCTAAGGGCCCCTGCAGAAGGGTGCCTCAGGCTGGCCGGGCTTAGGGTTGAGGCGCAATAACTCCTAGACCCCCCTTCCCTGCTCTGGGTGGAGCTAGGGTGCTCCCCTCTGTGTCTGGCCCCTGAGCCTGGAGGGTGGGCCCGGGGCGGCCCGGAGAAGGCATCTCTCTCTGCAGGCGTCCGGGGGGCCTGCCTGCAGGTCCTCCTGGCTTCTCTGAACATCCATCCCGCCGGGGGGGAGAGACGTAGTGACATCCTTCCCTGTGCCCTTGGTCCCTCGGCCTCAGGGCACACACAGCGGTGGGTGGGCAGGAGGAGGGCCGGCAGAATGTCCTGGCGGGAACCCCAGGCGTCCTGATACTCGGGATGTGGTCTGGCCGGGTACCAACCCCCCTCCCCACCTCGTGTGTACAAGGGGCTGGTGACACTGCTCATGGGTGGGACATAAATGATTGTGGCAGAACCAACAGTGAACGCGGTCTTGGCTGGTCGTGTGCAAAAGCACTTTGTAAACCATAAAATGCTAATCAGACATGGAAAACAATAATGGGGCAATAATACGTTGTTATCAGGAGCTGATCTTGTAGTGAAGTTTCCCGAGGGTACAGAAGACTTTCATTGGTTTTTCTGAAGAGAAATCAAGTGAATCTAGATTCTCCCCTTTTCCGCACGTGTTTATTGAGTGGTTTATTCATCCTGAAGTGGGGGGTGCGCTGGGGCTCCGTGCAGGGGGGAGGGAGGAGGGGAGAGCCGGAATAACACAGGGTCAAGGGCACCAGCCAGACAGACTAGGGGAGGAGGGTTAGGACGAGGCTTTGTTTCCTTTGCTGTGCGGTTCCAGGGTGATGATTTAACTCCTGCTGCCCCGGGGAGGGGCCCCGGAGCTGGGACCCGGGCCCACCCTGCACCCGCAGAAGGCTGAGAGTCAACCAGCCCCTCCTTCCTTTCGATTAGCGCTCTGGCCCCGCACGGGTGAGCTCTCTCTGCCTCCGGGTCCACCAGAGTCCAAGGGACTCGAAACTTGGTCTTCTGCTCATTTTTCCTGAAAAGTGATGGGAAAGGGTTCGCCTGTGGCTCAGTCAGTTAAGCGTCTGACCCTTGACTTCAGCTCAGGTCATGATCTCAGGGTTCGTGGGTTCGAGCCCCGCGTCGGGCTCTGCACTGACAGTGTGGCGCCTGCTTGGGGTTTTCTCTCTCTTTCTCTCCCTCTCTCTCTGCCCCTTCTCCACTCTCTCTTCTTCCTCTCTCTCTCAAAATAAATAGAAATTTAAAAAAATGTGCTGGGATAAGAGGAGAAAGGGGAAAGGAAACAGTAAGGAGTGAACTTGGGGTTGGGTTTTCTTGCTTCCGTGCTGCTGGCAGAATCCCCACATTTTAGACATGAAAGAACAGTGATGTTCACAAATTAAAGGTTTTAAGTGACAGAGTTTCCTCTCACTTGCCGTGGCTTCTTTTTTGGAAGATGGTCGGTGGCTTTAGTAAAAATAGTAATTATCACTGTAAGAAACTGACCATGTGCTTAAGGAAGACAGCAAAAAGCGCAGTGGGATTCACTAGTAGAATTTGTACCTGGAGTGCTCGCACAAAATACAGACAAACAAAACAGCAGCAAAAACCCCAAAGGCTTCCGTCTGAGATTTGGCAAAAGAAAGGACAGTGGCCTCTTCTAGAGTGTCAATGTGTGGTTTGCTCAAAAAAAAAAAACTTTAGTTCCCTGTGACCCAGAGATTACAAGGCGGCAGCTAAGGCTTCTGGGATAGTCCCCAATTTTCCACGTAGGGTGGACCTGGGATGGTCACTTTTCTTCCCGGGCATCCACGGTGCGGTGAAAGGTTTGGACAGGATTCCAGAGCACACACAAGGCGGGAGGTGGGAGAGCCAGTGCGGCGCGTGGTGACAAGTCCCCACCAGGGGGCAGCATTTGCACGGTCAACCGTAAGCAGGTCAGAAGCAGGACTGGGTCCCTACTTGCACCGTTTGCAGTTGGAAGGCTCCCTTCATCTCTGCAGAAAACGGGGACCTGAGCAGGTGGAGACAGCGGTGTGCACGGAGGGGCTGGCCCCTGGTGGTCCACGCCGCACCGAGCGTCAGGCCCAGCCAGAGTGAGCACCTCCCACGCCCGCCTTGACTTTCTAGGGCGGCTTCTTCCACGTGGCTGAATGCTTCCTGGCTGGGGTTTGAGTCCCTGGTGAGGATACAGTATGTTTTGCCTCATTTGCTGGTGGTTTATTTTTTTCTCTGCTCATCCCTTAAATACGGGCAGAGACAGGCAGGAATTCTAGCTCTCAGCGTGAGGCGTGATCTTCAGCGGTGGTTTTCCAAACGGCATCTGGAAATCAAGTGGGTGCTGGGCCACGGGGAAGCCGTCCCGGAGGCGGCGCCATCGGTCAGGTGGCTGGAACCCCCGTGCATCCCACGGACCAAGTCCAAGCCGGATCTCCAGGGTGGACCAGGGAGCCAGGGGCGCGGGGGGTATTTAAATGGCGAAGGTGGATGGAAGAATGTCACCATTGGGTCCCGTTCCCACCTCTCCCACCAAAACCCTCGGAAGGCTGCCGAGAAGCCATCCAACGCCTGGATGGGCTACTGGTGACCGGCGTCCCACAAACGAGTCGCTGAGCACGATTGGGGCCCTGGACCTGAGAGGGGCGCCTAGACATGCGAGCCGGGATCTGCCCTCGCTGAGTCTTCAGGATGGGCTGTAAACCCAGGACACAAATACTAAGAGATGAAGACGGAGCGCGCTGCCGGACCCGGCAGAGAGCCGGCGATCCTGGGGCGACCAGGAGACATCCGGTGAGCCCTGCTTGACCCTGGCGGCCTGGAGGTGGGAGCAGATGTCGAAGTGGCAGGAACAGGGAAGGCAGGAGGAGGGGAGCAAGCAGACAGATCCGGGAAGGATGGACCGGCACGTGTGGTCAGCCGGGATGGAGGCAGAGGGGCATGGTGAGTGGTGGAGGGGCAGGGCAGGGGCCAGAGGGGCTCGCCGCCCACGCAGCCACGTGGGACAGTCTGTGGGCCTCCCCGGTTCTCCCAAGCCCTCGGGCTCCAGGGTTAGAAGGCACGTGGGCAGCGAGGCGTTCTGACGCTTCGTGGATGTAAACCGACACTTTTTTTCCTGGGCAGTCAGGGTGGGATCGAGAGTCAGAACACAACACGTACACAGTCGTGTGTGACCATCCGTCCCTGGAAGGAACTTCTCCGGAGCTGATGAGCCCACACACGCGAGAGGCACACGGGAGCAGCTGGTCGTCACAGAGCCCTGAGTTAACAGGTAAACATTAGGGGGGAAATGTCTGTGGTTTTAAAATGGAACTCAAATGCATAACGAGATGTAGGAACCATTTAGTGAAAAGTCACACGTCGTGGTGAGGGGCTCAGGCGCTGCTCAGTGCAGCAGACAACTTGCAGAACAGACGTTCGTCGTGATGCCTTTTAATAGTCGTCTGTGGGAGAGAGAGAGAGCGCGAGCAGGCCCCACATAGACTGCTCTGAAACAATGCCCCCAAATTCACACATATATGTGATGTTTTCCTTTTAATGTCATGTGTTGTCTTAATTCTTCTTATATTTTAAATTTTTTGAATTTTTATTCTGAGAGAAAGGACACAAGTGAGCAAGGGGCAGAGAGAGAGAGAGAGAGAGAGGGAGAAGGAGAGAGAAGTGGGACTCACCCAAAGCAGGGCTCTTGCTTACTCAATTCAGGGCTCAAACTCATTCAAAGCGGGGCTTGAACCCACGAACCATGAGATCATGACCCGCTTAACCAACTGAGTCACCCAGGCGCCCCTTGATTTTTTTATGATAAACGTACATGCCATGTTTACAAAAACTTTCCAAAGAAACAGAACCAACAGATACTGACAGGTGGGGGTGGGGACATTTTAAAGAACTGATTGACATGATTACAGGGCACAGATCTGAAATCCGCTGGGCAAGCCAGCAGGCTGGAGGCCCAGGGAAGAGCTGATGTTACAGACCAAGTCAATGGCCATCTGCTGGCAGAATTTCTTCTTTTTCAGGGGACTTCGGTGTTCTAGTCAAACCTTCAACTGATTGGATGAGGCCCACCCATGTTCAGGAGGCCAGTCTGCTTTACTCAAAGTCCACTGATGCCAATGTTAATCTCCTCCAAAGAACACCTACACAGAAACAGGCAAAATAACGTGGGGCGAAGCGTCTGGCACCATGGCCCCGCTGACTTGGCACAAAGTTAACCTTCCCCGGTGGTGCTCAGGATACACTGGTGTGTGGGCTGGGGGTTGGCTCCCTGAGTGTTTCAAAAGGAGTTATTCCAGTAGCTTCCGGGACCTGGGGCGTGGGGGACACGGGAGGTCACGAGTGTGGGGGAGGGTGCTCTGTGGGTTTTGTTTCACTTGGTTACACCAGAGAACATCGGGATCCCATATAGACTCCCTGGAGAAAACTCTACAGAGACAAGTGAGAACTTTGAGTTCTTGCCCTACACCGGCAGGACCTGAAGTTTTGTGTTTGGTGCCAGGCCTGGCAAGGAACTCAAGAAATCTCTGGAGTCTCTTGCGTGGTGTGATCTGTGGCAAGGACATTGCCTCCGTGCGGTGTCTTTGTTTCCAGCCCTTTCTGGTCCCGGCGTCCTTACCGGAGACAAGGCACCCTGCTCAATGCAAGGGCCACTCCCTGGTTTCAAAGGACACCCCGCTGGGGCGCCTGGGGGGCTCCGTCAGTGAAGCGAGGACTCCAGCTCAGGTCATGATCTCGCTGTCTGCGGGCTCTGCGCTGGCAGCTCGGAGCCTGGAGCTGCTTCAGATTCTGCATCTCCCTCTCTCTCTGCCCCTGCTCACACTCTGTCTCTCTCTCCCTCTCCAAGATGAGTAAACATTAAACAAAAATTTTTTTAAAGGTGCAATCTGCAAAAACGCAGCCTGTGTTCAAAGGATAATTTTGTGCCTTCTCAATATTTTTCCGTTTCCTATTTGAACCTTGACGCAGGAAAAGCAGGCCGCCTGCTGGTTGGGGAGAAGCAGACAGGGGTTTATTGCGATCCCAGGGGGAGGGCTGCTCTGCCCTCTCTCCTCCACCCCACTGCTACCGTTCCCGGGCGGTGTTCCGCGGAGGGGCCACGTCTGCTCGGGCTCTCGTCCCGTGTCCCCATGTGGTGTCCAGGCGGCCGCGCTCTGGGCCAGGAGCCCTCCTAATGAAGAGCGCTTCTCAAAACAGAATTTGGAGATCTGGTCCCTTCTATTTGCTCACCCTGGCTGGGAAGCCACGGTCTTCTAAGAATTTCCAAATTCACTGTTTAGCAAAGCTGAGGCATCCACTGCCTTGTGTCACCTGCGGTTTGGAGCCTTAGGAGCAGGTGAACTTGAATCCTGACCAGAGAGCGCTGTGCAGAAGGTTTTGGGTACAATCGGTCCGCAGTTCTGCCTCTCCAAGAGGCCATTCCGCCCCGGGCCCTCATCTAAATTTGCAGCGCGCTTTCCCAGACATGTTTCTTGTTTGTGTTCATGTCCTCTATCATAATGTGGATGTTTCTCTTACTTCCCTTGTTCATTGTCTCCCTCCAAGCCCCCCACCCCCACCCCACAGGCCTTCGTGAAGACACGGGTTTTGTTTGCTTCTTCAGCGTCATAATGCCAGACATTGTACGGTGGCTCTTAGTACGGCCTGGCCGAGTTGTGAATGAACAAATTTCAGTGCCTCAGTCCCAGACTGACAGAGGGGCGCCTGGAGGGGCTCGGTCGGTGGAGCATCCGACTCTGGCTCAGGTCACGATCTCCCGGTTCATGAGTTCAAGACCTATGTCAGGCTCGGTGCCGACAGCTCAGAGCCTGGAGCCTGCTTCCGATTCTGTGTCTCCTTCTCTCTCTGCCCCTCCCCAACTCGTGCTTTGTGTCTCTCTGTCTCAATAATAAACATACATATATAAAAGAATGACTGATGGATTTATATTTCATAAACACTTAAAGAACCGTAAGTAATTATTTTAATTGAAAAAATAAAAAAATATATTTATAACATATATGGCAGAAAATGCTTCAGTAACTTATTGAAAGCTCCTACCAGTTAATAAGGAAAAAATAAAAATATTGGTGAAGAATCTAACAAGGGCATACAAAATAACTTCTGTACAAAGGAAGAAAAATCATTTGTGATGTGCATGATGATACACTTGGACACTTTTGTTACATGTCCTGTATTCAGTTATTTTGATTTCCTCTTGGTTTTCCATCGGTTCTTGTTAAAATAGTTCAGCTTTATGTAAGCGTAACTCACAGAGCTGCAGCTTTGTGCCTCGTCGGTGGTTTCTGAGTGATGGTCAATTTGTCTTTTCAGAAGCTCTGACATCTAGTGCTTCCTATAATCTCATTTTGAGAATTTATCTCTTCAACACATTTGGAACGTATTTTGTATGCCGTGAGATGTGGAGCTATGTTTAGCCAGCTGTCTTAATAGTTTTATGCAACACGTTCAATGTCTGTTCTTTTTAGAGTTTGTTATATTATATTAGTGGGTATTCTTTATTCATTCAGCAGAAGTTATTGGAAGGTTGTGGTGGGCTATGTGTTTATTCTATTAGACAATTTTTACTGGTTGGAACATGTGTTCATATCCGGCAGTATGATCAGCTTCAAAGGTACATCCTTTTCGATTTTTGAATACATCCTCCCATGGTTTTCCTTAGTCAACTTTGTAAACTTCACACGATCCTGATGCAGGTGTAGACGTGGGAATAGTGTAAGTGCAGAGGCTTGTCTATTTCTGCGCTTCCTCGAAGGCCGATGGTAGGCTTCACTGGGGGGAGGGTGAGGATAGGGTTAAAATTCCAAGAACACAGGACACACGTATGTAGTGATGCCCCCGTTAGAACCCAAGGCACGACCAGACAGGCGGCCTCGGAAAAACGGGTAAGACAGCTTCAGCGTCAGGAGACAGGGAGGTGAGGAGAGAGGGAGACAGAGGCGGGGGGTTGCTGGAGGAGGGGCCCGGGGGTGGGGTGTTCCCCAGGAGAGAAAGATGCCGGGTGTGATGGAGAGGTTTTAAAGCAGGAGGTGCCACGGGGAATTCGTGCGGGCGACAGACGTGCTGGGGGAAGCCGGGCGGTGAGCGCGTCCATTCCGCACAGACTCCAGAGAGAAGCGGGGGCTCAGCCCAGGGAAGGGGCACGGCCTCGGGCTGCAATTCACTCACACCTTGTGCCGCTGTGCTCTGAGAACACAGGTGCCCTGTTTCAGGGTAAACGTGGGTGCCGGTTCCCGAACGGGACCTTGGTGCATCTGGTTTGCAAGGAGCAAGTCCAGGTGCTCACAGGACAGATGCAGGGGAGCTTTCGGAGATGGCCTCAGGGGACCTTCTCTCTAGGAGAGAGGTCGGGGGCTGGCCCCATCCCCAAAGCACTGGGACTCCCCCCCCAAGAATACCCAGCTGAGATTTGAACTATGTGGCGGCGAGGGAACCCACAGTGAGACTTGGAGAGGTTTGGGTTTTTGGAGGAAGCTCCAGTTTTCCTTTATTTCTTTATTCCTTTGTTTTATCCCCAGCAGCACCGCACGGCACCCCGGCCGGACACAGGCCAAACCTCATCCCTCGGGTGATGGCTGCCGACATACCTCGCCATGACCGGCGCCCAACAAGGTGTTGACTGGTGGGTCAATTCCTTACCTTCCATGTAGTCATTCCTTTTTCTTCTTTAACATTTATTCATTTTTGAGAGACAGAGAGAGAAGGAACAGGGGAGGGGCAGAGAGAGGGAGGCACAGACGGCTCCAGGCTCTGAGCTGTCAGCACAGAGCCCCCCATGGGACTCAAACTCATGAACCACAAGATCATGACCTGAGCTGAAGTTGGACACGTAACCAACTGAGCCACAGGCGCTCCCATGTCCATTCTTTTCAAGCATGAAGCAGCCTTCAACCTGCCCCAGCCCCACCAGGGTCAAGGTTAGGAACCAATCAACTCTTGTTCCTTCCACGAGGGGGGCTCCTTTCCGCCTTGTTCCATGCAGCGGACAGTTCGCCAAGACTGTTGTGAACAGGGTTGACAAACTCTTTCTGCAGACGCTCAGACTGCAACTATTGTAGGCTCTGTGGGTCGAATGGTCTCTGTTTCAACGTTTCAGCTCTATCAACTGTGGCAATGTGCACAGGAATGGATGTGCTGCGTTTTGATAAAACTTTATTTAAAATGCAGGTAGTGACGTACATTGCTGATCCCTGGATATTGATGAGCTGACATTGCCTGTTAGGAATGTAATGCCCCAAAGAGGTTTTGTCTTGTTTCTTTGTGTCTTTAGTCTGCTTACACGCTCCTTGTAGAAACGATTTTTGTGCTAATCTTTCTGCTAATCATCATGGACTTGGCCATGAAAGTTCATGATAAACAGCATTTGGTCATGATACTTACCCCTGACCCCACCCCTGTGGATCTAGGGCTCCATTTTCCTGCTAAACCCGGGAACAAACTACAGGGTGGAGGTTGGCTTTGCTCTTAACCTGTAGCCAATGGCGCCTGGAAGGCCCACGAGTGACGGAGAGCAACTCTGCTTTGCCAGCCTCTAGCTATGCCAAGGCCTATGCTCTGCCCGTCACTCCCCCTCCAGGTAAGAGGTCTGGAGCACCAGACTGAACTCCTCAAAGTCACGCACAAGGTCACGTGCAGGCATGGCCCTCAGAAGGGCCTGGTTGGTGCTTGGTTTCCTTGAAAAGCTTACCAGATTGGGACCAAAGGGCTGGTCCCGGTCCCGCAGCCCACACGAGGGGACTGTCTGGTCCTGGTGGCCGTTCACAAAGCTGTGCACAGCGCTGACATCGGCCCCCAGAGAGTGGCCTGGGGAAGGTGTGGGCTTGAGCTCACCCTCCTGGGATAATGTGTCTGCAGGGGAAAGAGAAATGTGTTCGAGGGACCAAACCCGTGTGACCTGAGACACAAAACTTAACACAAGCATACTTTTATCCTTATTTTTTATTTTTCAATAATTTTTTTTTAATATTTATTTTTTGAGAGAGTGAGAGTGAGCGAGCATGAGCAGGGGAGGGGCAGAGAGAGAGGGCGACACAGAATCCGAAGCAGGTCCAGGCTCTGAGCTGTCAGCACAGAGTCTGCTTGGGGCTCAAACCCACAAACTTCAAGATCATGACCTGAGCTGAGGTCAGACGCTCAAACAACTGAGCCCCCCGGGGTCTCATACAAACATATTTTTAAATCATGTGGCCCAAGAGACCCCGAGTGTGGGAGGTCGTTTTCACCGTGTGCAGGCCGACCTGTCTTCTCGGACATGATCTCCTAATTTCCCTTCAAGAGGACATCATCATCTCGAGTCGTGAGTGAGGAGGCTGAGGCCCAGGAGAAGTTACGTGGCCGCGGAAGGCAGCCCGGCAGACGGGAGATCCCATCTGGTTCTCCCTGTACAAAATGACAAGACCCCTTCTCCAGCTCTCATCTTGGGACCCGGATGGCCGGTGATCCCCGGAAAGGAACGTCCTCGCCTGCAGGTGCGCACGCCCTACGTCTGCCCACAAACAGGGCGGGAGGAGGAGAAGGTGTGATGTCCTCCAAGGAGAGGCCTCTTCCCCTGTGTTTGTTAGACTAGATGATGCGCTTTTGGCCCGCTGGGTTCCTCCGGGACAGATTTGACCGGAAGAGCTCTGTGCGCTCTCCAGAGGAGACATTAGGTGGAGACCCCCATAAAACTTAAGCAGACGCCCGTGTTTGTCCTGGAAGAGACCCCTCTGATGTGGCCGCCTCCGTGACGTCTTACGGGGCTGCCTCAGCCTCGGCAGTGGGGTAATCTGGCTGCCCAGGCATTCACAGCTTGGATTTTAGGCTCATCAATCACAGGGAAAAAATGATTTCAGTGGAGCCCCTTCCAGAATCTGAAGTGCGACTAGAGTGCCCTTGAGCGGGGCTGCAGCAGGGAGTCGGAGCGAGCAAGCTTGGGACAAGTAGATTCCAGGGGCCAGGTGGGCCGCCGGGGGCTCGCCGAACGGCGATGCCCAGCCCGGAGGAGCGGCGGCTCGGCCATGTGACCCGCCGCCCCTTCCTTCTGCACAGCTCCAGGGTCATCAGCCTGGGTGGGGGGACCTTGCACGTCCCCCAGCTGCCATAGGGCGGACATGTCGGGAGAAACTACAGTCCGGGGCCATAACGGGGAGAGGCCAGAGCTGGTGTCTCGGGTGCATTTTGTGCCCCCCTGGGGTGGTCGCCGTAGGACTGTGGCATCGCCTGCAGGGAGGTCACCCTCCGGGACCATGCAGGTGCTCAGTCCAGGGGGCAGTTGCACGGAGGTTCACGAGGATGCCAGGAGGGCATGGAGACAGATGGAGAGGGAGGCGAGGCTCCCCAGGGGGTCCAGTGTGGAGACGTGCCAGGACCGAGTATTTTCCAGAACGTGCAGACAGCTGCACATGGGAGTGGGTGGGGGCGGGGCAGGGAGGCAATGGGGGGTGGCTACCCGTCCCCGAAGCGCACACAGGGTCCTCGACGGCAGGAGGCAGGAGGGGCCACTCATGAAGCTGCCAAGAGTCGCAGCTGAAATGCAAAGTGGGGTGGCAAAGGGGCGGGGGGGGGGTTCTGGAGATGCCAGCAGAGAGCATCTGGCCGGGGGCACCCCAAAGCCGTGACCCCAACGTGTGGCTGATTCTTGCACTAACGAGGGACTGATCATACGTCTGACCCTTAGATTCGCTGATTTAGGAGATCTGGGGCCAGCATGAGGTTCCCCGGGCTACCCCGATGGCCACACCAGATCTGGGGACCGCAGAAAGACGTTCTTGGAAAGGACTTCCATCCCCGGCCTGTCACAGGTTCGCAGCAACGCTGTGCCTCGAGGATTTGATCTCGAGAGCCCGCCTGACCCCCTCCATCCCGTTCAGAGGGGCAGTGCTGCCTGGACACCTGCCGAGTGCAGAGCGCTGTGCCCGGCTTTTCCGGGGGCGCCTGTTTCCCGTCCCCGCAAACTCGCAGAAGATAAAAGGTGCTGTAAGGACAGGTTTCCATGCACCTTCGAGGCGGTGTTACGGGAAGTGGGGCAGCTGGTGCAGCAACACTGGTTTTGGACAAATCCCCGAGCTGGAGGAGGAGGAGACGAAATGTGTGTGCCCGGGCCCCGCCGGCAGCCTGCGGTGCCCTGCTGCCCGTGGTCGGGGCCCCTCCCCAAGGGGGAAAGAACAACAATCCTCAAGGCAACCCGGCTGTCCGCGTGCATGACATCCCTCACCACCCTGTAATCCCAACCTTCATCAGACGCATGTCTGCGCGTTACCATAACTGGGAAACAAGTAAAACCTACATGAAGAACTACGCTTTGCGGCCCTCGGGGCTCCGTTCTCCGGGGAAGAACCCAGCTGAGCGCCGCCGGCATGAATCACGTACCTTCCTGGAAAGAAAAGCCTCGGTGTCACGACTCTGCGAGAATCCTGCTGCAAGCCCATTTTACAGACTGGCTGGGTGAGGTCGTGGGCTGCATCACGGCTCTAAGGGGCCTGCGCCTTCATGGGCTCCTTCCTGCAGTAAAAAATTATATTTCACAACTACATTGGTGTAAAGATGAATATAATCCAGACTGGGCTATATTCCCTTTTTTTCTTCTGATTTAAAAAAATATACAGCGTTTTTGGGGGCCCCTGTGATGGCAGGGCCATGGGCTCGGTGCCCGCGGTGCCTAATGCAGAAGCCGGCCCTGGGCATCCAGCCACGTGGCCTCAAGCACACGGCCGGAAAGCAAAACTCGGATCAGCAGGCGGGCTCTGGTGCCCCATGGGTCGCAGCCTTGGTGGCACCTGGCACCTGACGATAGGCCGGGGGCTCCCGAAAGTCCCTGGGGTCCAATGACGTGAATCTCTGGGGCTGGGGACCGCGCAGGTCGCAGCCCGCAGGCGACCCCAGTGTGCGTGAAGGTGGAGAGCCCAGCGGAAGGGGCGGGCCCTCCCACAGCGGAAGGGGCGGGCCCTCCCCTCCCACAGCGGAAGCAGGCTTCCTCCCCGTCCTGGAAGGAGTTTCCCGGCTGGAAGTCTCTTCTTCAGCCCCGGCCACAAATCCAGCCTCAGGGATGAGGGAAACAAAGCAGAGACACGCAGCTCGAACGGAATCTCCTCCCTGCCGGCGCCCACAGATGACACCCGAGGCAGCAGAGCGTGACCTTCCTCCAGGACCTCGCGGCCGCCTCACTCCTTCACGTTTTCGCGTCACTGAGACTACAAGTAACCCTATATCAACAGCAGCTAGTCCCACGAGGCCCGAAAGCCTTGCTTCCAAATTCGCTAGAGACTCGGGCTGTCCGTAACCCCCGCTAACGTGGAAGCACACAGTCAGCCACCCTTCCTGCCCGGGGTCTGTCCCTGCGCTTTCATAAAACCACATTTTTTGCACCAAAGATGTCTTAGGAATTCTTCCTTAGCCGTTTCTCAAGAACCCATCATTATCGGGAGTGCTGGCCCTCGGTGGCCACCCTGGCTGCTGGACCCCTAAGCCCGCACGCGGCTTCCTGTCCTCAGGGCCGGCTTGGGGCAGAGAGGCCAAGGGCATCACAGGTGCCTGGCCAGCTGCTCACCCTGCATGCGGGGGCGGGGCCTCTCTGGGGGGGTCCTGGCCCCCACCCCATCCCACGGCCGACCCAGACTCTAGGACACTGTGCGGAGACCACAGGTGGAGGCCCCCAGCCCCCATCACTTCCAAGTTCAAGCCAGGATTGCTTTTGATGACTTAGGACTTATTTCGCCTGCACTCAGATGTGGAGGGGAAGGAGAGGGCCCAGCAGGAGAAACCGGGAGCCTGTGTTCGGGGAAGAGAACACAGAGTGAGGAGCCTCCCTGCAAGATCTTCTTACAATAAGAGGAAAGCTGCAGGCACATCGGGGCCTAACACCACCTGCGTACCCATCCCCGTGTCATGCGTCTCTTCAGTGCTCGGATCAGGTTGGTGGAACAAAGTCCCGGCAGTCAGCTCATCAACTGAGCTGGCGTCTGAGCTCAGAGTGCATTTCACGAAGCTTTATACTCACGTCCAGGGGCAGAATTCCTCTCGTGCGTTTTCCTGCCCTTTGAAGTCCAGTAAAAAGGACTCTTGTCACTCAGACAAACTCCGAAGAGCACTAGCATGGATTGCGGGGCCACAGGCGAGCCGTGTCCAGTGGCCTCTGTGACTCATCTCCTACCTCACGCCCCTTCTCACTCGGCTCCAGGCTCCCAGCCTCCGGACGTTTCCCGTGGCATCTTCCTGGCCACTCCTGCCTCAGGGCCTTTGCACGTCTCGTTCCCTGTGTCCACAGTGTTCTTCCCGGACATATCCACAAGGCTCACGTCACTCAGCGCCTGCTCCGTTGATGCCTCCCCACATGGAGCGGCATCCCCTGCCCCTTCCTGCCCGCCCATACTCTCCATCCACCGACCGGCTCTTCCTCCCGGCCCTGTGCGTCTGTGGGGATGAGGGCCTCCCCTCTCATCTCTAACTGAGGTGACCGACCATCACCAAAGTGGGTACAGACATGTCCCCACGTCCCCACGCTGCAGATGGAGTCAAAGAACACGCAGGAGAAACGGCTCCAAGATGCATATGAGGGCCGTGCAAAGGCTGGGCGCCCAGGTGCCTCGTTGGTTAAGTGTCTGACTCGTGACTTTGGGTCAGGTCATGATCTCATGGTTCATGAGCTCGAGCCCCACGTCAGGCTCTGCACTCTGGCGTTTGCTTGGGATTCTCTCTCTGCTCCCACCCAACATCTCTCTCAAGATAAATAAATAAACCTAAAAAATGGTCAAAGGTGTCAGGAAGGGCTTTGGGGACACCCGACACGTGGGCCCTGCCTCGGACTCTCAGGGTGGCCCACGGCAGGGGGTCCAACAGCCTGTTTTGGGACCCCATTGCGCCCCGGGGTTTCTCGTGACAGCTCGCTGCAAGGTTGTGCATGAAGACAGAGAGGGGAGTGCAGGGACCTGGGGCCATCCTGTCTGCGCAGCGCGGGGCTCAGGGCCTGTGAGTGGGGGCTGCAGGGCGAGTCTCCACTTAGTCCTGGAGCTTCCTTCAAACTGAAGCTCAAGTCGAGGTCTGGGGAAGGCCCTGTGGACAGAGAGGGCACGACTCCCCCCGCCGCCCCCCTGCAGAGCCTGCGCAGGGGGCCGGGGAAGGCTGGGCTTTGGCTCAAGTGTGCAGGGTTGATTCTCGCCAGAGGAGAGGCATCGCGACCAGTGAGCTGAGACCGTATTCGGGATCATGAGGAACCACAAGATTTTGTGGGCTTTTGTTGCTTGATTGATTTTTATCGTAGCCTGCGTGGAAAAGTCTCCAAACTGCTGCTCGTTGGAGGGCAGAGAAAGGACTAGACCTCTGCAAATACACTTTTAAAGGTGGGAGGTGGGTTGAAAGGGAGCAAAAGAGAGAAAGGGAAGGGAGAGGAGGAGGAGGTGGAGGAGGAGGAGGAGAAAGGAAGAGACAAGAGAAGCACTCTGAAGCAGAGCTGAGCTGCCTGTGTTACGACCTCCGTCTTCGAAGAGGCGTGAACACGTGCGTGGGGGCAAAGCTTCCAGAACTCACCGTGCTCCGACAGGAACATGGATCCTGGGATTTCTCTCAGCTAAGCCAAGCGCCAAGTAGCTAAACGAAGCTTGCCCAATTTTCACCCCCCTGATCTGGAGCATCCTATTTATTCTGAGTCTCTAGAGTCACAATGGAAAAAAAAAATAAATGGGGTAATAAATATGTCTTTTTCCAGACCTGCAGAGTTACTGAAACAGAGGGCCCTCCGAAGTTTCCAATTTAAATCTTGTGTAAGAGATGCGCGTGGTGAAGCGTCTTTATAAAGACCGCAGAACCTGTAAATCGTTTGAAATCTTCTATGTTAAAAAAAAATCGTTCATTGAGCCAAAATGTGAGAGCATTGATTAAACAATCTAAGCCCTATTCGTGTACGTAAATACTACGCGGCCGTTAAAATGGAACCGAAGGACTTTGGTTGGCGAGGGGGCAGGCGGGAGCCGAGGCAGAGGCTGTGGGATGGGTTAGAGGAGCTTCTCACACATTGCTGGTGGAGACCCTCCCTGAGAAATACATCGAAGACACAGTGCACAGCCCCAACCCCCAAAGCATGCGCACTCGCGGTAAAACTTCCGTAAAGTTCTGACCATCTCCTGCTCTGTCTCCTAATATTTCTCATTTTTCTACATTGAACAGGAGGTGATGAAATCCCTACTACCGTGTCTCATCTCTCCCTGCTTTTAAAAAAGTTTTTATTGATTTATTTTGAGAGAAAGAGAGAGAGTGGGGGAATGGAAGAGAGAGAGGAAGGGAGAGAATCCCAAGCAGGGTCCGCGGTCTCCGTGCAGAGCCTGACGTGCGGTTCGAACTCATGAACTGTGAGATCATGGTCTGAGCCAAAGTTGGAGACTTAACCAACCGAGCCGCCTGGCTTCCTTTTTAATGCTGATCCCAATGGTGTGGGGAGCGGAGGCAGAATGAAATATAGATGAATTTAGATTTCCTTATAACCTGCAGCCCACTGAGGCGGGCAGTAGAACATTCCTCCAGGGGCTCCCTGCTGTCTGCACGTTAATGCTTTGCTAGAGGGGAAAACAGCCTTAGCCGGACCACAGCCAGGTCCCCAGGACCCTGCGAGTCTTCCTTAGCATGTGAAAGTCCTTCTGGAAACTTCCTCCTGCCTTTACCTCCCCCAAGTCCCAAGTGTGTAGCCAGTCACTCCTCACAACCCCAGGGTGGCTCTTCCGGACCCTGGGTCTGTCCCCTTGCTTTCATAAAATCACCTTTCTGCATCAAAGACGGCTCAAGCATTCTTCCTTGGCTGTGGGCGCTGAGCCCACCGCTTCCAACTACACCAGCGTCCCCTAAATCGTGGTCACGGCGAGTTAACACAGCTCAGAACCCGCCACTGGAGGACCAGTGCGGGCGGAGGGAAAGAGCCATCAGCTCCCAGCTCGGGAAGCGCAGTCCTCTGGGCGCTGGGCGGAGTTAAAACAGTCTGGTGACAACTCTATGTGCAGTGACTACTTTATCCCCCTTTGACGGTGAAGGGCGGGTGGTGGGGGAGGTAACAAGCACAGACGACTGAGGCAGAGAGCAGTGGCGGGACCCCCGCCCTGGGGGACATGCCTCAGGAGGCCACATGTAATCTGCCTTCAGCAAACGCAGACCCGTCGATCTGGAGATCTTGACCAGATTCGCAGAGCACATCTCTCAGCGGGGAATATGCGGGAGTTCAGTCTTCTCCTCTCTGCTGATCTGCGTTCCCCACTCCTTCCCCTCTCCTCCCCTCCCCTCCCCTCCCCTTCCCTCCTCCTTCTTTCATGAAAACATTGCTTTTGTAACAAGGAGAAAGTTCATTGCCTATTTCTGAATCTGATGACAGTGTTGTTGGGAAAATTCATCTTTTTCAACAATTCTTTGTTCACCTCAACTTCTCTAAACTTGCTTTCAAGCGACTCTGCACCATCTATTTGAATCGCCAAGAGAAGTTTTTACAAAATTGTTTCGATGGTCGCTGACGGCCCTTTGACTTTCGAGAGCCGTTAGTCAACACAGATCAGTCGTCCGGCCCACAGGCCCCGTGGGCCTCAAACTGGGGACCCTTGCACAGGCCCCATGGGCTACAAAGTGGGGGCCCTTGCACAGGCCCCACATTTCCGGCGTACTGAGGTTCCTTCCTGGAAGGTCGAGGGCCCTCCTGCGTGTCAGCGCTCACTGGCTCTCTGGCTCCTGGGGACGCTCTGGCGCAAACAGGATCGAAGGAAACGACTTTCACGTAAAGTATCGTCCTCCCTGGGGCAGCTTCCGTGTGACCTGCTCCGGGGGGACGTCCCTGTCTCCCCCCGAGAAGGCCAGACCAAGAGAGGACAGGCCCTCAGCAGGGTCCCTCCTTCAGGCGGCCCCGCCAGGGCCCATCTCTGTCTGTGGGCAGCCCTCGCTGTGTCTCCAGCCCAGGCTCCTTGCAGCGGCTCTGTGTCCACACATGGAAAGCCCCGATGTGTGAGTCCTGACTGTATTTATGGACGAATGAGTGCTTAAATCACATATAGGAAGCACATCTTTAAAATTCCTTTTTCCTCAGGCAAAGTCGACTCAAGGTCTTGCTTTGAACTGAAAGGTAAAAAAAAAAAAAAAAAATTAAGAAACATGTTCAAAGTTGTGTTCAAGTCCCACCGGACGTTAGAAAGTGTATTCAAGCTTGAATAAGAAAGACCATTTTTTTACATAAGAAATGTCTTGCGCTGGGGGCTGGGTCAGTTCAACTTCAGACTTGGGCTCAGGTCATAATCTCACAGTTTCAAGGGTTCAAGCCCCACATCAGGCTCTGTGCTGACAGCTCAGAGCCTGGAGCCTGCTTCGGATTCTGTGTCTCCCCCTCTCTGCCCCTCCCCTGCTCTCTCTCTCAAAAATAAATAAACATTACAGATATGCACTGATGCCAATACAGTGTCTGTCGTCATCTGTGGACACAAAGCGTCTAAGGTGTAGGGCTTGTGAAACAGAACACCTTGGCCTCTTAAAGGTCTGTGGCCATAAGATGGATTCCAGAACACTCAGAAATCTAGCTCTCGTTGACTTGCCGAAGCTGATTCACACGGCAATAAATATCTTTTCCTTCAGTCTTCTCCTTAATTGGAGAACACTGAGTCAGCAAAGCATATATATTTTGTGTGTGTGTGTGTGTGTGTATTCTGAATATTGGAGTAAGTGTAAGGATTTGTACAAGGCACTGGTGCTAAGAAGCTGGTCCCCTCCATTTGGGGAGAAAGGAACAGAGCAACACTGAGTAATAAACTTATTTTAAAACTTAAACTATTAAAATAATAAAAAACAAATGTTATCGGAAGTGCCTGCATGTCTCATTAGGTTAAGCATCTGACTCTTGAGTTTGATTCAGGTCATGATCTCGCAGTTTGTGAGTTCGAGCCCCACATCGGGCTCCGTGCTGACAGTGCGTAGCCTGCTTGGGATTCTCTCTCTCCCTCTCTCTCTGCCTCTCTCCCACTTCCTTTCTCTCTCAAAATGAATAAATGAATAAACATTAAAAAAGTGTTATCAAAATTATATCTATATTAAATTTCAGAAAGCAGGTGTGTTATTGACACATAGTCAAACTGTCAGTGTTTAAGATCTCCTGTATTTATTTTGTATTTATTTCTTTAAAAAAATTTTAATGTTTATTTATTTTTGAGAGAGAGAGAGAGAGAGAGAGAGAGAGAGAGAGACAGAGTGAGAGCAGGGGAGGATCCGAAAGAGAGGGAGACGCAGAGTCCGAAGCAGGCTCCAGGCTCCGAGCTGTCAGCACAGAGTCCAATGCGGGGCTCAAACTCATGAACGGTGGGTGAGATCCTGACCTGAGCTGAAGTCAGACGTTTAACCGACTGAGCCACCCAGGCGTGCCCCAGAATTAACTTCTTAAATGAACACATTGACTTTTGTGGCCAGATAGATGCATGATGGTTGAACATGAACTATCTTGATTTTATGGAGCAAGAGTGTATTTCGCGATAATTCTTGGTTTTGTGCGCAGCGCCGCGACGCGCATGCTTGTCTAGAGCTGGCGCTGTGTTGGGGCCGGTCCAGCTCACGAGCCAACTGTGCGCGTCTCTCTCCGGTGACATGGAGCTGCCAGCTCAGAATCAACCACATTTAGAGTGTTTGGACCCGGCACGTTGGCAACTCCTGTAAATCAAGACTTCCTTTCTGGAAAGCGAGTTAACACACATTTCCCAACACACCACTGAGTATAATGGGAGGATCTGGGACTGAACGGATCCTCGAGGGGGACAGACAACTACCTACCCGGTTGGTGACAGAGCTTATTCTGCGAGTCCTCGCTTACGGAACGCGTCCACTAACACACTAGACACAACAGAATCGGCGGTGAAGCAAGCCCGTCGGCTTGAACACGTTTCACATTTCCTGCTTCGCGTCACGCTGCACAAGTGAAGAGACAAATTGTCGTGTCTCTTTTAACAAATGTGATTCTTCTGGCACAGGCTTTAAAAAGTAAATCTTTTTTTAAAGTGATCGTTTGTAGTCATTTTGACAAGAAAATTGAATATGTAGTGATATATTTTCAAACCTTTCAAATATTTCTGAGCTCTGGCAAAGTCATATTGCAACACGGCGTGCGAAAGTGTTCCTTGTTGGTACCACCCGGTGCCCGTGTGGTTCCTGACCCACGGCCATGATTCCTTGGTTCCACGCACCAGCTGATACGGCTCGTGAGCTTTAGCTTTTGGAACAATGTATCGGGCACACGTTGGTTTTAGTTATCATGTGGTCACCTTCACTTCCGATTGTCACTGATTAATGGGTCCCAATGTCTAATGACTTTATGTCTATGATTACTACACTCGTATGTACATTCAGATCTAGCTACTTAATTACTACGTATTGAAATCTACCTACTTCTAGAAAACCCAGATGAACTCTGGGAAAAAAGAACTCTCTTAGAAACTCAGAATTGGTCATTTCATTTAGAGGCGAGGGACTAAGTTGGAGTTCAAGGAGCCACCTGTTCGCTGAATGACGGAGCCCCCTGGTCCTCACAGGGAGGCCTACGTGGGGCCAGGGCCGCCTCTACATCACCCCAACCACCCCCTCCACCGGGGGACAGGCTGCACTCGAGAACTTGCAGATTCTCCTGTGAAAATAATTGTTTTGCTATTTCTTTAAAAAAATTTTTTTAATGTTTATTTATTTTTGATAGAGAGAGACAGAGCATGAGCTGCGGAAGGGCAGAGATGGAGAGGGAGACACAGAATCTGAAGCAGGTGTCAGGCTCCGAGCTGTCAGCACAGAGCCCAAGGCAGATCTCGAACCCACAAACCATGAGATCATGACCTGAGCCAAAGACGGGCGCTCAACCGACTGAGCCACCCGGGTGCCCCTGGGGGCTATTTCTTAGAAAACCTGCTTCTGATTCTTCACTGGTAATTGATGGTGACATAATTTCTCTCATAAGGTAGGTCCTGATCATTTGAATTGTATTAGGAAATCTTCATGGGGATTCTCATTTCCTTGCACAAAATTGCAAATCGGCTCTTTAATTTTTTTCTGAGCCTATATCTTTCCTCCCTTCTGCTTCTTTGGGCTTGTTTTACCAGCATGAACTCGTGCATGGGTAGTTGATGCATGATGTTACAGTAGTTGAGGTGAACAACATGGCGCCATGAGCGTCCACACCTCACGCTGAGTGCCCACCGGCCGCACCCCTGCGACCGTGCAGCTCTATTACATACATGGATTATACTCCCCTTCCTAACTTCCTGAACTCGATGCTTACATGATATTTTTCTTCTTTTATTTACTGTTTTTTTTAGAGAGAGGAATGAGTGGGGGAGGGGGCGGAGGGAGAGAAAGAACCTGAAGCAGTTTCTGCACTCAGCGACTGGGGGCCCCGTCTCACCACCTGAGCTCACGACCTGAGACAAAATCAAGAGTCAAGGCTTAACCAATGGAGCCATGCAGGTGCCCCTGAGATGATATTTTTAAAGAATAAATGTTATTTATTTATAAAGGCCTTTGAGACCACAACATGTTCTCTGACAGCAGCCAGGGAGGCGGCCGCGATGACACAGGGGGGTTTGGCTCAGCCCCGGGGGTGGAGGGAGGCATCGCCCAGGGCATGGTGTCACCCTCACATCTGGGAGCAGAGAGCACACAGGCGGAGTGTTCCTGGCACACAGCAGGTGACACCAGGTCCCGCGGCGGTGACGGGGACAGAGGGGGCCGCTCAGGGGACTGAGTCAGTCGGTGAGGGGAGGCCGGGGAGGGGAGCGAGGCCCCTTGAGCGCTGGATGCCTGGTTGGGAGGGCGAGCCCCCACGGTGACGCAGGCTGGTGGCAGTGGTGGCCCGGGTGACGGCGTAGAGACGCAGGGAAGTGGACGATTTAAGACTCTCTAGGAAAAGGTCAGAAGTCGGCTACACTGTTGTATTATTAGTGGGTGGGGTTAGGAGATGGAGGTCACACGTACATCCCCACCTTACCTACCGCACCAGCTGCTCCGTCTGGTTCCAGTGTGGGGCTTCCTTGCCCAAAGGCTCCTGCTCACTGCCCCGCCCGCCCGGAAACCCCATCCTTTTCTCACCCCCTAAAGGCCCGATCCAGCTCCCGTGCCCACACTTCTCCCGTCGAGAAAGCCTCGCCCTCTGGCCCTGCATCCCAACCCCGGGAGGGCGAGAAAGCACATTTGTATTCCTGGATGTGTGGTCTCCTTCTCTTCCCACAGCTTCTTTGTGTCTTGTGACCCTTCCCTCCCTGTCACTTCATGGGAAGCACAGGCCGGCGGAGAAAAGACAGCTGCATTCTAAATGCTTAGGTGTTAAAGGATTTTCCTGGGGGGAGCAGAGACCTCTAAAGGAGAATGTCCAGTCAGATCCTCAGAAGAAAGTGTTAGCTTTAGGGGCGCCTGGGTGGCTCAGTCGGTTAAGCGTCCAACTTTGGCTCAGGTCATGATCTCACGGTTCGTGGGTTTGAGCCCCATGTCGGGCTCTGTGCTGACAGCTCAGAGCCTGGAACCTGCTTTGGATTCTGTGTCTCTCTCTGTCTCTCTGCCCCTCTCCCACTCACACTCTGTCTCTTTCTCTCTCAAAAATAAATAAAACATTAAAGAATTTTTTAAAAAAGGAAGTATTAGCTTTGCTTATATGAAGGGGCTGACGTGTGAGCTCATGATGAGTCAGTGGGGCCCCGAGGGAGCAGAGGGGTCTGCACGTCAGCGGGGACCCAACACTCCTGCTCTTTCTTTCCCTAAAGGCACACATTGTAATTTCTGAGTTCCCAGTTTAGCTGGTCATTTAAATTGTATTCCTTAAATTTAACGAAATCAACCTTAAAAAAAAAAAGGACAGGTGGCTTTAAAAGATTTTTGGAAGAAACTTTGATTCCAAAATAGGACTATGATACACGCACAAGACAGAACAAAACCCCGGAACTGGCACATCGCGTGCTCCCAAAGTGAATTGTCAGCTACCTCATGAATTTAAAAATGACAATCTAATCCGTCCTCAATTTTGAAATTGTTAAAATGGTTAGAAATACAGATGTGAACCCATCGCCATGAACAGTAAACCTCACACTAAATATGTATAATTCCTTGAGGCAGCACCCAGAAAACGGTGGGGGGAGTGTAAACAAACACAGGAGTTTTGGCCAAGCGGGCATCTGCTTGGTGAGTGTGCGTGTTCCCATGAAAAGCTACTTACGAATTAATGGAGTGAGGACTATTTGGTGCGTCAGAAAGTGACTTCCCACCCGCTGAGACCAGAGGACAGTCTCTGTGTCGCAGGGGTGACGGGAGAGTGTGAGGAGGAGGCAGGTCTTGAGATCTGGTGCGCTCTGGAGAAGGAAGCCTTGACCGCAGGTGCACTAGGGCGCCTCTGTGGTGAGTGGCTACACTGAGACAGAGTCTGTGGTGGAACTACAGATGCCCGGAGCTGCTAAAGGCTCCCAGACTCTCAAAGGCTGTCAGATAGCAGAGCTGTCTCTGAGCGCTTAGGAGGGGCCTGGAGACACTGAGGAGAGGTGAAGGCCTTTTTAGGTGGGAAGCAGAGAGGCAGCCGCAAGAACCTGCGGGAAATAAGATGTGAGAACCTGACAGTCAGCATCGCGTCATGTGTCTCTTAAACACAGGCGCCATATTTGTCCCTACTTGTCGTCTGTCTCTTCCCGGCCAGATCAGGATCTTCTTGAGAGTAAAATGGTCTCTTACAAATGTTTCGTGCTCTTCAAAACACCCCCAACACTGATGAGAACCCTTGGCTTCTAGTTGAGGGTTTACTGATTGACGCGTTGACCTCAGGGAACACAAAGGTTCATCCATGCATGGCACGTCCATCGAGTTAGTTCTGAGAAGACACTAACCGGCCACAGTCCATCCATCATTTACTCGTTTCTTGCTCCTAACGAGTACTCTCAGATGGAACAAATCGCCGGAAGTAGCTCTCAATTCGTAGAAATGAATCCAAATAACATCAATCCAATTAAAATTCATTTTATTTTGACAATGCAACTACTGGTGTAGAGACCCAAAGTAATTTGCTTAAAGTCACCCAAGAGAAGGAGGGACAAAAAACAGGGGTTCCCTCTTTACCTTTCCTAGGCAGATGTTAGGCACTGGCAGAACGGGAGGGTTTTGCATTTGCATGCTGATTGGTGATTATTAGCAGCCATTGGTGATTGTCTTTTAAAAAGTAAAAAAAATTATTTTCAGCGTTCATTACCTTCTCAAAAAATAGACAAGTGGATACCTTGAGACTTCATATATTTGCTTCAAAAACAGCTTTTGTCTTACTTCTGCTTTGTCACTATTATATTAATTGCTTGTGATTTTACGTAACCCAAAAAAACTATCATTGACAGAACTAATGCAACACATCTTAAACTATGGTTTTCCTTCTGTTAAAACACACGCGCACGCACACACACACACACACACACACACACACACTTTGTAGAAAATAGCAAATTGAATTAAAACAGTCAAATTCCATTTTATTTTCATTTAACTTTCCAAGTTTATTTACTATGAGAGAGAGAGAGCAAGAGAGAGAATGAGTGGGAGAGGGGCAGAGAGAGAGGGAGAGAGAATCTCAAGCAGGCTCCACACCATCAGTGGGGAGCTGGATGTGGGGCTCAAACTCATGAACCATGAGATCATGACCTGAGCTGAAACCTAGAGTTGGATGCTTAACCAACTGAACCACCCAGGCGCCCCTCAAATTCCATTTTACAGTTTCCACTAAAATTACCCACAAAAATACCAAAGAGGAAAAGCACCCTCAAAACACCACCAACTATTGGGACAAAAAATCTGTACACATCAGAGGAAAGTCAAGGTGTATATTTTGCATTGACCAGGTCCTGACGGTGGAGCTTGTGAGGCTGTAAAGGGATGTGTCCACTTGCTGAGAGATGGCAAATGATCACTGCTCAGGCGAGAGAAGTTCTTTCTCACAAGTACACGTCAAGGGACATAAGATCACTTGAGTTGTTCAGAAAATACCTATGAGAGACTCTCCTACTGTTGAGAAAAGGAAGGGGAAAGACACCTTCTAGAACTTCAAGGCCGCCTAAACAGAGATGGGCAAATATGATTCTGGTTATTGAGTCTACGAAAGAGGACACGACTTTGAACCAAATTGGCAATAATCCTCACGGCGATTCTCCTAGCGTGGCTTGCAGGAGACTCCAAAGGACATTCGTGTTTTGCGTGAGATGCTTTGCGTAGCTGCACTGAGGTGACAGGCATCCAAACATGTGTGGTTGCATCCTCCACCCTCTGGCTGCACGCTTCTTACTAAAACATCTGAAACACTTATTAGTTGTCAATCATCACATACAATCAGTGCGATGTCATTGTAGCGGTGGGCCAGGGTCACAGTCGTGGGGTGTGAACAGGATTGGGAGTCCTGGAGACTTGTCATGACAGTTTGGGGAGATTTGAGATCCATTTGAGGCAAGACTGTGAATAAATACTCTTGTTCCTACCTGAGGAAAGAAAACTTCTGGTCCTTCTTGTAGACTGGTATTGAACGGAAATCATTTTACAGAACAATAGCTGTGAACCAGCATTTCATCTTTGAGGATCTGTGTCCTATAATTTTTACTAAACAGTGTACTTTTTAGGATTCAGTCATGAAATTAGAAGCGGTAATGGTATTTCAACGGAGGGGATTTAACATCGGCATTGGCTGCACCATACTTGGTGTGTTGAATGAACAGAGAAGAGGGCGCCTGAGTGGCTCAGTCAGACAAGCATCTGACTTTGGCTCAGGTCATGATTCCATAATTTGTGAGTTCAAACCCCACGTTGGGCTCTGTGCTGATGGCTCAGAGCCCGGAGCTGCTTCAGATTCTGTGTCTCCCTCTCTCTCTGCCCCTCCTCCACTCATGCTCTCTCCGTCTCTCTGCCCATCCGTTGCTCTGTCTCTCTCAAAAATAAATAAACATTAAAAAATAAAAAAAGAACAGAGAAGAAACAAGTCGCGAACCCAGAACACACACACACACACACACACATACACACACAACATAGTTATCGTCCATTACTGTGAGGGGGAAAAGGAAGAAAGGAAATCATTTGGGGTTATCAGAATATATACTTTTGGAGGCAGGACCCCATGGAACTTGAATTTAGACCCCTGAGAAGAGGATTCTATTATATATATATATATATATTGTGTGTGTGTAGCTGAAATAACTCTGAAGGTCCATGATGGTAAAGCTTTGGGAGTATCAAAGGGAGCAGGAACCTGGGGTGAATTTCGGCCGTTGGGGAGAAGTGCCCACTGAGGTGCCCAGCGACAGCCCCCAGGAGAGAAGGAAGCCCTCGTCCCTTCCTCCTTCCAAGGCCCCCGGGCCGCCCTCCTGGCAGAACCTCCTGGTCCATCTCCTGGCAAAGAAACGTACCCCAACACTTCCAGTAACAACATCCCACGTAGAAGAGTGGATTTGGGCAAAAGACAATCGGTAACTGGTTGCCTCGGCCAGTTGTCTTTTGGGAACCTTGAAGAACTTAGTTTGTTCATTCAAGGAAGAAAAGAGAAATTTATGAATAAGCTTTCTGCAGTCAAGTCACAAGGGTCCTCTCTGGGTTTTTGTGCATTGGGATCTCAGTGGGTATCACGGATGTGAGTTCACCACTGAATTAGTGCAACTGTGTTAAGTGATTGGGATCTGAGGACACAGGCCTACTGTGAGTGTTTGCACGAAGTTAGGGAAACTTACGTTTCACAAGTGACAAAGCAGAGCCCAAAGCGGAAGAGGATGGAGAACAAGGGTATCAGCTGAGATTAGCAAATAGAAATTCACAGGAACCCCAACCCCCGATTCCAGCACACGCATTTCATTCAAGGTTCTCCAGTTTCCAAATGAACGTTAGAATTACAAGGCCGTCCAGTCACGTTTAGACTTCTGTTATGCATGCCTATTTCCCAGCCTCTAAAATGTAGTAATTTGGCCCGTTATGCTTAGATAAACACCTGGAAACTCTCTTGGGAAAGATCCCAAGTCTAGACACAGTTTTAAAAAAAAGTCCGCACATGTGTTTCTTATTAAGAGAAACTATTACTCTGCAGACAAGAGAAAATTCCCATGTCTTCAATGAGTCGCCAATTATGTCACATTTTGTGCCGAAGCCCCGATGACGAATACACACAGACTTGCCTTCAGAAAGTAGAAAAAGAAAAGGGAAGAGAGAGAAGAAAAATGATCTTATCTAAACTGCCAGAAGACCTATTTTTTAAATGCAAGCCTTAGATGATGAGAAGCAGAGGTGACTCACAGCAACCTACCAGGGAAACTGTGTTCTTATGCTTTATAATGTGGGCAACAGCGCTCCCGGGAAATGTGGCCACTTCAGGTTTAAGATAGCAGTCGATGCACATTAGCTACTATTGTTCTCTGGACTTTATTTATTTTTTCTTTTATACTTTATCGTCAAGTTGGTTTCCATACCACACCCAGTGCTCATCCCCACAAGCGCCCTCCTCCGTGCCCATCACCCCCTCTCCCCGCCCCTCCCCCTCAGTCCTCAGTTTGTTCTCAGTGTTCAACACTCTCATGACTTTAAGTTGAGATGTTTCCCTTCTTTTCCTCCTCCTCCTCCTTCTTTCTCTTCCCAATTTTCCCTTCTTCTTCTCCTCTTCCTCTCCTCTCCTTCTCCTCCTTCTTTCTCTAATGAAAAATAGGAAACCATTTTCTATAATACTCAATTCTAGAAAAAGCTACAACGTGTAAATCAGAAAGTCAAATAATGTCCCCATAAATGGAACACTATAGAATGGACGCAGGGAGCCCAGCTGTGAGCACGGCAGTTCCAGGGAGTGAACTATGGATACATGGCAGCTCTCAGTAGCCGCCCACTAATGTCTTTTACTTTAAAAAAATTTTTACTGTTTATTAATTTTATAGAGACAGAGAGAGACAGAATTTGAGTGGGGAAGGGGCAGAGAGACAGGGAGACACAGAATCCGAAGCAACTCCAGGCTCTGAGCTGTCAGCACAGAGCCTGACACAGGGCTCAAACTCACGAACCATGAGATCATGACCTGAGCCGAAGTCAGACGCTCAATGACTGAGCCACACCGTCATCCCTAATGTCCCTTTTCTTGGGGCAGCCGGGACCGGCCATGATGACTGCCTCTACACAGGTGCATAGAAGGAACACAGATCTGATACCTAGAACCAAAATCCACACAAACAGGAACACATGCATAGGCTCGATTTCAGCTGATATTATAGAAAAGATGCTGAATAAAGCTGGAGACTAATCAGTTACCAGGTAGGCATTCTGAGAGCTTAAGGAGTGGAGCAGTGACCCGGCTAACTCTGGGTTACCAAAATAAACACGTTAAAACGAGAACTTGAGAAGACAGTGAAAACTGCCTTCTATGACTCCTGTGGTGGGAAATCTCTTCCTGGTTGTACCAGTCCCTGGGTCCCTGATCTTACAAACTAAACGTTTTACCAGATTGGATTCTCCCCCAACTCTGCTTCTCTCGTTGATGCCTCAAAGATCAAAATAGGAATGCATACAATCTGCACCTCTCCCCAAACTGTATTAACCCCGACACACAGCAGTCATTTTGAATGAGCGTTCACAACAAAACAGTTCTATGAGCAGACATTTGAAGATATTCAATAAAAGGGGAAAGAACTATGTGATACCTCAGAGATATACTTTTTTTTTTGAAAGACTATAACTTGAATGAAAATGTGTAAACATCTCTCATTTCATGTCTAAGCTACAGCAGAAAGCCATGGAGAAGGAAGAATATAGGACCAGAAAGGTGCTCATGGTGGAAATGGAAAATGTATCATTAAATCGAATATAGCAGCAGTAATGGCAAATTAAAGTAATAATCAGTGTTCTTGATTGCACAAAATAGAACAGATTAACCTTGAAGAATTTACTGGTTCACATCACTGCTCACTCCTGTGGAATGGATGTAGTTTCAGGCGTGGGCTCTGCAGAAACTCAAATGATGTCATGAACTTGATCTATTCTGCAATGTTACTCATCTCTGCTTTTCTTTTACTTTGACCCCCAATCTTTCTTACTCTGTGAAGCCTTTCAAAGTATCTGGAAAGATACTCATCAGAAGTCCCAAGCCTATTATGTTTTCAGCTCAGAATCCTAAAAGAAAAGAAAAAAAAAAAACCCTCACGTTTCCCCAAAATATCCCAGGGAAAACTCTGGCCTGGGAAAATGTCACATACCCCTATGTGAAAATATCACAGTATCCGCTGGGATGCGGTGCGGACTGTCAAGTGCACATTCCTGGGTCTGGGAGGGGAGTTTGGTTCCATAAATCACAGCCAGACCCACACTACGTGAGACCGAAAAGTCCGTCCCTGAAACAGCAAGAGTAAGTGTGATCGTTTCTAATGTTTGTACCCTCACCAGTGTTTACCACGGGCTGCTACCTTGTGAAACCCAAAGAAATAAATCGATGAATTAAAACACATCATTATTAAATTCTCCAGAACTCAGGGGGCAAAATAAAGAGACGAAAGTAAGCAGCAGAGATGTGTGGGATTTTGTGCGAAAGATCCAGCGTCCATAAGAGAGGGATCCGGAGACAGAGAGCAGCACGGAGGAGAAGAGGCAGCAAGCGAAGCCAGAGCAGGATTCAATAATCCAGAATGCTGTGTAGACAGCCGGCCCCGGGGCAGCGTGCAAAGGCTTCTCACTGGAACCGGAGGGCACGGGAGTCCCGGAGCCCAGCATGTGGAGTTGAAACGAGGAACCTCTCTATGCTGGAATAGTGCAATTTGCTTTTGTTCCTTGAGACTGCAACGATGTATTTTCTAAAAAGTCAGAAAGGTTTAATTTACCTTCTCCCAAACCAAGAGTTGTGTGAAAATGAAGAAACAAAGAGAAACAGAACAAAACATGAGGTTCTGTCCTGAGAGACCTGCCGGCTAAAGGCCCCCATTCTCCCAGACGCCCGACAGCAGCCAGGCGGGAGGGGCCACCGGCCCTGCTTGCTCCAAGGACCCCGCCTTTCAAATGAAGTGTTATAGGAAAGAGTTGACGGTGGGAAACCGCCAGCAGATGTTCAGATTAGGAATAATTTTTAAAAAAGATTTCTTTAGTTCAGAGCTGCAGACTCCTACCTCCATTTCTGGCAACACACCGGCAGAGAAGCTCCTGGAAATCAGGACTTAGAACGGTGGTAAGTGAGCGCTAGAACAATAGTTTGCACCAGTGGGCAGACAGGGACGCGTGGAAATGTGCTGACGGGGTCTGTTAACAGACTTTCCTTCCACATCTGGAAACAAAATTCTCTTAGTATCTATGGGTAAAGGAAGAGGAGAAAATCAAGAAGGGACCTATGAAAATATATAGCAGAGCAAGGACAAGGAAGACACGTTTAGAAGATGCAGAGGAAGACTGCTGCTGTGATTTACTTTGGTATTCACGAGGAATATTCTAGAAGCTTTTCACATTATGAAAAGAAAATAAGCAGAGGATCCCTCTCTTATGGACGCTGGATCTTTCGCACAAAATCCCACACATCTCTGCTGCTTATTTTCGTCTCTTTGTTTTGCCCCCTGAGTTCTGGAGAATTTAATAATGATGTGTTTTATTCAGAAATAAAGTCATAATGGGCTGAAACAGGGAGATGCCAATAAAGGAAATGAATATGTGGGTGATGAAAAGATGATCACAACCCAAGACTTTGTGCCGTGTTGAGTTATATGTTGGAGGCATGACAGATTGGGATACCTAGTAAATGAGTAGAGTGGAACACAGCTTTGTAACTCTCTCTTTCAGAATTTAGAGGACACCGCTGAGATGGGAAATCATGAGAGAGGAAGTTCTAAGTGAGTGACAGCAAAAGCATCCTCGACAGATAGAAGATTACTGCTAAAGAAGGTACTAGAAGGTAGAAGATAAGAAATCCACAGATATAATAAGGTAAACTTGTTTTTCGAACTGAAGAAAATAAATAAGAATTCAATTAAAATGGATGTAATGAAAAAGAATATACACTGATATTCCTTAGAAAGCAGAGGAAATAGCTGAGATAAAAAAATTGTTAAAATGGGAAATAAGAAAAATTAGAAAGAAGGTAGAATTGATAGTAATAAAATTTCTGTAAAAAGCACAGTTTACAAAAGAGTAATACAACAGTTCTGTGTCTGGTTTGAAATTAAACTGCACAAAAAGCAATTTTAGGGATAAAAATAGGGGCATAATGGAAGATACGGCAGAAATTTCGAAAACAAGTTTGTTCACATTTAGACAATTCAATGTAAAGAAAGGTTCTCTTGGGTTCAATTGAGATTAAAATTTTAAAGTACAAACATACTTCTCTTCCCCCCTAGTTTTCTGTTCAGTGTCTCAAGATCCACATATGAGTGAAAATATATGTATCTGTCTTTCTCTGACTGAATTACGTCACTTAGCGTCATACCCTCCAGTTCCATCCATGTTGCTGAAAATGGCAGGATTTCGATCCTTCTCATTGCCAAGTAGTCCTCCATTGTATAGACAAACCACATCTTCCTTATCCACTCATCAGCTGATGGACATTTGGGCTCTTTCCATAACTTGGCTATTGTTGACAGCACTGCTATAAACATTGGGGTGCATGTGCCCCTATGAATCAGCACTCCTGTATCCTTTGGATAGATTCCTAGGAGCGCCATTTCCGGGTCATAGGGGAGTTCTATTTTTATTTTTTTGAGCAGCTGCACCAGTTTGCACTCCCATCAACAATGGAACTCCATCAAGGTTCCATTTCTTCACATCCTCGCCAACATCTGTTGTTTCCTGAGTTGTTAATTTTGGTCACTCTCTGGTGTGAGGTGGTGTCTCAGTGTGGTTTTAATTTGTATTTCCCTGATGATGAGTGATGCTGAGCATCATTTCATGTATCTGTTGGCCATCTGGATGTCCTCTTTGGAGAAGTGTCTGTTCATGTCTTCTGCCCATTTCTTCACTGGATTGTTTTTTGGGTGTTGAGTTTGGTAAGTTCTCTATAGGTTTTGGATACTAACCCTTTATCTAATACGTCATTTGCAAATATCTTTTCCCATTCCGTCCACTGCTTTTTAGTTTTGTTGATTGTTTCCTTTGCAGTGCAGAAGCTTTTTATCTTGATGAGGTCCCATAGTTCATTTTTGCTTTCATTTCCCTTGCCTTCAGAAATGTGTCGAGTAAGAAATTGCTGTGGCTGAGGTCAAAGAGGTTGTTGCCTGTTTTCTTCTCTAGGATTTTGATGGTTTCCTATCTCACATTTAGGTCTTTCATCCATTTTGAGTTTATTCTTGTGTGTGGTGTAAGGAAGTAGTCCACTTTCATTCTTCTACATGTCGCTGTCCAGTTTTCCCAGCACCACCTGCTAAAGAGGCAGTCATTTTTCCATCAGATACTCTTTCCTGCTTTGTCAAAAATTAATTGGCCGTACACCTGTGGGTCCAGTTCTGGGTTCTTTATTCTGCTCCATTGATCTGTCTGTTTTTGTGCCAATACCATACTGTCTTGATGATGCCAGCTTTGTAGTAGAGACTAAAGTCTGGAATTGTGATGCTTCTCGCTTTGGTTTTCTTCTTCAATATTCCTTTGGCTATTTGAGGTCTTTTGTGGTTCCATACAAATTTTAGGATTGTTTGTTTTATCTTTGAGAAGAATAACAGTGCAATTTAAAGGGCAAAGTAAAATTCCAGCAAACATCTGGGAAGAAATAAAATAAGTTATTACTTGCTTGGTCACAAAAATTAGGCTGTCCCATCCTTCTCCAGTGTAATGATAATTTTAGAAATAAAACAGGGCAATTCTAGGTGTCCCAGAAGAGAAAGAAAAGGTTGTGATATTTCAGTATATCCATTTCAGTAGAACTATGCAAGGGCTCACAAAATACCTCATACATCTCACTTGAAGATTTTATTTTAGCAGGTTATCTTTGTAAAGAGATGAAGCAAATCTCTGAAAGGAAGCAGACTACCATAGCAGAAAAAGTCTGATACTCGCCACAGGAATCAATTCAATAAAGCTAAACCCAAATATCTTGCAGCTACAATTCAGAAACATATATTACTCAAATTTTATTCTTTAAAAGGAGATATGTACTATAAAAACAATAATCCAAAATTCTAGAGACTATTAAGAACTAGGAGAAGTAAAAGCAGGGACAGATAACAGGACCATAGAAAAGGAGAATGTGTACAACCTGTTACTGCAAACAAAAGATACCCTTTCATTGTTTGAACTGGTATTGAATAACTGACGGAGAATATGGCTGAAAGGTAAAGTTTTACTTTTGAAAATGTAAACCTGTAGAATTTAAGATAGATCGTGTGCCTTTCAACTATGGGAGGAAAATAAAAACAAAAACAGAAAAGTGATTCATTTGAAAGTCATTAGCTTACAAAGTTCACAAAAACTCTGGGGGTCGAGGGCTGGTCCTGGAAGGCAAAGCAGCAAAGACTTTGTCACAAGAATCATCTCCTAAACCCTGCTGGGGACAGTCACCTGCCGGCCCCACCTGCCACGCGGCTGGCTTTCCTGGTCCCCCTGCCACTCACTGCGGTCCGTTTCAACGGCTTTTGGACACTCACTTGTCTTCCAGGAGGATTAGACTCTGATCTCATCACAAGCTCACGAATAATCTGAAAATGATCTAGAATATTTAGGTCACTCATTCAAGGGTTGATGTCTAATTATCTGAGCTCTGGTACATGCCCATGATCCACCTCGAAAGTCATCATTAAAATCACCCAGTAAGCTTTTTAATGACAAAGATTCTAGGGACTCATCCTGGAAAGCCAAATCCAGTAAATCTCTGATGAAACTCTCCCCTGCCCCTTTCTCTCTCATTATCTTTGAAAGCCACCTCTGAGGGTCCAGTGGCCAGCCAGGTGCTGGTCCTGCTGCTCCAGAGTCTCTCTTGAGGACAGAAGACAGGGACATGGCTGCGCTTGCAAACTGTGATCTAGCTGTTGGGCGAACAGGTGAGCCAGAGAGGACCCCGCCCCTTGGTTTGGGAGAAGAGAGGAAGGTGTCCCAAGGAGTACAGTTAGCTTGAGATGTTTTTCAAGACTCAAGAGTTGTTGAGGAGAAGACTGACTTAGTAGGAGGAAAACGGAGAGCAGACGTTCAGGAGATCACACCCGGAAAAAGTGACCTCAGAGCCAGGGTGACCCCAGCCCGGCTGCAGAGAGTGAGCGGGGAGGCGGTCCATTTCAGGGCTGGGCTGGCCGGGACCGGAAAGCAAGGTTCACATCCTGGGCTTTTCAAGCTTGGGTGAAGGAGCAGAGTTCGTGTGTTGTTCACAGCAGAGCTGCTCCAGTGATTTCCACCTGTCCCTGCTCACCTTCTCTAAACCAGAAAGTTTTAGAGAAGATTTTCAGTGCCAAGAAAGGGATGTCAGCCAGCTGATGCCAGGTGCCGCGGCTCTTTAGATGCCCCCACTGCTCCTCCCAGCGCTTTTATGAACAGCGAGGACTGAGCAAGGAAACAGTGTGTGACCACAAAGTCGAGTCGTGGACCTAACAGTCCAGGGGCATATGGAATATTTGAAAAGGGCAAAATTATGAGAAATTATGGCTGCCAGAAAAAGAAAAATGTGTCCCAGTTATAAATGAAAACAATGGCTTTCCCCCCCTAGAAATGTAAAGAGATCGATGGGACATGATTTCACTTCTAAAGAGGAGTTCGAAAAAGAAAATTTAGGAAAATCTTTGGAAAGAAAATTTTAAGGAGTGGAAACATCATCTTTTGAAAGGATGCATGTGTAATTGAGGATGTTAAAATCCATGCTGGTTTGAGAGTTCTGCTAGAATGGTGTGCTCGCAAGACGATCCAGAATCTGGGACGGCGCAGGTGATGTGCGGGGGAGAAGCATCCTGAACAAAACACCGGGAACCGTTGATCCCTGAGGTCTATCCTTGTCCCTCAGGGGCCGGGAGGAGCCTCTGAATTCAGCAAAGCCCCCAGAGTTTCAACGACTAAGACAAAGAGTAGGATTTCCAGAGCAGAAAATCTGCCCAGGTAATAGGAAAGGTCAAAGGAAACTTGACCTCATACGAGGTGTTAGGCCAGAGGGAGAAATAGATCCGAAGGTCAGCTATAGATGCAGTGAGTCTTAGTTGCTTCATTAAAGCTTACTTCAACGCGCTAACTTAGCAACATTTTTTCTCCCTTTAAGACTATACATTTGCAAAGCAAGGGAGAGGCAGAGAAAAACTTCATGTGTCAAGTGCATTCAGTCTCCCTTGCTACGCTACCTGATGAATGTTGTGAAACACTGTGAAACAACGGTTCACTCAGCAACTCTTCGGGGACGATACTTCTTTGGGTTAGAGTGAATAACAGTGAGGGTCAAAGACCACCATCACCGTCACCTCGCTGGAGCTAAAGACACAGCAGAAAGTGGGAATATAATTCAGATCTGTTCTAAGATGGCCGCCGGGGCTGATCCAAGGCTCCCTCTTCCGGGTTCTTCTTCCCACCCTGCTTGTCACATGCATTAATGATGAATGTGGAAGTAACAGGCTATAAATTACTCCTTCTGCTGATGCTCCGGGCTCAGACCTCTGGAGGATGATCTCCTCCGAGCCCACCGGTGACAGACAAACCTCCTGCCTTCCAAGATCTCCCGGTGCAGCTTGGTTCTTCCGCCGGGTGATCCAGACCAGATTCCGCAACAGTCCATTCAATAAGCGCAGGTGGTGAGTTATCAATTCGCAAAATCCCGACTCCAAGACTAGTAAGACACCAGACCTTAAGGAGTCTGTCGAGTGGGAGTAAGGCCATGATAATATCTAATGTGCTCAAAGGAAGAGCATTCCGAAACAAAGATACTAAGTCCAGCCCAAGGGGGGAGAGAGAGACTACCAGTCAAGGGTGGCCTCTTAGCTAGAGATCTCAGTCATGCTTAGAGTCAGACAGCAAGGCTTTCAGAGACATGGGAGAAAAAAGAGACATTCAGATTTTAGGCATGAGGTTATGTCCCGGACTGCAGGTCAGACCCAGAAGGAAGAGGTGAGTGGGAGCCGCCTAGGTCTGGAGCCTCTAATCGTCTCTCCTCGCTGCTGAGGACATGACCTGGATTTGAACGGAAGGGGAAGACTCTTATAGGTGGGAAGACCTCGAGGAATGGGCAGACAACATAGGTTTGCAGGAGGGTGGGACGCTGAATGAGCCCCGATCTGAAGACCTCACTCTGCTCAGTGAGGCTGGAGGCCGAGCTGTTGCTCTGGGCGTCTCCATCTTCCAGGGCCGCCAGAACACGACACCACAGACTGGGGGCTCAGGCAGGGGAGGCTCACTCTCTCTTGGTTTTGGAGGCTGGACGTCCAAGCTCAAGGTGCTGACAGAGCTGTGGTCTCCTGAGGCCACCTTCTCACTGTGTGTCACGTGGCCTCTCCTCTGGGTGCACACCCCCGGAGACTTCCTCTTGGAAAGACACCAGTCTGGCCGGATTAGGGCTCCAGTCTTGTGACTTAATTTAACCTGAGTTACCTCCTTGAAGGTTGCATCTGTAAATGCAATCACATCGTGGGGTGTAGGTCTTCAACATAGGAATTTGGCAAGGACACAGTTCAGCCTGTGACGCTGCGTGAGGTGGATGAGGCGGGTTGGGGATTGGAGGAAAGTGTGGAATTTCAGCAAGAGCCGAAGAGAGGAAAGTGACCAATGACAAGCCAAGACCGACCAAGGTAAGCCACACGGCACTGAGCCCCCTGCGGAGGCTGGAGGTCTGGCTGCACGTGTAGCGGTCTGTCCCTCCCCGGCTGCACCTGCCCAACAGGATCATCAGGTGCACACGGCATTTTGAGTCCTGGGGGAGATCCGATCAGGTGACGGGGTACAGAGCCCAGGCTGGAAAGTCTGGAGTGAGGGCTGGAGACAGGGGACCCTGCCACGCACAAGGGTAATCACCGACTGGACACGGGATGGGTGAGGCATGGGAGACGGTGACTCAAAGTGCAGGATGTCGGGGTGTGAGAGCTCCCAGAGGGAAGAGCCCGGGTTTCCATTTGAGAGCAAATGACTGAAATGGCTGCACATGTCATACGATACAGGAGTATTTGGGACCACGTTCAGAAAACAAAGTTAATGTTTTTCTGAATGCTTATGAAGATTATAAGCCTTTGGGACCACTTAAGGAAAAAAGGCTACTAACCAAAATAATTTACAATAAAGGTAAATTAATTTTTTTAAGTTTATTTATTTTTGAGAGACTGAAAAAGGACAAGTGGGGGAGGGGCAGAGAGAGAGAGAGAGAGAGGGAGACACAGAATTGGAAGCAGGCTCCAGGCTCAGAGCTGTCAGCACAGAGCCCTACACGGGGCTCGAACCCATGAACTGTGAGATCATGACCTGAGCTGAAGTTGGATGCTCAACCACCTGAGCCACCCAGGTGCCCCTTACAGGTAAATCCTTAAAGTTCCATTTGTGACCCTCCCCAAGATGAGCCTTAAGGAAAAGCGAAGTGAAAAAAAACAAGTTTTGGAATGAATGTAGACAACTTTCCAGACTCACGTGACGATCACGCAGCCTTAGAAAAGGCACGGACGCGTACCAACATGGTGCATGCACTCAGGGGGAAACTTGGGGGCACACTGTGGCGTAGGTTTTCATCAAAAATATAAAATAAATCAGATAATTCTGTATTTCTTATTGAGAGCTTTAAGGATAATGTTCTTCAGGGGGCCTGGGGGCTCAATCTGTTAAGTGGCCGACTTTGGCTCAGGTCACGATCTTGCAGCCTGTGAGTTCAAGCCCTGCATTGGGCTCTGTGCTGACAGCTCAGAGCCTGGAGCTGCTTCAGATTCTGTGTGTGTCTCTCTCTCTGCCGCTCCGCCGCTCACACTCTGTCTCTCAAAAAATAAACATTAAAAAACTTAATAATAAATTAAAAGGATAATGTTCTTCAATTTAAATCTTCAACCTAATTACCGCTGTCACTTAGACCCCTGGTCCCGTGGGTGTGTTTCAGAGGAGCCAGGCCGGAAGGACTGCCCCTTCTGATGTGACACCCGTGGGGGGATGGACGCCAGGGTGTGGGTAGAAGAGCTGTCCCAGTAGGAGAACACAGCTGTCCCAGTCTGCACGTGCTTTCTTAGGTAACGCTCGTGATGCTTTGGCAACAACACCCGATTTGTCATCCTTGCCCGGCTGAGCCTTGGCGAGGACACAGTGCAGCTAAGTCCTGGAGCAAGACGGTCACTGCCATCGTGTGCTTCCCCAGTTCTATCCGTCCTGAGCAGGAGAGCGCTCACAGGACACGGGGTCGGGAACGGGAAAGGCGGAACTGGCGCCATTTTCCTTTCTGTTTCCCTCTGCCCAGTAACTGTCTTTGTCTGTATGAGAGCACGGGGCACTGAGAGTGCTCGGTTTGGCCAGAACATTCAGGTAGACTTGGTAACGCGGATGAAATACTTACGCAGTCATTGCCTGGAAGTTAGGAAAAATGACCACCTGCGCAGATGAAGATGTGGAAACGACACAGAATTTATCCTCTGAAGGACTGAGTTAGGTGAGAGCCGGAAAATTGTCAATGTGATGATCTCAATTCCCAGAGCCAATAAGGGGACGTCCTGGTTACTGGCAACATAAAGACATTGGTGGGATATAAAAAAAATCAGAGTTTTAATCAATTCTGTCATTTTTCTCGTTTTCAAATTCTTTCTTGTCTTATGATAAATTTAATAACAATTCTCTCTTGTCTTAATCTGGTTTGTTATGTTGTTCTCTTTCTAACGTTTCATTAAAGACTTAAATAACTTATTGTCGTTTTTTTTACTAGTTGATATTAAAGTAACTTAAGGTATGAGTTTTCTTTTAAGATTTGGTTCCTACCATTAGGCTACGGCTAAGATATGTAATATTTTCCTTGATCTGTAGTTCTGGTTGTTGTAACTAGAGATTATTTACAAAACAATGTTGATTTACTCTCTGACTCAGCAGCTCTGTGGGTGAATTTCATATTTAAATTTTCAAATGGCTTCATTGTATGATATTTGTTTTGTTTGTTTTTTAATTAAATACCTCCTTTCATCTCACTCTGGCCAAAGAATATAGTCTTTACAATTTCCATTATTTAGATTTTCTTCATGGTCTAGTTTGAGATTGATTTTGTACACATTTTTTAGAATTTTAAAAGATGGGGTGCCATCTTTTAAAATTGGATGGCTCAATCAGTTGAGTGTCCCACTCTTGATTTGGGCTCAGGTCACGGTCCCAGGGATCAGTCATAGGATTGAGCCCCATGTCAGACTCTGCACTGGGCGTGGAGCCTGCTGAGGATTCTCTCTCTCCTTCTCTCTCTGCCCCTTCCCTCGCTGTGTACTTTCTCTCTCTCTCTCTCTAAAAAAAGTGCATGTTTCATTCTTTGTTTATAGAATTAAAGCTCATGTGTATATATGTCCATTTAATCAATGAGATTGTGAAGTTCCCCTATTTCTTATTAGAGGGTTTTTGTTTGTTTCTGATGTCCAGCACCCACCTGCTCTAACTGAGGCCACAGTTGGGTTTTTAAAATTGAGATTATTATTAATTTACAATAAAGTGCCTGGATGTTAATTACTGAGACTGATGAATTTTGGCAGGTGTATACACGCACATCACCACCATCTAAAACCAGATGCAGAGGCACCTGGGTGGCTCAGTCGGTTGAGCATGCAACTTCGGCTCAGGTCATGATCTCACAGTCCTTGAGTCTGAGACCTGCATCTGGAGCCTGCTTCAGATTCTGTGTCTCCCTCTCTCTCTTTTCCTCCCCCACTTGTGCTCTGTCTCTCTGTCTCTCAAAAATAAATAATAAACATTTTTAAAAGTTAAAAAAAATAAGACAACATACAGAGCACTTGTAAGGCCTGCAGAGTACTCCTGAGCCCTTTCCAGGCCCGCCTCCTTGTCCCACAGCCACTCTCCACCCAAAATCATGACTTGACTTTGGAGGAAGCACTGTATCTCGCTAGATTTCAGGGTAGAAACAAATCACATTGTCCGGTTCTGAGGGAGGTTTATTATTCACATTCTCATCATTGTGCAGGTAGGCGAGGCAGAATCTAGCTTTCTCGCGGGTCATGTTAGTACCTGGAATCTACTGCCCAGATTAGCCTGTCGTGTCAAGTTGGGCTTTGCTGCTGAAACCAACATCCTCTAGAAATGGGAATGAAGAATGAAGGAAGAGACAGGGCTAAGAGGTCACCTCCCAGCTTTCCAACAATTTTTCCAAAAGGTGTACTTGAAAATGGTCATTCATATCTGGTCAACTGCACCATCTTTAAGGAAGGCTGGAATATGTAGATTTCTTCTTAGAAACAGGGTGCCCTGAGGTGGCTCTGACGGCACCGGGACCTTTTGCAAGAGGACGGAAGGGCAGGAGGAATGGCTGTGACCAAGGCCCAGCTACCTGTGTCGTATCCTGCTTTGCATGCTCTGGCCAGGCTCCCGTCTCAGCCGGCCCCACGCCTGGAGCCTGTGATCCCCACCTAAGTCAGTCCCCTCCCCCACCCATGCCCCTCCACAGGTTTGTTCAGGAAGGGCCTCTCAGAACCAACAAGTCTGGCTCCGAGGGCGTGTGTCTGAGTCATCAAGGAAGCCTCTCCCCCCTCATCGTCTGGGATGGTGCGGTGCTATGTGGCTTGGCCACTGTGAGACCGTGTGGAAAGCGGTCGTCTGAAAATGGGGTCAGTGTTGGGAGAAGCGGGGCCAAGGGAGGATCAGAAACCGCGTCTTTGTCCATCGTGTCTGCCCCTGCTGTCAGGTCTGCCACCAGAGGTGGCAGGTAGTGTTGATACAAGGAAAGTAAAACATGGTCCTGAAAAAGATTAAAACAAAGACTAAAAAGCATCCTACTCATGACTTCCAAATAATGAGACAAAATAAAAGACTAGAAGAAGTCTTCTCCTGTCCACGCATCCATCCCCCTTGGTCTTAAATTTCTATCACTTTGATGAGAGTCCTAAGCGAACCACATACCTGAGTTTTGTTTACTGGATGGGTAGAAAGTCTAATTAATAGGTGTGTTCAAGTTTCTCCAAACAAGTGTGAACTTCCACGTCTGTAGATCCTGTTTCATATACTTTTCGTCTACGCCAGTTGGTTTCTAAGAACTTTCTGATTGTTTACTTGCATTTTCTATGTGTTTGTCCTTTAATAATTAGAAACACACCTTTTTGTCTTGTTTACTTCTTTTCTCCTCCGTTACTACTTTGACGGTTCTAATACTGTCTTCCCAAAATGTTTGGATTTGCCTGCTCTCTCCTTCCCTTTGAACTTGTCATTTTTAGTCACCACCTTCAAGGTCTTACACGATGCCTGACGCACAGCAGATAGTCAATAACCACCTTTAGGATAATTGCATGGGTTTTTGTTTTGAAAGATGACTCTGAGAGATAAGATGTCTGACTTCCAATATTCTTCAATAGATTTGTTTCTTTTTTTCCTTTCTTGATGGATTTTTATATCCCAAGTCTTTTATTTTGTCTCATTATTTGGAAATCATGAATATTACTTTTAAAATATTATGTATTTTAGGGACGCCTGAGTGGCTCAGTCAGTAAAGCACCCAACTCTCCATTTTGCCTCAGGTGATGATTTCACAGTTCCTGAGTCGGAGCCCCGCGTCAGGCTCTGGGCTGACAGCGTGGAGCCTGCTTGAGATTTTCCCTCTCCTTCTCTCTCTCCCCCTCCCCCCCTTTCAAAATAAATAAACAAACAAAAAAATTACACCTTTTAGTCCTTGCTTTAATTTTATTTGAAGGACCATATTTTACATATTTGTCTCAGACCAACACCGTGATCTGACTGTAAGCGGACATGCTGACTTATCAGTTGATTCTCAGGGCAGTGAGAAAACACAGAGAAAATGACAGGGGCCTAAAAACATTTACCAACACGAGCCAGGAATTTTTTGTTTTTAACATTGTAGTATTTGGCATATTTCTCCAGCAATTATCATTATGAATTTCATTGCATTTTCTGACATTCTTTCCCGGATTTTGGGAATTTAGGATGAGACAATACTTAACTAATAAAGATCTGTGTGGATTCAAGTGTTTGTAAAAGATGAAATTTAGTCCTAAATTCAATTATAACAAAGAAATTAACAATTATATTAGTTTTTAGAAAAATGAAGTGAAAGGGGTGCCTGGGGGGCTCAGTCGGTTAAGCATTCGGCTTTGGCTCAGGTCATGATCTCATGGTTCGTGGATTCGAGCCCCGCGTCGGGCTCTGTGCTGACAGCTCAGAGCCTGGAGCCTGCTTCAGATTCTGTGTCTCCCTCTCTCTGACCCTCCCCTGCTCATGCTCTGTCTCTCTCTCTTTCTCTAAAATAAATAAAAAAAACATTAAAAATATTTTAAAAATGAAGTAAAATACATTGAAAAGGCTGGACGCAGAGGTAGGAAGGATGTCTTTATGTTGGCTCAGAGGAACGGATACGCGTGGGAGCATTTCAGTAAAATCTCAAACACCGATATGTGTTGCTATTGTCCCTTTCATCTTTCTCCTCTCCCGGGAATCCGTTGATATTTAGTTTTTGGCACCGAGGGTTCTATGCCTCTGTGTGTCCCTCTTCCCTGAGCTGAGCCCGGAACCTCTTTATCTTCACAGACAGCCCGTGTTCTAGAGAGAGGGTATTTAGAGGGACCAATATTGTACTTGCACACATGGAAGTCATTCCAGGACCCTTGTGCCAAGGAGTGAGGATAACAAAATACAAAGAAATAAATTTAGCAGAAAGCAATCCACACGGTCACAAAGCCACGTTTCGCGTGCTGTGTGCTGTGTGGATGCAGCACCTTGGCTTATTACACCGGCGTTCTTATCACTGGAAGCCTTACCAGTGTTCTGCCAAGCCCGGAGTGTGGCCTCAGCGTGGCCCAGACACCGGAGCAAGGGGTCTCTTAAGATAAACCGAGTTTCTCCAGCCTGTCTGGGAATCTGCTATTTCAGGACAGGGCAAAACTCCTCCAGACCAGGGCAGGGTTCCACTGGGAAAAGGTGCTGCAGGTGGACGTCCTTACTCTTCTTCTCTTCCTCTCTCTGCTGGGGTTTAGGAGCCAACGAGCTGGGGGATGGAGGGGCAATAATTCAGAAAAGAAAAGAGATGTGATTTTACTTGAACCAGGAGGTAGTGAAATGACTCGCATTGTCCCAAGTCCATTGCAATTCCTGGGATTATCTGTAAACGATTTTTATAATAGGTGAGTACTTACTCTCATCAAAACACTAAATAATATCGGGCCCCTGGGGGGCTCAGTGGGTTAAGCGTCTGACTCTTGGTTTGGGCTCAGGTCACGATCTCACGGTTCTGGAGTTCGAGCCCTGTATTGTGCTCCACTTGGACAGTGGGGAGCCTGCTTGGCATTCTATCCCTCTCTCCCTCTCTCTCTCTCTCTCTCTCTCAAAATAAAGAAACTTTGCTCTCCCTTTCTCTCTCTCTCAAAATAAATAAGCTTAAAAATTTTTAATTAAATAATATAAAATAAATCGAGAAAATGGAAGTTCTATCTTTATTTTCCTCTTCTTCCTACACTTGGAAGACGTATTTTCCCTTTGTGTCTGTGTGACTTTGAACAAGTTATTTTTGTCTCTGTTCTTGAGTTTTTATTTGTAAAATAGCAGAAACAATAGCTACGACCTCCAGGGACTTTTGTGAAGGCTGAAGGAGACCATTCTCGGGAGAGCGGGACCCCACCGGGCTCAGAGTACGCTCTTAAATGAAGGCTGGTTCTGATCCTTATTAACGTTATCATCCGTTCATATTGGTCTTGTGTTCTGACATATTTGGGATTGATTAATTTGTTTCTCGTGACAACGTTTTCTTAGAGCTCTCCCCATGCCTATGCTTGCTTCTTTGTGACGGTCGCCTGGTGGATCACAGTGTGAATAAATCATGATGAATGCAGCCACTCTTCTGTGGGTAGAGATTTGAGCCGTTTTTAGGTTTTGAGTAGAACAGCGCTGCTGCCCTGGTCATCTTTGCGTGTATTTATTCTAGCACATTCTCCCGTGAGAACACTTCCTATTTCCAGATGAGCAACGGCCACAGGCCATGCGTGTCTTCAGTTTGAATAGATGTTGCTAAGTTTCCCGCCCCAAAAGGTAGATCAGCTTGTGTTCAGGCCACCAACAGTGATAATTGCTTTTCTTCTGCTCCGTCATTTTTAAAAATCTTCTTTCCCCCCAAGTTCCAGGGAGATTTTTCAATTTTTAAACTGTGTTCATAGCCTCTAACAATGTTTTAAGAAATTGCTGGAAACAATGAGCCAAATACTCTTTCAAACTGTGGTCGTGCTGTGGCCTTATTGCCATTTCTAAATAAAACTTTGGACACGGGGCCTCGCACCTTTGAGGACGGGGTGTAAGAGTTACTTTAGGAAGGCGACCAAGGGGCCATTTTATTGCGGCTCAGAGAATAGTTCCAGGCACCGCCAGGGACCGACGAACCCACTCTCCCATCTGGACCGTCTCAACCTGGAAAGTCTCACAAGGATTCCAGCATCCCCCACCCCACTGAAGTGAACAGCCAATCCTATCCTGCCACCATCCAAAGATGCCCCTACTTGGCTATCTGCCCACCAGAGGTCAAACCCGGAACTCTTGCACCCATAAAACACCTTGCTCTCCCAGACTTGGGGCGACTTCCCTGACTCCCCACTCCCGGAGTCAGGGAACCTCACTCGGGAATTGCAGATCCCAATAAAGGCTCTCTTGGCTCCATAACTTGGTCTCTCTCTTTCCTCTCGCCTTTGCCTCCATCTATTAAATCTTACAGGGGGGACATGGAACATGTGATAGTTTGGGTTTTGATGGTAATTTTTTGCTTTGTTAAGTTTGTATCCTGAGAAGCTGTGGTCATAAGCAGACCACATCGGAGCAGAGACATCTGAGATACAGTTTGGACCTGGAGTATTGAGATTAAGATCAGAATTGCTCTGGAGAAGTTTTACCAAAGGGAGTGTGGCCATCAAAGATGTCTGCTTAGTTCTCCAGTAAGCCGCCCCTCAAATGTGGACCACGGGGCACAAGGGCCACAGCCCAGGCCCACGGGAGCATTTTGTCGGGTCTCCCTGGGATTTACTGGGTTCCTGCCGCACCTTCTCGTGGGGTCATCCCTACCAGGTTGGCCTCCTTCCTGAACACTGAAGTGTGGTGAGCACGGCACAGGGTCTTTGGCGAATCACGGATGACGAACGATGTCACGGACACATAGCTAGGAGAGTTGAGCGCCACACATGACCCTGCACATGTGACTCGAACTGTCCCCAAAGGCACCAAAAACCAACCAAGCAGCCAACCCACCAACCCAACAAGTAAAACACTGGTGAGATACAAAGTGAGACGATGGAATAAACATAAATAATGAAGGGGACGGGGGGCGGGGGGTGGCGGGCATGGAGGAGGGCACTTGTGGGGAAGAGCACTGGGTGTTGTACGGAAACCAGTTTGGTAATAAACTATAAAAAAGTAACAGTATTAATAAAACGCTCTCATAACACATAAGGAAATGAATGTAAATTTCTCACAACAGCCACAAAACTCACCAAAAAAACAACCAAGAAAAGATAGAAGCCATGAAGTCCCCCAACGGTGACTAAATAATGAACAAAGGACCCTTGTGTGCGCGTACGGTGCAGTCCCCGACCCCACCCACACCAGGAGGCAATGTTTGTTTTCTCTAAATCCCTGATTTCCATTTTGGATGGTGTCAGCTTCTTGCAGGGAAAGAGGTGACTCTCAGAGCCCTCCTGGACCCACTCATCTCCTGGTCTTTACCTTCCAACTTTGTTACAGTCCTTATCAGTTTAAACGGATGCACTGAAAGATGTCTGGAATTCTGCTTAAGGAAAAACCAGTAGGGTTTTGTTTTGTTTTGTCCTAAAATAATTCACTCAAGAGGGTCCTATATCCTGTGGAGGTTTTGAGGCTTTCGTGGACAGCGGAGCTCACGTTCCCACGGTGCAGGCCTGGGATGTCTGAGGTCCGTCTTCAGCTCTTACCACGAGGATTCTGATCGAAATGATGTCTTAGGCCTCCTGATTTCAGATCAAGATCTTCAACACTTCCAGGGGGGAGTCCCTTCCGCACAGAAACCAGGAAGCTTAGGGGAGAATGGCAGCCACCTCGTGGTGGATGGAACCACACACACACTTTACCCAAAGAGTTAATTACATCGTGCATGTACCGCAGACGATAAAGACCATAAAATATGACTCTGGTACTAACTCTCGCCCCCTTCTCCCTAGGGGACGGGCAAGTTCCCGACCCAGACTCGGCCGAGAGAAATGTTTTGGCTCTGGCTCTGGTGCAGGAGGCTCTTTCTTTAGCGTCTAGCTGTGCGTGTCCCTGGAGTGTCCTCTGTCCCCCCACAGCTCCCCTGTGCACAGTCGTCACATGGCTACCCTCTGGTGTTCCCAAACAAACAAGGGACTCAGGTTCTCGGTCATCAGTGGTCCAATGCATGTCACGGTCAAGTGCAGAGTCTTACAATGTTCTTTCTCTTTCGGGTCCCATTTTTTGAGACAAACGCTTGACAGATTTCTGCAAACCCCAGAGCTTGCGACGTGCACGCTTCAAAACAGACGCCGCCTTCGTGGTTAGCAGAGGCCCGACCTCCCTCCGGAGGCCACGTCCCTGCTCCGGTCGGTCTGCACAGTCTTCAAGTCACACTCTGTCTTCCTCCGACAGCCGCAGTGATTTTACGTGGCTATGAACCCTATCCTTTGGGAGAAGACAACAGATTCCGGTCAGAGTTCAGTGTGAAAAGCCGTGCTCGGTGCAGAGGTCATTGATTTGATGGGACAGCCAGTGTCTTTTATTCCCAAGCAGCTCACGCTTTTCACACCTGGTGGTTTCACTCGGGCTTTCCCGGCTAACCTCCCGTAAGCGCCCGCAGCTTCTGCCGGCTCGTAAAGGGCCCGACCCAAAGACGGGCTTTGGATCGATCGGGTGGCCTTAGACCCAAGATGCTCTACAACACCAGTCCTGAGAGGGATTTCCGACCCCGGCTCCAACCGTTCTTTCTAATCCCCATACGGTGCCCCCACCACCTGCTAATCTTAACAGCCATTCACCAGACAGTCATCCCAGTGAGGCGGATTCTGCGTGGGGAGAAGGGCGCTCACATCGGCGGCATTTCCGGGTGTCAGGCACTAGACTCAGCTCTCTCGTTGACTTCTCTCCACAACCCTGTAAGTAGGGATTATTCTCGTTATTCTAATAAAGAACCAGAGCTGGCATAGGTTGGGAAGGCCACCCTCCAGTCATGGACGGGGTCGTCCAGGTCCATTGGATCGCGAGGCTGACACCTTTCACGCTGAACATAATGCGTTTACCAGAACTGGAAACGGGAGGGGGGTTGGGGACCCACCTTTCAAAGACTTCCAAATGTTCCCGACATTCTTTATTTCAGACAGCCCAAGGCTGCTTTGCTAGGCGGCTGCTGTTATTTCATAGCCAGGTTCGTTAAGACGGATCAGGGTCCGAGCACCACAAGGAAATTCCTACCACACTCCCAGGGGGGCTCCAGGAATCCACGTGGGACTTATTAGGAACAGTTTTGCAGACGAATGGCTTTGAGGATTTTAGTGGAGGAAGTCAGTCTGGGACCCTCCTGCTCCACGTGGGCCGCGTCTCGCTCAACGGGGTCTTTGTTACGGCTCAGCTCTGGCAGGAGGTCAGGCAGTGGTCAGCTGAGGGACCCGGGAGGCCCGGGCCCCGAGCTGCCTGCCATTCCCTGGCTCCGCTTTGGACAAGGCACAAGAAATCCTTGATGGGCTGGTGCGGCGAAAGCTGATGGAAGCCAGCTTTGTTCTATTTTTGTAATATGTTTCTGCTTGAGTTCATTCTATGGAAAAACCAGTCAGCACGGCTGTGTGTTTATATAGGCCCTTCGTCCCGCTGCTTCTGGCCGGGCTCCCCCCGTCTGCGAGGAAGTGCGGCCAGACGTGCTGCGTCCCGGGTTCTCACCCCGCTAACCCCCGAGCTTTCCCGGCTTGCTCAGCTCTCTCACGGAGCATTTGTGTGGAACTCGATCTCTCGACTCCGGGCTTTTGGCAGGAGGACACTTCCTTCATATGGAAAAGTGTTTAATGCCGATTTAACGGTCTGTCTAGCCACCGTGCCCCCTGCGCCCCCTCCTCCCTCGGCCCCCACTGGCACGGAGCATGGAAATCTAACTTTTAATCACCTTTTCCAAAACGCCCCCAGATTTTCTTTCCAGTGTGTTGATTGCTTCTCCAATGAGGGCTTGTCCCGACTCCCCTCTAGTCCCGCAGAGGGTTACTGCCACTATTCACAAAAACGATGCCTTCAAGCCTCCATATTATTTTTTAGCTTCTCTTTTAAAAAATTTTTTTTAATGTTTTTTTATTTATTTTTGAGAGACAGAGAGAGACAGTGTGAGCAGGGGAGGGTCAGAGAGAGAGGGAGACACAGAATCTGAAGCAGGCTCCAGGCTCTGAGCTGTCAGCACAGAGCCCGACGCGGGGCTTGAACCCATGAACTGTGAGATCATGACCTGGGCCGAAGCCGGACATTTACCCGAATGAGCCCCCAGGCGCCCCTCTCCTACTCTCATTAAACTCCATCGCAGACAGGAAGGAAGTGAGCCTGGTTTTTGATTCCCATGAATCAAAGCAAGTGGAAATGATTGTTGGTGACACCGTTACAATGACGCCAAGTGTTTGAGTTTAAAGACGGAGGCTAATAAAGGCCAACAGGAGGAAAAAGAGATAGATGTGTACAAGAATGTTCTGGACCTGAGGAACAAGACTGATGCAACGTTACACGTTTGAGCATATCCTCAGCATGACAGAGCCCTGACCACATAGTGGAAGGTCGGTAAGAATGCCAAGGTTGGGGAGCCCGGGGGCTCAGCCGGCTAAGTGTCCGACTTCGGCTCAGATCATGATCTCATGGTTCGTGGGTTCGAGCCCCGCGTCGGGCTCTGTGCTGACAGCTCAGAGCCTGGAGCCTGCTTCGGATTCTGTGTCTCCTTCTCTCTCTGCCCCTCTCCCACTCACACTCTATGTCTCTCTCTCTCTCTCTCTCAAAAATAAATAAACCTTAAAAAAATGAATGCTAAGATTACTTCATATAAATACAGCACAGTCACAAGACAAATTAGATACGCTGTGTGTATCTTACGTCACTTAAGTATAAACGATCGATTTAATGATTTATTCCTAGCCAGGTTTTACCTCTGTTGATAGTTGTTGGTTTTTTTCTCTTTTATTTTTTTATAGTTTATTGTCAAATTAGTTTCCATATAACACCCAGTGCTTCTCCCAACAAGTGCCCTCCTCCATGACCCCCTCCTCCCTCCCCCTCCCCTTTCGGTCCATGGTTCGTCTTCAGTATTCAGGAGTCTCCCCTGATCTGTGTCCCTCACTCTCCCTCACTCTCTTTCCCCCTATAGTTGTTGTTTTTAAGTATTGTTATTGTTTAAGCTGTCAAACTTTTAAATCCATTTAATATAAGTAAAAAATCTTGACTGTTAGTAATTCACTAAGTGACCTTGGCAAAACTTCTTACTCTTTGTAAGCCCTCCCCCCACCCTGCCCAAATTCTTTTGGTTTCTAGAACCTTGATGAACCTGCTAACCGGTTCACTCTCACCAGATCTCACGTCTTGTAAAAACCGGCCATGCCTCCCATAGCCTGGACTGCTCACTCCTGTTTACCGGCTGGTTCTTATTTTTACATCTCAATATACTGCGTAAATACTATTCGAGCAGCCATAAAAGAAGGAAAAAAATGTTGAAGTTTCCCTGATGTGCCCATTGTCATTAGACGTCATTTTCCTCCGAGTCCGGGAATCTCTTCACCAAGTGCTCACGTGGGCACGCACGAGTTTTATGTAGTTATACTCATAGTCTTGGTGGGATTTGTTTTGCCTCTCATTTGATATTACATTCTAAGCATTTCCTGTGTTGCTGGAAAAGTCATTCGTTCAATGACCTCTCTTCTGTGGGCTTCAAGATTCAGTTATTATAAAAAAATCATACCTATGTTTTTCGTTAACTTAAAGATAAGTTCCAGGAGAGCTAACATACAGTGGGATGTTAGTGGCCGGTGTGCAACACAGTGACGCACTCTCCCACACGCCTGGTGCTCAGCACAAGTGCCCTCCTGGGTCCCCGCCACCCATTTCACCCCTCCCCCACCCGTCTCCGCCCTGGTGACCAGCAGGGTGTTCTCTGGGTTAAGAACCTGGTTTTTTGTTTGTCTCTTTTTTTTCTTTGTTTGCGCATTTGGTTTCTTAAATTTAATAATGGGCTTTTAAATTTTTAAAAATTTTACTTATTATTTAAAAAATTATTTTTCCTGTTTTATTTATTTTTGAGGGAGAGAAGAGAGAGGCAGAGTAGGAACAAGGGAGAGGCAGAGAGAGAGGGAGACACAGAATCCTCGAAGCAGGCTCCGGGCTCTGAGCTGTCAGCACACAGAATAATGATCTTTTTTAAAGGCTACGTAATATCGCCATAATGCGCCACTAAGAAGCCTCATTTATTGGAGCATCCTCTTGTATTGGCTGTTTCGGCTTTCGGTTTTCCGTGTTATAATAAAGTAGTAACGTGGTCTCCCTGCCTCCAGCTCTTTCTTCATACTGACAGCCCCCGTTTCCACTCCCCCAGGTAAATTTTGGTGAGTCTCATCTCACTCTCGGAAGTTTCCCCTGGTTAGAGCAGTACTGGGTAAGAATCTGCTTTCCGTGTACGAACTCCATGGCGTTCGACAGGCATTTAAAGTCCCCAGCCCACCTGCTCTCCAAACTCATGTAAGGACACCGTGTGATTGGCTGTGAAAGGATCTAACCAGAAAACTACGATGTAGTAGGCCTTTCCTGGAATTCGATTTGCTTTATGGCCAATTACATTTCAAAATCATTGAAATTTATATTGCTACCAGTAAAACGTGAGAGCATGAATGTCACTGAAATCTCACAGTATTATTCATATTTTTCATATTCTGAAAATTGACAAGGCATTAACTGGTGCCTTGTGCTATGAATTTTTGAGTAATTTATTATATTGAAATATAACTTATATACAGAAATACAAAAATCAGAGTGTGCAGCCCAATATATTTTTATAAGGCGAACACACCCATAAAATGATAGAACATTATCATTTCAGCATTCTATAAGCTATGCCATACGTCTTGCTGCCATTACCTCATGGCCAAACATTTTAACTTCTAACACTATAGGTTAATTTTGTCAGTTTTTGAAATTTTTATGAATACCATGGTATAATATGTCCTTTTTTTGATGAAATCACTCATTGTCTTTATGAAATTTATGTTGCATGTAACAGTAGCTCATTTACTCCGTGGTACAGATACATTGCATTTTGTGTCTTCATTCTAGTATTGATAAACATTGAAGGCAATTGCTAAAATATAATAGAAGTAGTTAAAAACAATAGAAAATTTATAATGGAATTCTAAAAATATATTTGTGAAATAAGGAAGAGTAGAGTGAGCAAACAGGAAATAAATAACAACATGATAGACTTAACCCCAACAGTATTGATAATTACATTAAGTATAAATGGATTAAATACTCTAATTAAAAGACAGATTTTCAGATTGGGTAGAAAGCACTACCCAGCTCCATGTTTTTTTACAAAGAGTCACACTTTGAACTTAAATTTGAAAATAAGAGGTTAGAAAAATATATACTACACAAATAATTACCTAATGGATTACCTAATAACAGACCTTCAAAATACATGAAGTCCCATCGGTAGAGATGAACTACTGTTAAAACCCCAGAACACGGAAGCACGTTCCAATGAACAACACACAGAGTAAAAGGAGCAAATACATTAAATTTTATGCTGATGATTTTATTTATAAGAAATTCTGTAACAGACAAATCCAGTGATGGTCATAGACATCTGATTGGTGGCTCCCTAAGGCGGTGCCTATTGCTGGTCCCTGACAGGGAAGGTACGCAGGGAACTTTTCTGGGCAAGTATTCTGTAGCTTCAATGTGATGGTGGTCACACAGGCTTACACATTTGTCAAAATCTGCCAAACATACTTTAAGAGCAAAACATTTTAATGTATGTCACTTACGCCAGAATATGAGAGATTACTGAATACTGAAAACAAACCATGGACTGAAGGGGGAGGGGGCGGGAGGGAGGGGGTGAAGGTCATGGTGGGGGCACTTGTGGGGAGAAGCACTGGGTGTTACATGTAAACCAACCTGACAATAAACTATTAAAAAATGATGTTTAGAAATGTAGAAAAGTCGTAGAGAAGGCCCTGCTCGCCGCACTGTGTGCCCTTCTCGTTGCCATCTTGGCCCCTCCGGCTCCACATGCTCTGATTGTTTTCACCCGCAAGCGGCTCTTTTGCTGTTTACTCACTTCTGCGTAATACCTGACATTTCTCTTTGTTCCCTGTGGGAGGTTCAGTCTCCTACGAGCTCTTCCATCTCAGCTTGAAGCCTAAGTACTGCTGATTTTTTTTTGAATACTAGGAAAATTAAACACTTTCCATATTTGGAGAAAGAGGTTAAGAAAAGGTAAGCAACCTCCTGCAAGATCACACAGCTCTTTTTATTTATTTTTTTAATTTTATTTTTGAGAGACAGAGAGAGACAGCATGAGCAGGGGAGGGTCAGAGAGAGAGGGAGACACAGAATCCAAAGCAGGGTCCAGGCTCTGAGCTGTCAGCACAGAGCCTGATGCGGGGCTCGAACCCACGACCTGAGCCGAAGCCGGACGCTTAACAGACTGAGCCACCCAGGCGCGGCCCCCCCACCCCCCAGCTCTTATGTTGAGAATTAAGATCAGAATTCAGCCAGTCTTTTTCCAGAGTCTACACTTTTAATGACTGTTTTATGGGAGGGTGGATTCTGGGTAGGTAAACACGGGAAGGTAAGAGGCCTGCTGATTGAATGGCCCATCTACATGTATATTTTTTTCTGCCGCATGAGTTATGAGAGGGAATTAATGCCAGGGTTTTCAGAAGGTAAGATCTGAAAATCTTGCTGCTGCTGCTGAAAATGTTTTGTTTTTCAATGACCTCTTGGTATTCTAAAGAGATTTGCAGGAAGGAGCATTTTGGCACCGCTGCTGTCTTCTCCCATAAACTAATTGAAACCATATTTAAAGCCAAGCATAATTATGATGAAAAATCTTCTGCCCAAAATGAAAAATGCATTCCATATAAAAGATTTTGGGGTTATCTGAGAATAGATAATAGAGTGTTGAGTGTATTATGTCATTTTTGTTCTAAAATTTGATTCAGCTTAGTGAACTTAACCTTGCATACAACTGCCAGACACTTTTCTATTGCTTAAAAAATGTTCAGGTTGAACAAGAAGTCAGGATGCTCCCATCCCTGGAAGATTTCCATCTTAGCTCTGGTTTGTCCAAGATAGGTCCTCAACCCTAGCTTGGGTTTGTAGTCAACTTTTAGATTCTGTCTTTTTTACTAAACATGGATTCCAAAAGTAATGGAGGTAAAACGAACTATTTTTGTAGGAAATACAGATTCTATCACAAGACTACAGCGAAAGGCAATGCGATATAGAGGAGAGAATGCCTTCTTGAAAACTGACTTCTATTTACCAGTTCAAAACAGTGAATGTATCGTGACGTCTCTCAGCTCCCAAAGACTCGCCAGTTCGAGTCCAGTCAACAAGGGATTGCCCTGGATAGTTTCCCATGTACATGCCTTCACACCACCCCCATCAGAGCGTCTTACATCTTGAGTAGAGGAACCATCAAAGGTCAATAATCTTTCAGAGATTGTATCCAAAAATTTGTAGGTGAACTATCCATTTGCACACTCCCACCCCCAGATCCCATTCTTTCCTGGTTCTTCTGTCTAAAGCAGAGGGACGGACTGCAGCCCTGCAGGATCTGGCTCCAGGCTCACAGGTCGGCTGACTTTCCCCTTAGCCTTGGCTAATGAGATGCACTGACTAGAGACTGGAGATCAGGACTGGAGAAGTCAGGGTACTGCTCCCTTCCATCTCTCCCCTGACACAGGGTCTGCCTCTCCTCGAGGGCTTCAGCTTCTGCAGGACAGGTTTGCTGTCTGCTCAGCCCCAGCTCCGGTGTCCCAGTAACCCCAGCTCCACTCTGCTGTTCCCACCCAGGTGTGGGATGTCCCTCTGCGTGGCTACTTACCCCTCCACGGTTCACATATGTATTCCCTGTGTTAAGATTTCTTTGTGGATACGTGTTGAGGCAGTTTCTCTCTCCCTGGTTAAATCCTGTTCCAGGGCACTAACGGGCACCTTTCCTATCATCCTGGCATTGCTGCTGAGGCATCAATGTGAAGACAGTGTTAAGTAACCTCCGTTCCGAAGACGGTCTCTGAGATCTGCCCACGAAGGGGATCCCGAGGTCTTCTTTAGAGACAGCGGAACACGCCCCACGGTCCTCCACCAGGCTTCCAGCCCGTCTAAGAAGGGGCAAGAGCGAAATGGGGTGCTTTTTACCACGACAAGCACCGTGTGCATGGAGAGGACATTTCCCCTCCCTAGTACGAGGCAAGACTACGAGAAAGTGATTTGCAAATTTGAGCTGGATCTGTAAGCAGGGAAGGCTGGCATGTGTCCCCCATGATGCATGTCAGCCAAGGCAGAGGAACTGCTGGTGTGACCTTGTACCTGTATAAGAAGGGGTCAGAGGAAGAGATGGCGGGGCTGGCAGGACGGCCAGAAGCGCCCAGGGACACACCCACCTTCTGTGTAGCCAAGGCTCCACGAAGGTCCTGTAGGTCAAGTGCGAATAGTGAAGATGACCATGTAGTCATCCTGTCAGCACCCCACACATCTGGCGAGGGCGCCAAGCAGTAGGGAGACCCTGGGGACCCTAAAGATACACATACACAGCTTGAGAGCTTTAAGACACAATGACAACAAATAGGAGTGGCCTGCGACTTTGCTCAGATCTCCCTCCATCCCTGCACCCTTCCTGGAAGAGGAAGTCAGGGAGACGGAAGAGCAGTGCTGGAGCTCATCCAGCAGCCATGCCTCCGACAGAGACGCTGGCCCTGGGGGCTGCAGGCAGCCTGGTCTCAGATATGATGTCTACATTAAAAAAATTTTTTTTGAGAGAGTGAGCAAGGGAGATGGGCAGAGAGACAGAGAGAGAGAGAGAGAGGGAGAGAGCCAATATCAACCCACCGAGCCACCCAGGCGCCCCGTGTTGTCCACACTTTAAACCGACCTGAGCTAGTTCTTAAAAGCAAAGAGGAGTCACACATTATAGAATCTACGCAAGGTATCCTGAAGGAGTAAGAAAGAAGGATTAAGTGAAAGACAAGAGTGAAAAAAAAAGTGTATGATTCAACCCCAACAGTTTCCGATTTGTCAATGAACCGACCATGAGTTTGCGTGTCTTCTGGACACAGGGCATGAGCCCTGTCAAAGGGTCCGTGAGCCCCACAGAGCCAAACCATCGAAATGTGTGGTGATGACTTCACACCTCTATTCCTTGCTTCTAGATCTCTCTGGGACAGTAAACTTGAATTTTTAATTATATACCGTTTACCTTTCTCCTACCGTCTTCTTTGTCTCCCTCATCGTACCATCACAGTCTATGATCTGGCTTGCCTGCCTAACCCTGACCCATGTACTGTCCGTGTCCGCCACGGGGCGCATGCGGCATGGAAGCAGGGACCCCACTGTCTTGTTCATTGTTCTATTTTTGGAATGCCGTGGAGAGTTTCAAAGTCTCTGTAGAGAACCGCTTTAAGAGTGAGCAAGGAAACACGTTTACTGCTAAAGGTTTTTCCTGCAGTGAAAAATTGGCACCAATGATCAGATGTCTCACGTACAACAAATTACTTTAACTAAAAGCAAACACCATTGTTCACTTCCTTGCTGCTCACACCCATGAAAATACGAAGATGGAGTCCCGGAGACGGGCAGAGAAGGCTCTGCGTCCGACGGCGCCGAGGGGACTGTGCACAGGGCAGAATACCGTTCTGCAGGCACTTGCACAAGAATGGGTATTATAAAACTCTACGTGGACATAGGTCGGCAGGACTTCAAATTTTTTTTAATGTTTGTTTATTTTTGAGAGACAGAGAGAGACAGAGCATGAGCGGAGGAGGGGCAGAGAGAGAGGGAGACACAGAATCCAAAGCAGCTCCAGGCTCCGAGCTGTCAGCACAGAGCCCAACCCAGGGCTTGGACTCGTGAACTGTGAGATCATGACCTGAGCTGCAGTCAGCGCCTCACTGATTGAGCCCCCCGGGCACCCCTGTCTGTATAACTTCAGATAAAAAGGTCTGAGCAAGGTGGGGGTTACTGTGAACCAGGGTCAGGGCAAGCACATGGGCACGATTGCACCTGTAACACACAACCATCAAACCTCAGCATCAGAGGCAGGGATGGAGCTGGAGGTCAAGAGAGAGTTTAGTGTTTTTCTGTCCTGAGTGTTTGCAGTGAGATTATATTTGTGTGTTAATAATGTAACTATACATGATGCATGTTACATATCACATACACACAGTTATACTCCGTATGTATACAAACGAAAGACACATGTATACATGAAGGGCTCCTAGGAACGGCAGGAAGGTGTGTGTGGCCGTCACGGCCGCCAGAGGCCTGGGGCTGGGGGTGTCCAGAAATTCTTCGTTGCAGCCCTGGAGCATCTCTCTGTGCTCTGCCCTGCTCTGCCCTGCGGGGCGAGGCCCTCGGCTTTACCTTATCTTGTCTTACCATTGCTGTATTTCTCACTTTAAAAATATCCTATACTCACTGTAGAACACTTGGGAAATACAGGAAAGTTGGGAGGGGAGGTGAAAACAGCCCCCAGTAGCGCTACAACCCAGACGTCGCTGTGGCCGTGTCCACTTTCAAGGTTTTTTTTAGTATACTGTTCACATGGTGCCAATCATATGGCCCATATCGCATTGCGTATATTGGTTTTAATATCATTTGTACGACCACCAAGGTAGTATTTTTTACGATAATATGTATTAGTTTAAGACTGAAATTTTGGAGGGGGATAAAGATCATGAAGAAAAAATTAACAAATCACTTAGGTTTACATGTTCCCCAGCAGACATTTTCTTGTATTTTTTTCTCTTATGATTTTATCCAGGGGAAAACAAGGGCACCCACTGATTTGTAAGTATGCGGAGAGGTCAGGAGGTACTGGGTGAAGGGTTAGGGTTGGTATTTGCCATTATTATTATTAGTTTCTATTTGTTTCAAAATGATGTGGGCTATTTAATGTGGTTTTTAAATTTTTTAAATGTTTATTTTTGAGAGAGAGAGACAGCGTGTGAGTGGTGAGAGAGACACACACACAGAATCGGAAGCAGCTCCAGGCTCCGAGCCGTCAGCACAGAGTCCCACGCAGGGCTCGAACCCACAAACTGCAAGATCATGACCTGAGCTGAAGCTGGACGCTCAACCGACTGAGCCTCCCAGGCGCCCCTAAGTGACGTATTTTAAAAATGTTCGTGTATTTAGGAAGCTCTCTCTTTGATGAAGGCGCGTTAAATGAGGTCCCAAGATGTTAAATAATTTACCCAAGTTGAGATTTAACCCCAGTCTCCCAGATTCTGAAGGCCGCAGTCTGAGCCCCAGACCACAAAGTTTTACCCAAAAGGACACTGATATGGTTGATTTTTTTTCCTAAAAGAAGATCTTGTTAGAGAGCAATTCTGCTAAAGAAAATGATAGTTTTGGCGACAGAGCACTTTCATCCATTTCTAAGGGGTGGTCCGGGCTCTGGCCAGTGTCTACGCTTTGGTGGAGCAGCATCTGGGGAATGGGCAGACAGAGCTGAGTCCCCACGGCAGGAGGCCGGTTCCCTGGGCTTCTAGGTAACATGGCGGGCGGGGAGGACTGCCTGCACGAAGAGGAAACACTGAGGAAGAGTAGAAGGAATGAGGGGGAGCACTTATTCTGGGAGAATTTTATTTCGGCGCCAGACCTGGGCTTGCAGGGGGAGTCTGCCTGAGAGGCTGCGGCGTTCTCAAGGGAGGCGATGGGGGGGGGGGACACGGGAAAACTGCCCCTTGTCCTCCCACACCAGGCTGGCCCCGAGCACAGGGGCTCTCTCTGGGACACGCTTCACGAACGGGAGGCCATAGCACCAAACGCAACAGGTGAGATTCAGGTAAGACTTGGTTCCATTTCCAAGGCGGTTCTCGGTCAGAACGGGTTATGGGGACGACGCAGCCTCTGCACCAACTCCCTGGACACCCTGGGTTATTCTATGTTGAGGACGTCGTACGTACACAGAAGCGGATCAGGCGCGTGTACAGGTGCGCACAGGGTGTGCAGGGTACATGCACGGACACCTCGTCGTGAAGTCACTGGGTCATCACCGCTGGTTCGAGGACCCCCGTGGACCCTGACTGCTCTCGCCCCCGGAGTTCGCCTCGGACCCGAACCTCGTGTTCATGATTCCCTCGTCTTTCCTCAAATCCCACGCACAGGTGTCTGCTGACAAACAGTCCGGTTTAGTCGTGCACAGTGTGAACCCCAATGCTCTCAGACACCTGACTGTGGCACACGGGGTGTGTACTGTTCTGTGACTCCTTTCCCCACGTTGACAGCATAATCTGTTTTGATCCTGCAGCTGAAATTCCTCTGTTTTCACTGCCCTGTGGTGTTCCATTCTGTGAATAGACCAAAATTTAGTTATCCGTTTTTTTCTGTCAAATATTAAGATTTGGGCTGGCGGTAATAAAAACACCACGATGACAGTATGTGTGAGTCAAGGTTCTGCAGTGAAACAGAACCAGACAGAACTGAGTACATTAAACATGTTTATATGTCTTCCTTCTGTGTGTGTATGTATTCCTTCTACTCATCTCTCTGCCTGCCTATCATCTATCTATCTGTCTATCTATCCATCTATCTATCAAGAAACAGAGAGGGAGAGACAGAGAGGAAGGGACGGAGGGAGGGAGAGAGAGAGAGAGGGAAATTATCACAGGAATTGGCTCATGCAGTTGCAGAGACTAATTCCCAGGACCTACTTTGTACCAGTTAGAGGACCGTGAAAGCTGGTGATGGACTTCCGTCTGAGTCTCAGGTCTGGGGACCGTGGGCCGTGACCAGGTGAGTCACGGCCGGAGTCTGCGAGAACTCCCCGCCCCAGTGTGTCTGGGCGGGAGAGGATGGACGTCCCAGCCGGAGCACAGACAGCAGTGCGCCCTTCCTCCGCCTTCTTGTTCATTCTGGGTCCTCCGTGAATTGGATGCCCGTCGTTTGTGAGTGTGATTCTCTGCTCAGTCGACTCATTTAAACGCTAACCTCTTCCGGAAACACCTTTACAGACAGACACACCCACAAACAATGTCCTTTTTTTCTTTTCTTTTCTTTTTTTTTGAGAGGGTGCAAGTGAGTGAGGTGCAGAGAGAGAGAGAGAGAGAGAGAGAGAGGAGCAGGGCTCACCTGAAGCAGGACTCGAGCTCACCCCATGTGGGGCTCGAACTCATCAACTGTGAGACCATAACCTGAGCTGCAGTCAGATGCGTAAAGACTGAGCCACCTGGGCGCTCCGGAGATAACCTTCTACCAGCGATGTGGGCATCCCTGGGCCAGCCAGGCTGACTCCTACAATTAGCCACAACAGCTCCGTGGCCGTGTCCCCGGGAGCAGGGAATTGGGCTCCGCAGAGAGGAGTGGCCCCCAACGTCACCCCGCTCCTCAGACTCTGCCGTCTGGCCCCGGCCGCTGCTTCCCATCGCTGTCATGTGACCCCAAGATTTTGGTCAATTAGTCTGGAGTGAAACGGTGTCTTGTTGTGACTTTAATCTGAATTTCCTTGACTACCGATAAAATAGAGCATTTTTCATGTACTTACTGCCCATTCCTGTCTCTTCTTTTGTAAAATGTCTGATCGTGTCTCTTACTCAGTTCTGAAATCACCTTTTTCTTATCAATTTCTTTCATATCCAGACTTAATCAGTTTTCTGCCATGTTTTGCGAACACTTGTTCCCTATTTGTAACTTGAAAAAATTTATCTTAAGATGTCTTGGATCAAATGAGTTTTAAATTTTAATGGAGTTGTATTTTTTAAAGCTATTTTTATAATGAAAACTAATCTAAAGGTTCCAAAGGGCTTTTTACAAGGAGATTTTCCCATTTGTTCATAGCAATTATTCATTTTGTTTATGTCTAACCTTTGTCTTTTCTTACAGCGTGGCCAGTACATTTTTTGGTAGAAATGGTGATGGGTGTTTTTATTTTATTTTTCCCTGATTGTAAGGAACATGGCTTAAGTTTTTTCATTAATAATAATGTTTACTATAGCTTTTCAAATCCTTTCACATACTCTTTAAGGAGGTAAGAAATTTCCCTTTATTTCTAAATATCTAAGTGTGTGTGTGTGTGTGTGTGTGTGTGTGTGTGTGTGTGTGTGTGTGTTTTAAAAGATTTTAAGTCTGGACTCGATGTTCAATTTCATCGAATGCTTTTTTCCCCTGCATTAGTTGAAATGATCATATGGTGTTTTTCTTTTCCCCTAAGAAGTAAATTACATTTCCTAAGATAGTGGATTACATTGCTACCTTAAAATAGATCTCTTAATGTCAGTATGTTAAATTAGATTTTTTAATGTTAATCCCACCTTGCATTGCTGGAAATAAACCAATATTTCAATGCTCTATTTTTTTAACATGTTGGTGGATCCGGCCTGCTAATATTTTATTCAGGACTTTTGTGTCTGTGTTTCTGAAGGCGGCGGGCATGTGACTTTCCTTGTTTCATTCTGTCCTCAGGTTTTGGGGATGCTAACTTCGAAAAGCAGCTGAGGGATATTCCTTCTTTTCTATTTTCTGGAATGGTTTATGTGAGTTCAAAGATAACTAGGCCTTAAATATTTAAGAGAAGTTATCGATAAAGCTAGCGAGGCTCAGAGTTTTAAATTTTTTCCTTTATGTTTAATGATAACATTTTTGTTTAAAATTGTTAAGTATGTTCCTTTTTTCTTTTTTTTATAGACTTCGTTTTTTTTTAATGTTTTATTTATTTTTGATACAGAGACAGAGCATGAGAGGGGAAGAGGCAGAAGAGAGAGAAGGAGACACAGAACCGGAAGCAAGCTCCAGGCTCTGAGCTGTCAGCACAGAGCCTGACGTGGGGCTCGAACCCACGAACGTGAGATCATGACCTGAGCCGAAGTCGGAGGTTTAACTGACTGAGCCACCCAGGCACCCTGACTTCGTTTTTTATTAAGTCGGCTTCACACCCAATGTGGGGCTTGAACTCATGACCCCAAGATCAGGGGTCACATGAGCTACTGAGCCAGCCCCCACCCCCATATTCATTTTTTCTTTCCTCTTCTTCCTTCCTTCCTTCTTTTTTTTTCAGAGGGAGAGAGATTAAGAGCAGGCTGGGGGAAGAGGGAGAGGGACCGAGAACCTCAGGCAGGCTTGATGCCCAGCATGTAGCCTGACTTGGGTCTTGATCTCATGGACCCCAAGATCATGCCTGAGCTGAAATCAAGAGTCGGACACTTAACTGACGAGCCCCCCAGGGGCCCATCTGTTCTTCCTATTCTGATAGTCCAATGTCTGAGGACACTGTAGTTTCCCCCCAAATTATAAGTGTTTTAAAAGCAAGAGGGTTTTCCAGCCTCTAATCCTCAATATTGTGGAAACAATACATATTTTTCAAAGTAGTTTCATCAAATGAGCCTGTCTGATACATGTCTGAGTATAGGTGGGTAAATACAGTAGACCCTGGACCAAATGAGTCCAAATTGGGCGGGTCCAACCAGATGCAGATTTTCTTCAATAAATACTGTATAGCTCTCCTACTGTATTGTCCCTGCCTCGTGATTTTCTTAACGATGTTTCCCTCTCTCTAGCTTGCTGAATTGCAAGGACACAGAATATAACACAGATTGCTTACAGATATGTGTTCACGGCCGGTTTGTGTTATTGGTAAGACCTCCAGGCGTAGTCAACGTTTTGGGAAGTCAGAAGTTACATGCAGATTTTTGGCCGTGTGGAAGTCACCGCCCCAAGCCCCATGTTGGTCAAGGGCCTGCTGTATTACTACATGAGTGTTTTAAATAAAATTCCTGACAAGGGCACTGTTACTTTTATTTTTGCCAGGGTCACATATACTGAATGACCTGACATTTTCTCCGAATCTGGTAGGTTTTCCGCTCGTACGTGGCCAGGCCGGCCCTTCTCCTGACCGTCTCTGCACCACAGATTCCCCGCAGCCGTATTGCAGAGCTGGGAGGGACTTCCTGCTCACCGTGAGCCGATGCAGAGAGAACTGAGCACAGTGGCTCGAGGCTCTGCCCAGGTGTCAGTGGCGCTGGGTGGGCTTTTCTTCCTAAGAAGGAGAACAGGGGTGAGCCAAGGTCTGTGTTCGCTCTCCATCTTCCGTTGGGTTTGGTTTTATTGGAGATTCTTAACTTTCTAGGTGTTCTTTATAAGTACTTTTCACCTTTATTATATGAATGTTTTCTATTTCCATGGTGATTTATAACCTTTCATGCCATGTAAGGGTCTCATCAATGATGAATTAGAAGCTCAAGAAGGCGGGGGCGCCTGGGGGGCTCAGTCGGTTAAGGATCCAACTTCGGCTCAGGTCACCATCTCACAGTCTGTGAGTTCCGGCCCCACGTCGGGCTGTCTGCTGACAGCTCAGAGCCTGGAACCTGCTTCAGATTCTGTCTCCCTTTCTCTGCCCCTCCTCCACTCATACTCTGTCTGTCTCTCTTTCTCTCAAAAATAAACATTAACAATTTTAAAAAAGAAGCTCAAGAAGATAATGAAACTAATATTAATTAAATAACAATTATGCATCCGTCATACACCTCTTATCTAATCCTGCCACCAATTACACGAGTTCAGTATTGTTATTTTTACTTCACAGGCGAGGACCCCAAAGTCACACGTCTCTGAGTCACAGAGCCAGAATTCAAATCCGGTCTTGTGTCTCCAGGCACAGTGCTGTTTGCTATAACTCCCCAGGCTCGAGCCACCTGTTAGAAGTGGGCAGCTAAACTCCGTTCTTTTGACTTCTATTCCAGTCAGCCTTCACCCTGCGGTACTGGCTGAGCTGGGGCGGTAAGCATTTTTCCTGGATATTCCATCAGTAATAACGGGTTAAATGGATGTTCTGGCAGAGACAACTCGATTTCCCCCAAGACCTGCTTCTCCTCCTCTTACAGCAACGGACCCCCCCCCCCCGGGGTGCTCTGCGCTTGTGGCCACCCTCAGTGAAGGGGAGGCTTCCCAGCCGCTCCCAGAGCCTCGTGGGGCCTGTGAACGGGGTCTGCCAATGGGATCTAAGTGGAAAGAGTGAATGACTTTGAAGAGCATTCTTAAGTTTCCATGATTCCAAGACCGGAACTGCAACAGGCATTTGGGGCCACAAGGAGGCCCCGGCCCAGGAGGACACGGGAAAGAAGCCTGGGATCTTGCTTCCGGAAGCACGGCTCAGGCCTGGGCAGTCTCTCTCTCCAGTTTATAGAAGAAAGAATCTGTTACCTTGTGAAATACGTATTGGTTTTCGCTTCTTTTTTCCCCTCATCACAGTCACATGTAACCATAACTAAGAGTAAATAAAACCGTACAAAAGAAGACTCTGAACCCAAATCTGTTTCTTTTTTTTAATCTGGTGGAGAAAAACAAGTGTTTTTAGTTTTGCTAAACCTCAAGCTATTTCTTCGATATTTCTCTCTGGGAGCGGGGAGGCTGGAATCAGGCCCAGGAATGGCGTCGTGGAGTTTTCACATTCCCGTGTGGTTTATGTCACAAAAATCAGAGCTTCTGGATGGCTTTTGAGAAGTTCGAGATGCATGAGCTACAAAAACCGAAATGTGGACCAGTACCCACAGGGCGAGGCTGGCCCTCCGCCCCGTAGCTCAGCGAAAAGAGTTATAAACCCTCTCACTTCTCAGCTTCGGCCTCACAGATTTTCTATGACAGACACGGACACACGGGAGATGGAAAAGGCACTTGAAGCTACGTTTGCCCCCTCTGCGAACGCCGTCATGTTGTCAGGTGCTGTCCTGACTCTTCCCCAGCAGTAGGGACAGTGCCGACGGGAGGGCGAATCCGGTGACACGTGTGTGGGACCTGATGAGGGCTTTCAGCCCCCATGTGAGCACTTTCATGAGATAGAGAATTAACTGTTTTCAATAACTTAGCTCATTTCTAAAGAATATATCAACGCTTCATTTGTACCAATCAGAAATTTCAGTGGAGACAAAGGACCTTTTAAGAGGGAGGCCATTACTGTGTATGATTCATACACAGGTCCAAGATGTATATGGTGAGTTGGAAAATAAAAGAAGAAAGTAAAACTCTGTAATAATCCTCTCACCTAGAGCGATGGTCCTCCAGCTCGACCCTGCATCAGAATCACCTGTTGGGCGTATTAAAATCCACGGTTCTGGGCCTCACCCCCTGGAGTTTCTGAATCACTGATACGAGTGGGGCTCAGCAATCCACCTTTCTAACGTGGTCTTTGGTGATGCTGCTGGCCCTGGGACCCCACTTTGAGAACCACTTTTGCCTTAATGGTGCCAATCTTCTGTGTCTCCTGATTGGCAACACCTAACTGTTCCAGTCAAGGTCAACTGGTAACGTCCACACTGTTAAATACCAGGGTCACTTCTTGGCCCCTCCCTTTTTGACTTACTGGCAAACTTAGGCACAATGAATCAATGGCTTCCTCCTGATGTACTGTCCCCATCTGGCTTCTGAGTTCCTGTCCTACTTTATTCCACATTTCCTGACCCCCACTAAGGGAGTGACCTGGGACTCAGTTCGTGGTCCTCTATTTCACTCCATCTCCACTCACCTGCTGTTTCTTGACTTTTCGATACCGGCCACCCTCACAGGTGTGAGGTGATAACTCATTGTTGTTTTGATTCGCATTTCCCTGATGATGAGTGACAGGAGGCATCTTTTCATCTGCCTGTGCGTCTCTAGAGGAGTGTCTCTTCAGATCCTCACCCCTTTTTTTAATCAGGTACTTTGGTTTATTGTTGAGTTGTAGGAGTTCTTTATGTAGTTTGGACAGTAACTCTTTTATCAGATGTATGGTTTGCAAACCTCTTCTCCCATTCAGAAGGTTGCCTTTTCTTTTTGATGATGGTTTCCTTTGCTGTGCAGGTGCTTTTCAAGTTTCATATTGATCCATTTATTTATCTTTATTTTGATTTTGTTTATTTTCACTTCTGCTGCCCTTGCCTTTGAGTCGGATCCACAAAGACATCACGGAGACTGAGTCAAGGAGCTTACCGCCCAGGTTTTCTTGTAGGAATTTTACAGTTTCAGGTCTTACATTCAAGTATTTAATGCATTTTGAGTTAATTTTTGTGTATGGTGTAAGGTAATATTCTAGTGGCATTCTTTTGCCTGTGAGTGTCCAATTTTTCCAACACTTTATTGGAGAGACTGTCCCTTCTCCATTGTACAGTCTTGGCTCCTTTGTCACACATTATTCATCCATAGACGTGCAGGCTTATTTCTGAGCTCTGGATTTTCCCCCCATGGATCTACGTGTCTGTATTAGCACCAATACCACACTGTTTTGATCACTATTGCTAAGTAGTATAGTTTGAGGGAGCATGATACCTCCAGCTTTGTTCTTCTTTCTCAAGATTGCTTTGGCTATTTGGGGTCTTCTGTGGTTCTATACAAAGTTTAGTATTATTTGTTCTAGTTCTGTGAAGTGTGTCACTGGGATTTGATGGGTATTGCATTGGATCTCTTTGGGTAGTATGGATATTTTAAGAATATTAATTCTTCGAATCCATGAGCGCAGAATATCTTTCCATTTATTTGTGTCCTCATCCATTTCTTTCATCAATGTCTTACAGTTTTCAGAGTATAGGTCCTTCACCTCCTTGGTTCAATTTATTTCCAGGTATTATATTCTTTTTGATGCAATTGTAAATGAGATTTTTTTTCTTATCTGGGAAGTTCGTTATCTCTCCATACAGTCTCAAAACAACCCCAGTGAGTAGAAAATCCTTGGTTGGAATTTTTTTTTTCTTTCAGCATTAGGAATATATCATGCCACTCCCTTCTGGCTTGTAAAGTTTCTACTGGAAAATCTGCAGGTGCCCTTCTGGGGATTCCCGTGTACATACAAGTTGCTTTTCTCTTGTTGCTTTCAAGATTCTCTCTTCATCCTTAACTCTTACCATTTTAATTACAGTATGCCTTGGTGTGAATCTCATTTGGGTTCATCTTATTTGGAACTCTTTGGTCTTCCTGGACCCAGATTTACATTCATTGCATATATTTGTAATATTTCCCTCTGTCTTTCTCTGCCCTTCAAGAGTGTCTGTTATATTTTTTAAATGAATGCAAGTTTTTGGTTTTATATAATCAAATCAAATCAAATCAACCAGTTTTCCTGAAATGCTTTCCGAGATTTACGTCACAAAGCCATTCACATGTATACACGGGCTTATGCTTGCTTCTCATCCATTCATGATTCTATTCTAACATTTACCTCTAAACCAGTTGAGATTTGTTTTAGGAATTGAGTTGGGGTCCGGAGCTAACTTGTCTGAATATGTGATCACCCAGCTGTCTTTAAGCGTATTTAAAGATCCAGTAGATCAAGTCCATCCCATGCTGAGAGAGAGAGACAGACAGACACAGAGAGGCATTCTTCCCAAGTACTACATCGGGGGAGCTTTATTATCTTGTTTTCTTCCTAGACCAATTAAATTTAGTTTTTAGTGCAATGACTTTTTTTTTTTTTAGTTATCATTTTGGCTCTTTCAGCCAAATACATACTCCCTGATCTGTGTTAATGCCACATCTCTATTTCATTTTTTTAATCTGTTATCTTGGCTAGTCTCTTCAGTAAAATTATACGTATTTTTAGTCCTACCAGAAAGTCCATAATAAAAAAAATCACCAGTAGAGTTTATTTCAGGAATGCAAGGCTAATTCGATGTCATAAAACTTATTAACACGTTCAATCACATTGCCAGGTCATAGAAAAATAGCCATTGACAGAAAAGCATTTAATAAAATTCAACCTCTCATTAAATTTAAAACCAAGATGAGAAACACATTTCTATTATATTTAATTTGAAAAAATGCCGGCTCAAACGGTGATATTCTTTTTAAAGATACAACAGCTTAGTTCAGGTAGAAGACAAGAATGGTTGCTTTCTCATTGATTTGTCTTCATACCATTTTCTTGATCAACTTCTCTTTTGTTCTTGCACATTGGAATCTTACACATTTTATTTCTATTAAAGTGGTTGCCACTAGAAATCAAAATGAAAAAAACCTAAGTTTAAATGTATGTCAGAAATTAATTAGTATCTATTGATCCTCCTCTAAATATGAAGCATTAAGCAGAATTTTACTCCCTGGTGTTTTACTTTCTGCTCTGCGTTGCAGAGTTAGTGGCCATAATATGTGATTCTAGATCTAGAACTCTATGATTTACATTAGCTTCATTTTGACTTCTGAGGCTTTCGTTTCAAGACCCTGGCGACCTGGTGCCTGCCTCCACTTCTCCAGTGCCACCTGCTCTGCTCTGTCCTGCTCTTTTAGAGGTGCTTGGTCTCCAACCACACCAGCCATGGCGGCTCCAGAGAGGGGCTCTGTGCTCTCCGGCCTCTGGGTCCTTGGCTGACGCAGCACTCTCTGCCTGGGCTGATCTTGCCTTTCATCCCCTTCTCCTTCTCCAAGTTAAATTCCCACTCATCTTTCCTATCCCAAGTCAAGCCTCACCTCCGCACATCCTGATAATACTTTGTCCTTTTTCAATTATGGCGTTTAGTAAAATTCATAATTACGTCTTTGTGGGAAATTGCATGCTGGCTTTTTTCTCTACTAGTCTGTAAGTACCATGTGGGCAGAGACTGTGTTTTGGGGACCATTTTATTTCCAAAACATAAAAAAAATTGAATAAATGAATCATGCATATCTTAGGTATTAATTCGTATAATTACACAAACAGTGATTTGAACAGATATCTGCGTGTTACCAGTTCCTTTGTGCATCAGCTACAGGCGCTCCTTTGGTTCTTAGATGGGTGACCATGAAAATGACGAGGCCAGGAGAGGGCCATACCTTGTTATACCTTGTCTTTCCTCCTGGTCATGAAGAAACTCTTCATGAGGATTCAGATACATTCTGGGAGGCACAAATGTTTTTATCCCAATATTAGAAGCAAACCAATACTCTGAGACAAGAAGGTTTGGGATAATCAATTTACAGTGTGTGGGACAGATCAGAGAATGTGCATTGGATTTTGACTTCTGGGTCATTTCTTGGACTCTGTCAGTGACTTTCAAATTAGTTCCCAAGGGACATTGCTATGGGCTTCCAGAGAAAATTATTTTCTGTGTTTTCTAATTGTTGCATAATGAGCATGCTCTTTCTGTCTTGATTAAAAACAAAATGTTAACTAAAATAGAATAGCTCTTCACAAACTTTGGACCTGTTGTGGAATCTAGTTCTACAAAAGGTTATTTCAGTTTTGGACTTAAACTCCAGCTCTAAGAGGGTATTTCTTTCTTGTTGCATTTAGTCAATTTGTCTGCAATTAAAACACACTGCCGTCACGTTGGCAATCATTCAGAAACCCATCTGAATGGGAGCTGCATTGTGCCAGTCTGCAAGAGTTGAAGGTCATCTTTTCAGAAATTTTGCAAGCCGTTTGTTGAGCCCTCAGTAGCTTGACATCAGCCACGGTGGAAGTTTTACACCATGGAAATTGGCAAAGGCTACAAATCAGGACATTGTTCCTGTTGGAGAGCCCACCCTTAAACATTTGCCAGCCTACCAATGAAGCAGGCCTGGGCGTGCTCCCCTGGGGAGTTTAAAGCCATAACCCAAAGCTCTGGGTAACCTAATCCTTCTCATGTTTGGTTAACCAAGAGAGACTTTGGAATGCTGCCCTGCTCTATGAATGCTTTATTATATTTAGGTGCTTGACAAAATCAGAAAGGACTTCCTTCAGTAGACTAGACATATTTGACTATTTTAACGAGCACTGAGGCAAAATTTCAAGATGCCAAGATGCTTAGAGGCTAATCCAATGGTTACAGATGGTTTATTTTCAATAGGCAGCACCCACAGGCACACACCGCTTACAGGGTGTGTAAGAACAGGCCAACACTCTTCTGGCTCAGTCTTCAGCGCTCTGTTTTTGAGATTGTTTCTCAGCTCCCATATCGAAGCAGAGCTAAAACCTCCTTTGTGTGTGTGTGGGACCGAGGCTGAGGACCCCGGTCATCTTCATGCAAATACGAGAAGAGTTCTTATCCTCCTAACGCCCTGCTGAAGGCAAAAGTGATGGCGGCGAGGTGATCGGATCAGAACACCGAACCCGTGGTTGGCAGCGGTACCGCTCGGCTAAAACATTATTCCCTCGTTGAAGTGACACTGATGGGCAGGTCTTCTTCTCTTCTTCAGTAGCTGTAGCGACGAGCAAGCCAGCACCCAGTTTGAACAGTTTCTTTCCAGAAACGTTTTCAGCTGCTTCAAGTCCATGTGTTCCTAAAATGTGAAATTGATCTTTCTGAGAACAGTGCACACAGCATTATGGGTCTTAAGCTGAGAATAATAGCTAACAGCCCAAATTTGTTTTTTTCTCTTCCACCGACCCCCTGCCCCGAGAGGAAACACACTCACACACACACACTCACACTCACACACACACACACAGAGTCACAGGATATACAATTAATGTCAATGGGGCCGCAGGCCTACGAGAAGGAATTTGCCCACAAGCTTCCTGAACACCTGCACGGTGTAAACACTGGCGCAGTTTGGCACCAACACCAGGCAGGAGAAGAACGGGGGGCACTGCGTGTCCAGGTTCAGCGCACTTTGCTCTCCAGTTCCCATCTGGGATCTTACTGCATAGTTTCCAGAGTCTCTTCACCTGTTCTAAGACCTCAAATCTCAATCTGTCTCTCCTCTTTTCTTTCTAAGTACGGGAGCTATCAAAGGTACAAACAAGAAAAATAAGAGACCCAAGGATGTAAACAGAAAGAGACCAAGTGGAATCTATAAGCTTCAATGTCAAAGTCATCAAGTTCATTTCTTTGGGGCTTTCTAGTTTTGTGTTCATATTTCACGTTTTTATTTTTTGGAAACATTTTTATGTGTCTCATTGGCAAGTGGTGATCTTGGGAGGGGTCACTGGAAAGGCTTAATCACATAGCTTCCTTTGCTCATTTGAGATTAGGGCCATTACAGATTCTGTTTCGAGACCCTCTTTTTGAGAATCCGCAGTTCTGATATGCGTGGGGCCCGGGTCCCAGCCGCGGAGCCTCGCGTCCGTGTGTGTGGTGTGGAATGCGTGTCTGGAGCAATGGGTCCCTGTGCAAAGGTTGTCTCGTTGGTCCTGCCTGGACTCCATTCCAATGCACTTCTCACTGGCTTCCCGCCAAAGCACAGTATCTCCAAGGAAACCCAGGCTGGTTGCCATGGACACTCCCCTGGCTGGTCGTCACACGCACCTCTCCACTCCTAAACACGCCCACGAAGAAGTCCTATGGGAGATCAGACAGTTCTATGCATTGACATTTCCAAACCCTACCAGCTCACATCTATTTCCTGTGCAAGGAAGCGGCGTTCAAAGGGCCCTGCAAATATTTGTACCTGTGCAGACCGGCGTGGAGCGAAGCGTGTCTCCGTAGTTTGGTTTCACGCCGTGGGGAATCAGTGAGGTTCAGCAAACAGCAAGGCCTGCGCTGGGGCGATGGAGGTGAAGTGGCCGCAGCCACGGGAGTGAAGACTGCGTGTGAATCTGGTCCTTGTAACCGGATAGGACTCGATTCTCCCCCCCATGACTGAGGGTCACGTCCCTCTGCGCTTCTCCTGGGGGGCCACAAAGAGATGGGGGGGCCCGTGGGGTCATTCATACTCGTGCTGCGAGTGTCCAACATGTGGCAAGGTTTGACCTTGAAGATTTTGCTGATGACCTCATAGTAATTGGACACCAGAGATCACTTCCTAGCGTCTTATGGGAAGTTTTTCTCTTCATTCACGGGAGGTGTTGGTCACGTAGCATAGATTCTGAGTTTTACTCAAAATCTTCCGACTTGATCTGTTTTCTGGGGCCAAAGCCTGCGCCGGCAGCCCAGCTAACTGAATGGAAATCCTGTATGAAAACCAAAGAGGGAGGAGCGCTTTGGCACATGGTCCTGTGGTTCCGTTCAGCCAAATAAGCATACATTTTTGGGGTCTTTACTCACTACTTTACCACTAAAAGTAGCTGTGAAGCAAAGAGAGCTGTGGTTTTCTGTCCATCCATCACGATGAAGTCACGTATATTTAAATATTCAACGTCAACCGGTAGTTCCTAGGAACAGACAGAGAGGAAACTGCAGAAGCATCTTCTCCCTTAATAACATCCGTTATCTTACGAGAGAAGACGGTGGATGAAATTGGGGAATAAGTGGAGGAAAGCGCTCGCTTTTCTATAAATATCTCTCTTTTGTTGGCTTTTACAATAAGGATGCATTCTTTTTTGTAGTTAAACAGGTAAATTGTCATTTTTAAAGAAAATTGGTGGCATTTTTTGTTTGTCCTTGAACATTTATGCACTATTAATTTGGAAAAAAACACCTCTATGCAAATAAGCTGCAGGAGACGGTATGTTTTGGCTTCCCCAGGAGCACAGGCGGCGGCAGGTCGCTTTATGGAAAATCAGAAGAGCCGTAGAGGAAGAAGGAGATTGGACTGGCAGCGTCTATTTGCACTTACTTTTTCTGGACACAGATGGGAGACGGTCCCAGTCCCCACAGATGAAGGGAGGGACGCCTGCGGCCCCGAGCCCCGGGAGGAGGCACCATCTGCAGGCAGGCCACCAGGCGCTGGCCGTGGGGGGTCTGAAGGACCCATGTGTTGTCCTCCTGGGATCGGGGGGGGGGGGGGGGGGGGCCCTAATCCTGAGACGGGGAGGGGACCCTGAGCCGCCGAGGTGATACCCGGTCAGGCCGCGGGGCTCTTGTCACAGATACCCACGGGGGGTCATTTCACCCCGAAACAGGAGCTGGAAGCCCACGGAGGACACGCAGGACCACGGAAGCAGAAAGCTGGAGGTGGGGGCCTCTCATCGCCAGGAGTGAGTGGCTCAGAGCAGGAGAGCGAAGGGGACGCAGAGGACAGGTGAGGCCGCAGAGGACAGGTGAGACCACACGGGGCCCCAGGGGTCACGGCCGGCGCAGGACTCGGAGCCCGGCCAGGCCCCGGGCAGCTACACAGGGCGGATTCGGGGCTGGGTCTGGCCGGCGGGAGCCCAGGATGCCCCTCCCAGCGCAGGGCACGGACCGGGCACTGCGGCCTCTTCCTCGTCCCGCCTGATGTCGGGCAGAGCTCCTCGGTGTCCAGCCCGACGGGGCGGGAAGTGCTGTCTCTTCACACTGGCGCTGACTCCGTCCGCCGGGGTTGGTCTGTTTTTTTTCCTCCCCCCTCTTCCTTCTCCTCCTCTTCCTTCTTCTATTTCTTCTTCCTTCTCTTCTTCTTCATTTTCAAAGAACTAGTTTTTTTCTGATGCTTTCATATTGAATTTGTGACCATAGATCCTTTCTTCCTAATTTCCTCGGGTTTATTTTGAAGTTTTAAAATAATAATTTGAGGTGAATGTTTAGATTATATATTTATATGCTTTCTTGTTTAATAATCAAAGCCATGGAGGCTTCTGAGTTCTTACTGAATCACACCGTGAGGATCTTTACAGAGTCTTCACACAGAACCGCGTCTGTCCGACTGGCCGGGCTTCTGGTCCCGTCTATAACGGCTTCTGCTTTGCTCTCTGACCCCAGGGTTGCTTTTGAATTTGAAAGCAAATGGGGTTTGTATTTAAACTATTTTTTTTTTAATTCTTCACGTAAGGGCTACGGATGCGTTCCGCACAAATTCTGATTCTTGAACAGCATAGAGGTTTTCTTCCTGACGTAATACGTCACTGGTTCTTTATAAAGGTGTCACGGGCCCTAGAACGAAAGGTATAGTCGCTGGAGAGGAAGACCTAGAGGAAGAGGTTTGTTGCTGATTGTCTGTCTGTCTCGGCTTCAAGGAGGCAAACGAGCCCTGCTGCTCCGCTCAGGAGACGTCATCCCCTCTCCAGCCACAGGATTCTTTTCTCTTTAAGTTGACCTGCTTTCATCTATTTTATTTCCTCCCACCCTCCGTCCATCCCTCTTCCTCCACAGATAGTTTCTCTGGTGCATCTGCTAACGTCTGATGAAACGAGGAGCCGCTGTAAACTCGGAGGTACCCCGTGAATGTGTTTGTTGGTTGTATGGATCTTCCTACGCCCCGGATTAAATCCCGGCTCTTACCCCCCCTCAACACTGCCTTTAAGATCTATGCATACCGTGCTTCCCCTGTCACTTCTACCTGCCGCAGCGCAAACAGCACCGGGACCCAAGACCTCACGTGAGCCCGGGGCACCTGGGGAAGCGCTTCAGCAGGGCAGCTCCTGACACCCGGGCTGGATGGTCCTCCGCTGTGCGGGGCTGTCTTGTGCAAGGATGCTCTGAGCGGCTTCCCTGGCCTCCACCAGGGGCATCCTCCAAATTGGGACCCCAGGATAAATCTCCAGACATTGCTAGATGGCTCCTGGGGGCCAAAAGCACTCTCGTTCAGGCCACTGCTCCAGGAACATATACAAGAAGGTGGCTGGTGGGTTCTGCAGCTGCGTAAGGTCACCGGGTGTGGCCCACCTGCTCCCCACGGCAGGACGGGTTCTTATTCTCAGCAGCTCTGCCCACAAAAGATAGCGCTCAACCTTCTTGACGCTCTAATCTGATGGCTGTGACGTGGACCCTCACTGACTAGTAAAATTACCAGTGGCCATTACGAGGGGCGTTTCCAGTCCTGGCCTGTGAAATGTCTTGTCCTATTCATTGCCCACTTCCCTGTTGTGTGTCTTGCACTTGCCTCCCAGGGTCAACGCATGTTCCCCGGCAGCTCTCTGGAAATTTTATCTGTGGTGTCCTTGATGAAGCTGACACCCTTAATTTTGACGTAGTCATCTATAAAATTTTGCCTTAAAAATTTTCATGTTTTTGGAAGCTTGAGGAGACCTTTACCATATAAAGGTTTAAAAAAACCAGTCTCTATAGTTTGTATGAATCCACCTAGATTGGAAATTTGCAGGTGTCATGTGATTGGAGTTCAAAAATTGGAGCTGTGTTAAATCTGCAGATGAACTGAGGGAAAATTAACATCGTCATGAAATAAAGTCTTCCTATCCGTGAGCTCGGGCTGTTTCTCCATTTGTGTAAGTCTTCTGAATCAGTGAACTTTTGTTTTATTTTATTTTTAATTTTTTCTTTAATGTTTATTTATTTTTGGGAGAGAGAGAGAAAGAGAGAGAGAGAGAGAGCATGAGCAGGAGAGGGGCAGAGAGAGAGACAAGAATCCAAAACAGGCTCCAGCCTCTGAGCTGACAGCACAGAGCCCGATGCGGGGCTCAAACCCACGAACTGCGAGATCATGACCTGAGCTGAATTTGGACACTTAACCAAGTGAGCCATTCAGACGCACCTCAGTGAATTTGATAATTGCTATGTACAGATCTTTTACACACTTTGAGAGATTTTGTATTGTTTTTGTTGCTGCTGTAAGCAGTGTTCTACATAAATTATATTTTCCTTTTGTTGTTGCCACTGTGCGGAGATGTGATTAATCTTTTCATGTTGATCTTTAACTACCTTGGAAGAGTCCCCTATAGTTCCTAATAATTTAGAGATGCCTTTTTCAGGTTCTATGGAAACAATTTGTGTAATTCCTGATTTTAAAAAGAATGCTTTGATAATATTTTCCCATTTAGGAAATGCTTGATGTAGGTTTCTTGTTTGCGATCTATTGTAACAATATTTTTGTGTCTTTCCCAGCCTGCTTGTTGAAGAAAACATGATTCCAAATCCCATCCCCCCCTTTTTTTAAATTCTGAGCATCTCTTGTTTGAAGTATGAGTTTAGATTATTGATACATATGGTAATGCGTGGTCAATGAAAACTTTTTTCCTGCTATCACGGTGTCTTTTCAGTTCTTTTATATTCTTTTCTCTTTTCCATTAGCTTGAAAGTTATAAATTTCTATCTTTCTGGTGCTTTCTTGCAATGCATTAAAATTCATGCTTATTTTTTCCCAATCTATTTCTAAGGCTCACCAGTAGAGAAACATTTTTCAAATATTTAAAAAATTTCAAATATTTCCTTCAAATAAGAAAAAATACCTTAGTTAGTTCTCCCTCTGGTTTCTCCCTTTTCTGCCTACGGCCCCACCCCGAGCCCCAAGCCATATTGTTAGTTTCAATTTTATTGATTATTTATCTTAAGTGACTTGGTGGGATGGGATGATTATTGATTTAGACAAGGGTAAACTTAGTCTCTCTTTACAGTTATCTCATGGGGTCTTGAATTTAGTTTTCCTTTTGTTAACATATTCATTCCAATGAATTTTCTTTTTTTTATTTTATTTTATTTTTTTTAATAGTTTATTGTCAAATTAGTTTCCATATAACACCCAGTGCTTCTCCCCTCAAGTGCCCCCCACCATGACCATCACCCCCTTCCCCCCCCCCCTTCAGTCCATGGTTCGTCTCCAGTATTCAGTAGTCTCCCTTGATCTGTGTCCCTCACTCATCCCCGCTCTCTTTCCCTCTTCCTCTCCCCATGGTCCCCTGCCAGGTCTGTCCTGTTAGACCTCTGAGTGCAAACATATGGTATCTGTCCTTCTCTGCCTGACTTATTTCGCTTAGCATGACACCCTCGAGGTCCATCCACTTTCCTACAAATGGCCATATATCATTCTTTCTCATTGCCATATAGTACTCCATTGTATATATATACACCACATCTTCTTGATCCATTCATCAGGTGATGGACATTTAGGCTCTTTCCATGTTTTGGCTATTGTTGACATTGCTGCTATGAACATTGGGGTACATGTGCTCCTATGCCTCAGCACGTCTGTATCCCTTGGGTAAATCCCTAGCAGTGCTATTGCTGGGTCATAAGGGAGTTCTATTGGTAGTTTTTTGAGGAGCCTCCACACTGTTCTCCAGAGCAGCTGCACCAGTTTACATTCCCACCAACAGTGTAGGAGGGTGCCCATCTCTCCACACCCTCGTCAGCATCTATAGTCTTTTGATTTGTTGTTTAACATAGTGTTGGAAGTCCTAGCATCAGCAATCAGACAACAAAAGGAAATAAAAGGCATCAGAATTGGCAAAGAAGAAGTCAAACTTTCCCGTTTTGCAGACGACATGATACTCTACATGGAAAACCCGATCGACTCCACCAGAAGCCTTCTAGAACTGATCAATGAATTCAGTAAGGTTGCAGGATACAAAGTCAACGTACAGAAATCAGTTGCATTCTTATATACTAAAAATGAAGCAACAGAAAGAGAAAGCAAGAAACTGATCCCATTCACAATTGCACGAAAAACG